>JAIFZK010000013.1:4980000-5430000 GCA_027481765.1 Tenualosa thibaudeaui | reverse complement strand
ATCCTCAAAATGGTGGCTGTCTAGAGTCAGCAGTCTTTCCTTTGTGCCTGTGAAAATGATTTAAACGTAGTCCTGGTTTATCGCACAGATTTCAAGGCATCACACATGGCCTGAAATTACTGCCAGTGACAAGAACAACCACAATGTGTTTCTCATCACCAGTAGGTTGTCAGATCTACTGCATACCATTATAGACAATTAGTTTGATCGACTTCAGCCGAAAGAATCCAGTCACATCTACACAGTCTAAATAAGTCATTCCTTCATCTCTGTGGCTTTAATATTCTACAGTATATTAAAATATCTGAGCTTAGAGCTCTGTCATCATCTGATTACTGCACAGAAGATCATTATTAGGACCACTGTACTAGTAGGACTGAGGGTCCATCCAAAACACAGACATAGAGTGGAACAGAATGGGTGCCATTACCACACACACACACACACACACATACATACAGACATACACACACACACACACACACACACACACACACACACACACACACACTCACGCACACACACATACAGACCGTTGTGTTAATCCATCTCAGCCACCGAGGGAGGGCAATCAAGCCGCTGGGATCTGTGTGACATGTTTGCTCGATGCCTTCGATCACTCTGTGGCCATTAAACAAATTACCGCCAAGATGCACCCATGCACTGATTACAGAGCTGCACCGTATCCATGGCAAAACATGTCACCAGTTCTCCTATGATGATCTATGATCTATGGCAGAGGAGCTAAAATCAGACCTCTGAAGTCAATGGAGATTCAGCACATTTCTGTCCAAAACTGGCAGGGGTCCGACGAGGGTCCAAAATGCCAAAATGTTGCCTAGATGGTTGTTGATGTCTGAACAACAAACCTGTTTTGAGTACACCGACAGAATGGATGCCTGGAAAGACTGTATAGAACAGTTTGCTAACTTTTTTACAAAAGAAACTGTAATTGTAGGCACTCTGTACTTGAGTAGAATTACTTTAATTCATAGAGAATCCTTAGTCTTAGTCAACAGTCAAGATTTTTTTTTTTTGAAAGAAAAAAATCAAGATCAACAGCCTTGTACTGAGGGACTTACAGTACAAGCGGTGGCCTACATTTCATCAACACTCGTTCTCCCTGCAGCTCCAACAGATGACCTCTGGTTCGCAGCCACTACGCTCCACCTGCTGGGATCGCAGGTCTACAGGGGCAAACCAGGCCGCCAGGCTCATCTGCTGCCTCCGATGTGTCATGCCAAATCTTGTGCCAAAACAATTATGACCACGGGGGAAACCAGGGACACTAGCAGCTCGCCGTCGACTCTGGTGCCCAGTACTTTGAGACCATCCTTGCAAACAGGCACACCGGTTGCTGTCAAGAACTGGGTCGCTGGGCCTTTTACACATAACCTGTGGAGCCCGATCAATGGATTTGGAACAAACAAGAAAATCTGTGCAATGTTTTTAGCATGCTCTGAAACGTTAGTTTCCCTCATGACCTCAATGGTTCTTAGAAGTATAGATACAAATAAGAACATAATCTTTGCCTTAGAGGTCAAAACAAGTTATCAATAAGTCATACTACGCCCATCCAGTAGTCCCTATGGACTATTTTACTTCCTGCCTCCCCTGAGCTCAACACAACACATAGCATTTTATCCCTGTGCATGACAATATGCATTCCAGTCTTTTGTAATTGCTTGGGACTTATCTACAGTGGTGGCCATAAGACTGGACACTGTTGAGACTGCAGCCCTCACCTGAGGCCTGGGGTGTCCTGTGACCAGGCAGGTGAGCTCCAGGGTCTCTCCCTCGCGGATGGTGTACACCCTCTCCGTATAGCGCTCCTCCTCGATGTTACATGCGTGGCCCGAGTGAATGATGCGCACAGAAGGGGGAGCTGCAGAGAGAGAGAGAGAGAGAGAGAGAGAGGAAGAGAGAGTGAGAGGGAGGGAGAGATAGAGAGACAGAAAGGGAGAAAGAGAGAGAAAGAAAAGAACAATTCAGATGTGGCATCCTTTCATGGTGATGATAAGGCACGGTCATAAACGATTCAAAGCTGCAGAAATCAACCAGGGAAACAATGGCTGGGCTGAGACTGGGACTGGGGGTATAAAGGAGGGAGAATCATTCAGACAAGCAGCCAAGCCCAGGCCCCCTGCAATCATTCATATCGCCCGCCAGAATTCATTTGCACTCATCTGGAGAGAGAATCGCAAATCATTTCCTCAGAAACACAAAACACACACTCAGAGACACACACACACACAAACAGAGTGAGAGAGAGAGAGGGAGGGAGAGAGAGAGAGGGGATTGGGGGATCTATGTGCCCAAACATCATACAGATGAAAAACACATCTGAGCTCTATCCCATTTTTACCTTCACACACTTACTACACAGAGACTCAGGCTGCTAAAAAAGAAAGAAAGGAAGGAGTGGGGAAAAAAAAAAAAAATGCACTGCCAAAGTCATTGATTTCCCTCATCGAAAGCGCCTCTCCTCTTCTCTCCTCTCCTCGCCTTGTTTCTCTTCGCCTCGTCGGCAGGCGCTCGTCGCTTCCCTGATCCTCACTTACGCGCCGACGTTTCCTGAGGTGGCATGGGTAAAACTATAAGACTGTCGCATTGTAATATTCTCACTGATGCGCTGTCAGCCTCCCGTGGTGTGTCGAAGGGAAAGCTGTTTGGGTGGATTACGGGCGAGGAGCGCGCCAGGGCCGTCTCACACTTATGGCACGCCGCTGCCGCCGACAACGCCACTTGTTCTTCCCGAGACACTTGCGCTCCTTTTGTTAACCATTGGAAATGGGGAGGGAGGAAGGGAGAGATTTGCATAGTGGCATTATCATAAGGAAGACAAGTGCGGGGAAAGGAGAGGAAGAGAAAGAAGTCCCGCCAAGGGGATACGGATATAGAGAATGAGGCACAAGAGCAACGGATCACTCCGACACAACAGGAGGCAGCAGATACATTAAAAAGGGAACACAAATGAGAGCGGAGCTAATTATTGTTATGCCCAGCGTAATTTTTTTGGGGGGGATTAATTGTGTTCTTTGGTAGATTTTCGGCCCGTCAACCAGACTCCTTTCTGACGAATACAAGGTTCAGTTCCACACTGAATGCCACAACAAAGTAAAAAAAAAAAAAAAAAAAGAAAGTATTTTCACAGTGAGCCAGCTGGCTGCTCCGTGCCCTGGCCTACTTTTAAACGCTCTATTTATAGACATGAGTGAGTCCCCCCCCCCCACAAAAAAAAAACATAACCCGCTCTTTTTCTGTCTTTCATTGTCATGTCCTGTGGTGTGACGTCAGAGCACATTGTGTTAAACATCACCCGCCCCCGGCCCCCCCGCTCCCAAGGGTCCACTCCTAGAGGATGACGCAGCCCTGGCGTCATGATCTCCAAATCATAATCGCCACACTAAAAGAGGCTGTTTTTTTTTGAGTGGGTTTGGGGAATGGAGCACTGCCACACAAACGCCACACAGCACCATGTCATCAGGGCAGCTGCTCCGGGAGAAGATGTCACTCCGGTGACAGATGGGCCAGACCGATCAGGGATGACGGGTGGCTCGTCATAAATGTTGGCAAGAGCTTTATCCAGATCAGCAGGCCAGGTTCTTCAAAAAAAAAAAAACAAATACGTGTGACAAAAAAAACAAAAAACAAATGACTTGTGTGAAAGGAAAGCTTCTGGTCCTTTTGAAGGAGATGCTTTGATTCATGCGCTACGGTAAGTGCTGTTGTTTAATTAGTACTCCCCGCAAATCCATTCCATCAACTATCCCTCAGCTTCATTTCTAGATGAAACCATAAAACACAACACTTTGTAGTGACATCAGCAAAGAGCCCGCTGTTGTATCGTAAAAATCCACATATGTAAACTGCAAATTGCATGACATAAACTGTATTAGATATTTAATGGGCTGTTTGGATTTATGGCCTCAGTTGTAATGTGTTTGTGTGTGAGAGATAGAGTGAGCGAGTGAGAGAGAGAGAGAATAATAGTGTGTGTGTGTGACAAAGAGACAGTGGCTATGTGTGTAGCATGTGTATGCCCTTCTGATTGAGAATGCACTGGGTTTTGCTCCTCGAAGTAGCTAATGCTGAACTTTTCCCCCCATGTCTTGGACCGCGTTCAGGACATGGGAATGGCCAGTGGCCTACTCTGCGCTGCTGCAAGCCCAGATCAATCAGACACAGAGCCCGAGAATGCCAATTCTACTGAGTCGCCACTGAGTCTCTGGTGTGTCGCCTCGCACTGGTGTTGGCACCACAGAGCGAATGCTTGGAAATGGAGCCTCCACTTTGCTGAGGGTATGTTCCCCACAATCTCTCTCTCTCTCTCTCATACACACACACATACACAATTGGTAAAATATCAAAACAGCTTAGAGACACAAAACCAGTAGAATCCAGTTATACAGTTTCCCAGCTTGGCCTGAGAACCAGTCTGTGCTATTTCCAAATGATCTTCTTGGGCTCTTACATTTGGCACATATTTTAAAAAGAGAATTTTCAAAAGTAAAAATTAGTTTGTATTTGATTACCTTGGGAGGGCAAAGTGAAAGTGGAGAACAGCAGCTCTTGCGCCCATTATGTCTGTATGGAGGTTATGGGAATGAGACTGACTGTCATATCCATCAAAATGGCTAAAGGCCCTGGGTCAAGGATTCTTTGGATCCCTGTTTAATGCCGTGGATGTATGTCAGCTAGAAGCTTAGCTTTAGCGCACAGGATAATGTCTAATGGGTGAAGCAATTAGAGCACTGGCACTAGGCACCTTCAAGGTGAACTCTGACTGAGTTCATCTGACTGACAATCTGCCGGTCCATATGTAGGAGAGGTGAAAGAACAGAGCAGGAGAAGCTGGACACATCTACCTATAGTTTAGACTCTACATCTATCTACCATGTCACTCATGGGACATATCGCAGAATTTTGTTTGCATTAAATACAATTTTCAAAAAATAATATAAAAAATATTAAAAATACATTTTATAATGGCGTTTAAAAGGTCTGTTTTAGAGCACATTCAGCAAGTTAGCATGTGGTCACAAAACACCATCAAATGACAGAGCAGACTATTTGAAAGGATTTCAGTACTATTGTGTCAGAAGACACAAGTTTTCCAAGTTTTGGAAAAATGTGCATGGAAGCACAAAGAGAAATGCATCATTTTTGTCAAGAGCGATCAGGGCAAAGCCTGATGTCATGAAGGTGGGGTCACGATTAATCAGCCCTGCGCACCATTATTGCTGGTCATGGCTCTTAGGCCTGTAGTTAGCATACCTGTCTTTCATAGTAAATGCTACAATTTGACCAGCTGGGCAATGCAAAGCAAAGGTGGGCATTTTCTCATCAGCTTGGAAATGCAAAGCAAAGATGGGCGTTTCCTCATCAGCTGGAGATAGGAGATACAAAAGGTGAAAGGCCAGGGTTTGTCTTGTTAATCTGCATAAAAAGAGATGCTGGTTCAAGGATGTGTACACACACATATATAAACACAGACCAGCGCTCCAGAAACAAACACCCAGTTCCCTCCTGAAAGAGCTTGGACAGCCATTCAGGGTACCATTTTTCAGCCTCCCCCTTAACCTACTGCCCCCCTGGCAAGCAACAAAGATTTACAATTACTAATACAATTAACCTCAATGTCGCCATGACTAATTGTCAATGGTCGATACGTGAGGTTCCCGTCAGCGAACAAGGGAACACAACAAACTAAATTCCCTCCCCCTGTGATTACACAAATGGATAGGTGTCAATAAACTAATTGAGTAAGAGTAACGGCATGTAAGCCGTCACAGATAAATGAAGTGCTTTATTTTGCGTTTCACGGACGCATGCTCTTGTCTGTTATGCAAAACAAGTCATCAAATATGTGCTGTGTTTGTTTAGCAAATCATAAAATAGAAGCTGGGAACCATTATGCTTACATGCTGAAACCCAGGACACGTAAGGCTGAAAATCACAGGTAAAGTAATAAGGCACTGATAGATGATCACCAACTGTAAACCAATTTAGGCCAACAAGGGATATAATTTATGGTCATGGCATAGGCAGAGATCCTCTACATTTTAGCCAATCACATTAAGCCTAAAAAGTCCTGAGTCCAGAGTCCTGACAGCCCTGTCTCTTAGATTTGAGGAAGACGCCACGGTAATTAATGTCAGATTCAAATAAATTTAAGGAATGATCAAACCACACCAATTAATATCTTCCAAGAGTTGATTTACTGACAGCTGTGTCTTTTATGAGGATTTAAATATACAAATGTGCCAAAGGAGAAGAGCTAATGATTTTTTCATTCTCTGACACAATTCTGGCTGAATATTAAGTTCGTCATAGTCTATGAAGGGGAAAAAACCCTACACATTCAACTAAATATCTCTATTTGCAATTTGTGTGTTCAAAAGGCTTATTTTTCAGGCATGGCCTCCAAAATCTATTACTTTTTTGTCACCATTTGATTCAATTAGGGTATTTAATCTGACACAAACTCTCCATCTCTTAAAGGAAAGGGTGAAGGGAAAGAGTGACTATGAGTCTATTGAAAACTGGCAGCGATTTTAATAGCTGTTTCACAGGTGTTGCTGGAATGGGCTTTTCCCCAGTAAAAAAGAAAAAAAAAACTGGCCTTGCTGTTTCACATTAACGTTTCTAGAACAGTACTGATACAGAAAGGGATTTGACACCCAAATGTGTTCCACAGTAATATGACCTGCTCTGAAATATGACTGCAGGTAAGGTTAGGATATTAAAAAAATAACCGACACCCGAGACAGGACCATGTTTTTTTCTTTTCCAGTGAAGGACCTAGCTTTTGTGAACAAGGTTAGAGCACATCCTGGCATCAACTCTCCTCCTGAATTGCAATCCTCCATTATAAACATGTAATTATTAAATCCAAACGCCAGAGCCATTTACGTCACAGCTGTTAGTCTGGCTTCACAGTGGCCCCACATAAAGGCCCTGATGATGCATGCCTAAAAAAGGAGGTTCGGCTGTGTTGAGCCAGGGTGATGTGTGTGTGCGTGTGTGTAGGGGGATGTTGTGGTACATCACAAACAGAATACGTTTTAGTCCACTAATACATGTCTCTGAGGGTCTGTGATCAACCTTGGCCCCTTCTGTTCTGCGAGTCGCAGCTGAGCAGTAATCTCCTTCCACAGTGCATTCCCCTCTTCTCTTTCTCTCTCTCTCTCTTTCATTCTGTCTGTATCTCATCCTCACTCTGTCTCTCTCTCACTCCCTCAATCACTCTAATCAGGCATTGAAAGGAGGGGATAATAGCCTCGATTGGATGGAGGGAGCCACTGGCTCACTGATAATCACAGAGATACACATGGCAGGACAACTGTGGGGGTGGGGAGGAGTGGAGGAGGGGGTGGGGATGGGGGGGTGGTGGCCAGCACAGGCAGACTGTTTCACAATCCCATGCCACGGGGATTAACCCCCACCAACTTGGCAACCTCACCCTGCACGCCCACGCCACAGACAGTGTGGCATTACACAGCGCCCATGGGAGAGAGAAGAGAGAAGGGGTGGGGTGGGGTGGGGGTGAGGGTGGGGGTTGTGTGTGGTGTGTATGGTATTGTGTGTGTGTGTGCGAGAGAGAGAGGGAGAGAGAGAGGGTGAGAGGGTGAAAGTGATACAAAAAAGGAGAGATGAATAGTGAAGGGGACAGATTAAGAAGAAGAGAGAGATGGATTGCATAAAAAAAGGCAGTAAACAAACCAGGCTGGAGTGAAAGACAAATTGAAAGAGAGAAGAAAAGATAGAGAGAGAGGAGCACAGACAGAGGGTGAAAAGATAAAAAAGAGAGAGGAAAAAAAGAAAGAGAGATAATGAGAGTAGAGAGCCGATGTCCATATTATATCCTCTAATTCCATAATCCACCTCCCTTGCCCAAAATATGGGGTCAGGAGAGCAGTTGGCTGCTTGCAGGCCCAGCGGGACGACTGATGGCCAGCATGTGCCCTTTATCAGGGGCATCACCACTGTGCCATGCAACAAGGGCTTGAATCCTGTTGCTCTGTCTGTGTGTGTGTGTGTGTGTGTGTGTGTGTGTCCGTGTGTGTATGTGTGTGTGCTGAGCCCCTGCTGTGGAGATGAAACCAGACCTGTGACATATGCACACACCCAACGATAACTCACGTACAGTAAACGTGCTATTTGAATATAAACATAAATACCCAGATACATTCTCCTACACACATACACACACACACACACACAAATATACATATATATGAGTCCACAGGACCAATAAAGTCCATGACACAACTGATGGAATTCTCCTCCCCCCACAGTCATGAGTATCCAATTTGACTAGGAGTGGCATCTGAAGGGGAAAAAAAGCTCATTACTTTTCATTAGTGTGCCACTAATTCAGCAGAGAAGCCAAAAAAGTACAGGCAATTGCATGCACTTTTCCAGCGCTCTTTTTTCCTTCCAAATGTCCTATTATGTCTAATGGTCCTTATTAATCATACTTGATAACCTAATTATAGTGGAAGTAAGGGGCTAAAGATGTCTGTGTTTTGCCATGTGCGTGTGCTGACAAGTGATCTGCACAGGCGTGTGAAAAACATGCGACATCCAAAGTCATTGCCCCCAGAGGTGGTGGGGTCGACAAGGAGGCCGCCATGAGGGTTAGTGTGTGTGTGTGAGAGAGAGTCTGTGCCTCTGTGTGCGTGTGTATGTGTTCATGTGAATGCCTGTGTGTGTATGCATGTGAGTTTGTGTGTATGTGTGCGTGTGTGTGTGTAAGAGAGTATGTGTGTGTGTGTGTGTGTGTGTGTGTTTGCATGTGAGTGTGTGTGTGTGTGTGTGTGCGTGCGACTGTGTATGACTGTGTAAGTTTCTTCCGAGGGGAGCCCTTTAAGCGAAAGCTATTTCCAGTTATGACGAGTCGAGTGATGACGAAGCGAAAAAAACTGTGGCCGGGCTGAGAATGTCGGCATGACACGGCTCTTTGGGTTTCGGGCAGCGGTGGCAGCGCAGTGAAATGAAATCACAGCTGAATGACTAACAATGACCACAGAGGTTGGAGTCACAGAGAAAGAGAGAAAAAAAAAACAATCTCTCATACGACGATTAGTCAAGCCTGGCCAGTTTCACCTTCAGCAGGTCCACGTGGATCACACTTCCTGGTTCACAGATCAAAACGGGGAGCATGATTTTCCCACAAACAAATACACACACACATACACACACAGTGACAAAAAGAAAAAAGAGAATATCCCTGTGATTGTGATCATGCAAATAGAAGATTCAGTAGAGGTCAATGATCCTACATCTCAAACTAAAAGGGTTGCAGCAGGCAGTAACAGTAAATGATGGTCTGAAACAATAGACCTGGAGTCTCTTTCAGATGATAAAATGTGCCCCTGTTTCTTCCCCCTCCTGCTGATTAAGTGATGTCCCCACATTATTGCTCCTCCATAACGCTGTGACATGTTGACTCCATTTTGAGGATGTATTGTCAACATCTCGTCCTTGTAAACATTCGTCCTCCTGCCTCGGCAACAAACAACAAACACACACACGCACACACACTAAGGCGTCATCTCAACAGACAGTCTCCTGGTAACTGTGCACATCACACTCAGAGCGGAGGTGCCATCCCATAATTAAATGTGCACTTGACTGTCAGGGTCAGATGACCTCTGACTCATAACCCAGGCGATTCCATGAGACAAACATCCAACAGCCACTCTACTATCCCTACAATAGGCCATGTTGTTACATAAATCACCCATGAGTTCATTATGTTTGCATTAAAACAAACAAGCATATGATCCTACCTTTTCAGTGTGTGCTTTTTGGCCTTGGGGAAAAGTGTATGGATGTAAACATATTTATCTTTTGAACACTGAGGCACGTGGTGCACAGCGTTGTAGTTACTATGTAATTACTCATGTATTACTAAAGGGGGTGGAATACACTGGTTTGGACTAGAAGATAAATAGCTAGGTGCCCAGGAGCCAGAGCCAATGTAATGTCCTCTAACTATAATGTATTCAGAGAGGAGGTGTCCAAGGAGCACACAAATGACCCCAGAGAATACAGTCCTGTGTTCAGGTCCTGATAACATCTCCAGCCCAAAATGGCTTTCATTTCCACCTCACCTACTCATTTGCCTCCAAGTTTTTGAGACCCTGCTAAGTGTAGCTTCTGTGTCACAGAGCGATAGAAAGCCAAGGTCACAAAGTTATGCCATTTTTTTTGTTCTGATTTCTAAGGAGAAACTCTAAACGAAAGGAAGAGAGAAAAACATGAATATGTAAAAAAAGCTCCAAAGGCGAGAACAAAATGCACAAGCTCAGACTACACAGACGAAAAGCACTCTGTCCACTTTTGAAGGAGCATTGAAAGGAAAACTGTAATAAATGGCCATTCTGCATGCATTTATGCTATTCAAATGGCAACGTTTTTGTTCAGCCTGGGCATCAGGTGGAACTCTAGACTGCTGGGTTTTGCAAACTTCAGATGCCTTCGAGAGAGAGAGAGAGAGAGAGAGAGAGAGAGATAGCAGGCATTGTTTTAAATAGACTTTGTGAAGGCCATTTGCATAAAAGCAATCTTGTGCAGCAAAAAGAATGTCTCTGGTTTGTGGCATATGGTGCCTGGTTCCATAAACATATTTATAAATGTATGTTTACTAGGCATACACATCTCAGTCCTACTATCTACTAAAACACAATTTCTTAAATATATATTGAAGTTAACAGTCCAAATATCAGTCTCTGTCTCTGCCTCTAAATGCACTCATCCCCAAGATGATGTACATGATGATGATGATGTATTGCCCTTGTGGCACACTGAATCTCAGCAATATTTTAACAATGTCCATTAAAGCACAAACCTGTCTAGACCTGTTTGGTGGCACCACGAGGAACATGGTGTGATTTTATTGTCAGAATGTCATTCGAGAGAATTATACATGACGGGTAATTATAGCTGAAGCCAGTCATGGTTTTACCTGTCTTGTAACTTAACAATGCCTACCTACCTACACACACAAAGCGTCTGAGTTTGAATGTGTGTCACATGCGGCCAGACAAGGCAGCTGTTGAGATTTGTCAGTCCCCGTCACCGCCACCCCCCTTTACACACACCCACCCACATACAAAGACCTCGCACCACCCTGCTGAAAGTTCATTAGGAACAGCTTGTCCGTGCTGGGCCTGCACCAGCCCAAAATGAGGTGCTAAAACAATGATGAGTCGACAGAAAAGATTGAAGGTTATTGTCCTGAGCTTGGAACTTGTGCGAGTCAAAAACATTAGTGATCACCCCCCCCCCCAACAGCCCACAACACACACACACACACACACATGCACACACACACACACACACAGACATACACACAGGGATGGCATATGGCGCTGTAGGTATTTTTGGCTTGTCCCTTTTTTTCGTGTGTTGCCACGCACGGTGCCAACCTGTCCTGTTCCAGTAAGTGCCTGCCAGCCTGCAGCAGGTGCGGCACTGTGCAACACAAAGCCATCGTCACGGTGACGCTCCTGTAACACAAGGGGAGACCGTCAAACTCCCAGCGAAAGGTGCCTTGTCTTAGTTTGTGTGGCTCTCAGGGGGAATTCTGAAGGAGGCCTCTGGCTGTGGCCAAGGCTCAAGAGAGGGGGGGGTTGGGAGGGGGCAAATGGACGTCTGGCTGCTGCCGGCTGCAGTCACGGGCATGATGAATCAAGTGTGCAATGTTTGACATTTTAAACTGAGAAAATATAACGCCGGCTTACGGGGTCAAGTCTCAGAGGGTGTGTGTGTGTGTTGGGGGGTGGATGGAGGGGAGTGGGTTGGGCACGCTTGCATTTGATGTGGTGTGATGATGACAATGTCAATTGCCTCGGCTGAAAAGGTCAGGACCTGTTGGTCCTCCAAGCGCGTCTGTTTACTATAAATCACCCCCCCCACACATACACACACACCCACACAGTCACTCTGTCCCCACCCTTTTGCAGCGACTGTGGAGCAACCCCGTCAGGAGAGGGCTGGTGTCATTTTCTACAGCTTTTGGACTTAATTCATTAAAAAGTCACAATTAAATTGTTAGTGTTTTTATTTCCTACCATATGGCACTGTGGGGCTGTAATTCTTTTTCTTGGCTGGTGGGAGTGGACCTCATTCATTACGCTTCATTTCATCAGTGTAAATGGTGGACGTTCTCTGGGTGCAAAAGGACCCAAGTGTTTTGCTTGCCTAATCAAGCAGCGTTTTATCACTTCTTCATCATTTACTTAATCTGGCCGGCGACTCAGATCCTGGGTTTAAAAAAAGAAACCGCCCCTGCAGTAATATTGACCCATTGCCAGTAAAAACCACTCACTCTTGACCTCACACAACGTAATAACAACTTTACAACATGACGGGAATAATCCCATGTCCATACCCAGTGTTATTCTCCTCTCCCTCCTCGCAACTGGGATGCATGCATGCATGTGTGTGTGTGTGTGTGTGTGTGTGTAGGCATGTGCATGTAAGAACACAAGTGCACAGAGCATTGACGGAGCTCACCCACTCGGCTGTGGCATGATGATGAAAGCACGACGGCTGCTTTGCCAAGCGCGTGACGCCGCGGGGGTGCGGGGTCACCCTCAGCGTGTGGGTGCTGCGCCTCATGCCAGGGGTGGCCATGGACACGACACCCGGGCTGGAGAACGCTGCAGATGTTGCCCATGCCCCCCCCCCCCCCTCCCGCCGCTCCATCCTCGTTGCTTCTCCTCTGCAGCACTGCCATCTCATTCAGTAGCACAGGCTACTTTCAGTCACTTCTTTTTTCCAACCTCAAAGGCACTTGCACCGTTGGAGTTTATGAGACGGCCTTTTCTGTGGGCTTCTTTAAAGTTTTGCATCCAAATTGGATGGGCACAGCGGTAATGTGCAAAACAGCACAACAGTCACCTCTTTCTCCTACTTGCTTTCTCACTCTCTCTTTCTTTTTTCCTTTCTCTCCTTTTGTTCCTGGGCGCCGCAGGTACTGTGGTGGATATAGGTGTTGAGAGGCAGAGGGAACAAGCTCGTTGCTGTGTTAGCGCAGTCCCCAAGGGAGTGCTGTCCTTACATAAGTAGAGCGACCCAGGAACACGGTGGTAACGTTGGCTAACAGAACCGCAAAAAACAGCCCCCAGCGACAGAGACAACAGGCAGCCAGGGAAATGGATAGCTCTGATGCAGGCTTGCACGCTCACTCACTCACTCACCCACATACAAACACATGCACACACACACACACACACACACACACACTCACTCACATACAATAGCACACACACAAACATACACACACGGACACACAACAAAAATGAACAGAACCATGTCTGCCACTGAGAGAGAGAGAGAGAAAAACACTACAAAAAATCACAGACTTGTTAGACTTTTGTTGTTTAAGGTCAGCCAAGCAAATGTCAGCAACATCTATAAACGTAAATAATTTATCTTGAGTTGACGAAAAAAAAGTGATGTGCAAAGCGCTATTTAGCACACATGCTAATTACTCAAGACATTTTTTCACTGTGCCAAGTGCCACATGAGTTTCTGCGCTCAAATATTCACGGGAGGCAGCTCATCGAGTCTGCATAATGTAATAAATGTATGCATGTATAGTGCGGCGTGAATGTGGCCTTCGCAGAATGTGGCATTCCATTTCAACACTTCCGAGACGCCGGGGACACATTCAGCGGGCAGGGTGAATTTCCAGGCACAAATCAGCATACAATTATTCCTCTCCGAGTTCACTTGCGACTCGAGAGTCTAATGGCAAATATTAAAGACCCCTTCATGCACTCTGTGTGTTAGAGAGGTAGAGGGCAAACAAGGAGAACGTTTGTTTTAAAAGATGGCATTTCATGACCTCTGGACAGTCTTTTATCTCCTTGTGCTGGCGTGGGGGTGAAGTGACAACCAGCACCAGTGGGGAGGGGAGTCCAGTGGAGTGGAGTGCCTGAGGTGCGTGAGGGAGAAGGGGGAGGGAGGTGGTGAGGAGAGACGCCAGGAGGCTGTGTATGCGCGGGCCAACCTTGAGCATGCCTGACCTTGCACTCTCCTCTCGTCCTCTACCCTTGAACAGCAGATGGATGGCCTACATTGTTGACTGCCTCAATCCAAAGTCCGCCACGTTTCATAACCCTGCTGTCAATGTTGGCAGGACTCCTGTGAAAACTTCACCACCACCACCACCAGTACCAGCACCATCATCCCTCCTCCTCCTCCTCTCCCTCCACCCTTCCTCCTCCCTCCCCCTCTGGTCGACACATGAAAATGTGCCTCGCCATTTGTGGCTGTGGATACTTAAAGAAGCGAATGCATTGTGTGCAAGGGTAGATAGATGGAGACGTCGTTTGACTGCTTTAAAAGAACATTCTCCTCTCCACTCAAACCCACCTGCTGTGAAACCCCATGTCTCTCTCTGCCTTTGAGAGCAATATGAAAAAGCCTTGGGAACAAAAAAGGTTTTTTTTTTTTTCATCTTCATCTTACCCGGTTTTTCTTCCCCTCACTCTTCCATTCTGACGCTGATTAAAAGAAGCCGTTTGTCCTTCAGAATGGGCCATCCTATCCAGGTTATATTTATATATATAACTAACTCTGAAGCGACTCCAGAACCTCATTAGAATGCTGGCCATTGCAAACTGCAGTCTGGTCAGTGTGTTTTGCTTCCAGGTTACAAAGTGACATTTTTAATGCTGAGCCAGCACTGCACAAACCCCTTTGCAATGAGATTCACTCACAAGACAAAGTAAATACTCGTGTGACAGTGTAGACAGGTATATGGCAGCAAATGAAAATGACAGCTACAGTACACTGAAACATCACTGTCTGGTCCTGCACAGACAAGCCTAGAGGATAGGCTGTGTGACTTACGTATTTTGGAGAATCTTACACAGTTACATAGATTCTGACTAGGTGTTCTGTAGAGTGCATCCTAAAAACGTGAATTGAAAACATTCCAGCTTTTTTGCATTTGTTTTAGTTAAAGTTAAACTATACACTGTTAAAGTAAAAAAAAATCTACATTTTAATGGACTCACGTCAAACAGTACATCATCAACAGCTGTACCTCAGCATTTGCTATTGATTAACAATGCTTATTTATCCACCTGATATAACAATGCTGATGAGCTAATTCAGGTAGTGGAGGAAGGTTCAAGAGGGCAGAGATATTTGCATAAAATAAAATGTTGTTATGTTGTTTGCTGTTTGTGTGTGAGAGATGAGATCCCAGATGCAGAGTATTTTTACTCTTCATGCTCATGCACAAAGGGTCAAATAATTAAGCTTCTCAATTAATTGATTACAGGAGTGGAGGCAGGTGTAACACACTACCTTGTGAAATGAGCTTTGTACCTTCAGCAGCCTTTACTAGACACAGTTGCTCCTGAAACTCCACTACCCTAAACAGTGCTGCCACCTGCTCCGACGCTTCGTTGAAGTGTGCACATTTTGCATTAATAGGCAGGTCTTGTGGCTTGTCAACAGACATCATATTTGCCAGGGAACCTCACTGTGCAACACTTGCTATGAGCTCCACACAAAACAAACACACCTGTCTTAGCTAATGTGAGTCCCATGGAGGACTCATCAAGACCAGGTGGGGCAGATTAGAATGGGGATATCTCTGATTCTCTTTTTGCTCACAGACACACAATTTGAAATCCGCTTTTTGCAGAGTTTCTGTCTGCCTTTTAATGTGCCTTTTGACCACTCAAATAAAACACTCTGACAAGAATGACTTGCATGACTTTTGCATAAGATCTTGGGATATGGGAAATGAAATTGATATGCTAGGAGGTAGATCAGATGACATACTAACACATACTAATGTTACATCATATATCTATGCTTATGCCACTTATGCAGTTTTTTGCATTTTGAAAAATTTTAAAATTTCAAAATTCACATGCACCAGCATTTTCTTTAGCCATATTTTCACATAGGAGAAGTTGGACGGAAATCCAGCTGCAGAGAATTTTAAGGCCTTCTTTGATTACTTTGATCTGTAACAACAGTATAAAACTACTACAAGATAGCTTTCCCTTTCTGTGTCTGCCTTATAAAAAAGGGTACACCATCTTCCTGACGGTTAAGAATTAAAAGCACTGCATCAAGTTCTTTGAGGCCTCCCTTCTCTTCCAAACTAATACCTCATCATCTTCCAGCAAAATTGCTTGTAATTGCTGATGACCTTGATTGCACAGCCTGGACTCTCATGCTCAACCACCATGACAACCGACATAGCGGCCAACTCAGGATCTGCGCCAGGTCAGGACCACATCAGGGCCGGAGGCAGAAGCCTACCGGCTCACCACTGCCCTGCCTCACGCAGCTTCCGTAACTAAGTGCTCACATTCCAAATCATATTGGATAATGCTTTTTAAAGAGGTTGTACCAAAGAAGTCATGACTTTTTTTCATTATTTTATTATTTTTTAAATTTTCTTTATTTTACCTTCTCACTGACTTTATCTTTTCTTTGAAAATATGCAGGTACAAATGGACACATCTACATGAACATGCAAATACACTTAAAGGAGCATGATTGACATGAATTCCCAATTCAATCCAATTCAACCTGGCACAAATATTGTGTGGGTATGTCTTTCAGTTGGTATCAGCTTGCCAGGTGAGCACATTGCTGTGTGAGTTGCCCACCTGAGGGAGTCTGGGCTTTGACAGCTCTGTCACATTTCAATCAAGCCTCATGTGTCAAATCCACTCATTTACATATCTCATGCGCATCCCGTGAGAATCAGGCAGCAGCTAGCACACACAACGTGACATGTCTTCTTACCTCCCTGCCGTGTTACAAACAAAAAAATACACAGATTTCCTCCCACCGTGGAAACCTCCAGAGGAGTATGTGTGTGTGCGTGTGTTTGTGTGGTGAAACGGGGGCCTATTTGTATACAACACCTGATCATGGGGGGAAAACAGTAATGAAATTTGGAAAAGCAGCTTAGGGCTTTAGCAAGAAGCTAATCCACTAATGCAGCGTGCTGTCCACATGAAAGGTGATGATTAGATTACTGCTTTGATTCATAAATGCTCTCGGCTGCATTCAGTCGACATGAAGCGAGGGGGAGTCTGAATAGCGTGTTGCTTCCCTCCCAAATAATAAGGTGATATAATTGCTCGCTCCAGCTCTATACGCTAATGCTATTCCGCACTTGCGTGTATAATTTTTGCTGTTGAGCGCTTCAGAGGCGCTATACGCCAAAATCAATATGTAGCCTGCAAGGTTTTCAATTTTTTTCCCCCTTCTTTTTTTTATAAATAATTCATGGCTGTAGTCAAACTTAAATAGAATCACAGTGATACAAGAATGAATAATGTGTTTCTTTATAAAAGTCTGCCGTCGACCCAAACGCACACTCACATTATTCCTGCTGTTTCTGCATCTCGTCTATATTCACTCAAGCCAAATCACACAGTGGTGTCTCCCAACTCTCTACCTCCTCCTGATTTCTTTGTGGCTTTCTTCAACTTCTGACTCAGCAGTATAGGTCTATGTCAAATGCAACTATTACTCATCTCCCTATTGATGCAGTGGTTAGATTTCTGACAGTTTTGCCGTCAGGTTCTATGCATTGTCTGGTGCATATCCCATAGGCTTTCGTTGCTAGTCTCAGGTCATTTGTACAGTGTAGGATTCCACTCAGCCGTTCCCTATGTGTTACTCTGACGAGCCATTAAGTTAGAAATAGCTATAAAATGATGTAGTGATTAACTGTAGTGTGCTTTAGCTATTGAACAGGAAAGGAAGGGGAATTGAATGGAATGTTTAGGCCTACAAGTCAGTGAGCAGCCAATTCTGGCGTTCTGTATACTTGTGCTATGAAGAGACTGCTGTTGTCATAGGTTTATTATATAATATTACATAGTATATAATAGTATTATTATTAGTATTATTATATAGTATAGTATATTATAGATATGCTCATAGATCCGAAGGTCTCTATATAACAGTCTCTATTCCATCCAATGATGCTATAGAGGTACTGCACAGTCAATCCATTTGTGCATGGATCTCTCTTGAGTCTGCATTGACCATGCCACAGTATAATATCAGAATAAACCTTGTTATCAAAGCCTCCTTGATTTGTTCAACCTCTTTGGCTATATTGCATGTGTTATGTTTTACACAGTATACTGAGTGTTTTAATATTTTTCTCATTGATTATATTCTTATTCAGGAGACCCAATTGTCTATATGGAGACAACCCCGAGTACAAAAGCCTCGCTGACAGAAAAGAAAATTGGTACATGTCACCTAATTAGGTCCCATGCTCCATAAAGTCAGGTCAGAATACATTAGAAACTGTGAGCACCTCAAAAACTTCAAAAAGTCCCTTATCTACATGATGCCAACGCAAAGGCACAAAGACAGTGCAGAAGTGGGTCACCATGTTTTATAGCATTTCTTCGTATCATAAGCTGTAAAAAAACAGGCCCCATTCATTCAACAGAGAAAGACACACAATAGAAACCTGGAAAGGTTTATCCCACATTTCTTATATCCCCCTATGCCCTTTTGTGTTTGCTCGTATACTCTGACTACATTTAACCTTGGGCCAACACCTGGCATTGTGTTTTACGAACTCTACAAAATCTGCCCCAACACCTAGAACACAGGGGCCTAGAATGTGGGCAATGAGCAACGAGATCAAGCAGGAAATGACTCGATTTTGAACATGGTGGCTTTATGTGTGTGTGTGTGTGTGTGTGTATTTCACAGGTTATGTGTATAGTGTGCGTACGCTTACTGTATATGTGTTTGTGTTTATTCTGTCAGTACAGACTTGTACTCTAGACCAATTCTGCCAGCTGCACCATTTCATTTCCTTTATATGACATCACCACACACGATATCCATCCAAAACGGTCTGCTCTTATCTGTCGTTCCTGCTCTTCCAAGCGCAGTACTCAAAACTGCCTTGTGTGTCTGGCTGTTTCTGAAACTGTATAATGCACACTGATTGTCTAGTCTACTGAGACTGACAGAAAAGTGCTCAGTCACTTACAGTAATTACAGCAGTTTGGCATTTGGAAGCAGCCTTTGTCTCCATCTATGTACAGTATGTGTCAACTCGTGTGGGTGTGTTTTGAATATTCTTTCTTTTCTGCATGAAAGGGGCCTTTCACTAGTTGCAACATTTCAAGAACGTTTCCAAGAATAGACATTTTTTTATCATATTCTCTTGCCTATCTCTTAAGTGTAGCTCTCATGCAGCCATTTCAACAGGGTGCTTAGCTTACGTCAGATCAGGCTTGAACCACTAGTCAGCATTTGTCACAGCTAGGTCACTAACATGGCACAACTACTTACGCGCGTGTGCGTGTGTGTGTGTGTGTGTGTGTGTGTGTGTGTGTGTGTGTGTGTGTGTGTGTGTGTAGGGGCTATGATTGTAACCGTGGCCACATTTTGCAACCACACGCAGAACGACACAGACTGTTTACACAAGGCTGGAGGCTTGACTGTGCCATGGGAGCTTGGCCTATTAAATTGATCTGTCCATGTCAATGTCTTGTAGCTGTCAAGCGATATGCTTGTATGACGGCGAGATGGGAAAAAAATTGGTCCGGTTGAGGCGAATGGAAAAGAAAGTGTCAGACAGATAAAAACTTGCTGAGCCGTAACATAGTCCCATCATGAATGAACGACTGTGTGTGTGTGTGTGTGTGCGCGCGCGCACATGCATCTGTGTGTGTGTGTATGTGCGCGCGCACATGCATCTGTGTGTGTGTGTGTGTGTGCGTGCGTGCACATGCATCTGTGTGTGTGTGTGTGTGTGTGTGCGTGCGCACACATGCATCTGTGTGTGTGTGTGTGTGTGTGTGTGTGTGTGTGTGCGCGCACATGCATCTGTGTGTGCAGGAATAGTGGGACTACATGACAATGAGATGCAATGCATCCCAGCAAAATATTTATGGCAGTACAAAGAGAAAGTGAATTAAAGAGGAGAGAAATGTACTTGCAATAGCGCCCAAGTTAACACTAACTTATCTCGAGTCGCAAACACCTCCAGCTGCTTGATCAGCATAGCCCCTGGGGCTTTCTCTCTCTCTCTCTCTTTCTCTCTCTGTATTTCTCTCTCGCTCTCTCACTTTCTGCCAAGGACAAGGCACTGCATACCGATTCCATCTGCCTGTTCCTAGCCCTGGCTTGATAGACAGCACACAGATATGGGCTTACTGCACTATCAGTTATATTTCCTCTCCCACCGTCCCTCCTTCCCTCCCACGCTCCATCCTTCCTCCCTCTCTCTCTCTGTCTCTCTCTCTCTCTTTTTCATTCATCACCATCATTTCTTTTATATCTGGCTCCAAGGCTGCCCTCTGAGGCTGCAGATTTTTCTTCTCTTCTCTCTTTTTTCCCCCTTTTTTTCCTCTTCCTCGTCTTTTTCCCTCCATTTGTTTTCTTCCTGTGTCTGAATGGCCGCCATACCTCCATGGTTTCAGCCCCTGAGCACTCTCCTACGCCAGCAATCACAAATGACACGACTGGCACTTACATAACGTACACACAGCCTCCTAAATAGAAGCTGAAAGGTAACGCACTTGCTGGCGAAGAGCCATAACAAAATATTCCATATGAATGAGCACAAGACACTCACCAGTGCTAATGAAGCCCTACTGTGTGATGGAGATTGCTGGTTGCATAAAACTATTACAGGAACCATGATGTGTGTGTGTGTGTGTCTTCTGTGCTTGTACTTACTTATTTTCTCCCTCTCTCTGTGTGTGTTCTGTATACATGCATGTGTTTGTCTGTCTGTGTGTGTGTGTGTGTGTGTCTGTGTGTGTGTATGTGTGTGTGTTGGCTACCATTCACTCCCATGAATTCCAATGCATATATTTCACCGCTTGTGGCAAACAGTGCAGACTATACAGAGCCTATGGCAGAAATAAGTGTCAGGAGTTCGAGACGATCCATTACCAAAATATAAATGTAATTTTAGAGTTAATAATACTACAGAACAAAGTTGAAAAAAAAAATCAGGAAGATGATAAAAGGCGAAACTGGGAAAATCCATAATCATTGGGTCTGTGCAGATAGGTCATGCAAGAAATGGAGGCTCTCATTCTAAACTTGTGGAAATCATTGGAGCACCGGCAAATCCTGTGCCAGGCATATTTCAGATTACTCCTCATGCATAAGAAACTTGGAAACAGTTGACAACACACCACAAGATTACGCCATTAATCTTCCATGACAAAAGGGCCACAGGGGCTGGTGGCAGTGCGTGTGTGTGTGTGTGTGTGTGTTGGGGGGCGGTGGGTGGGTGGTGAATGCAAACACAAGAACAAATTGGTGAGCTGGAAAATATATCCCATCACACACACACACACACACGGTTATTCATTAATCTGTTCACCTGTGCACAGGTCAGTGTGGACAGCCCAGGCCCCGGTGGATCTGCTGCCATACCACTTAATCTCTCCGTGGATAATGAAAGCACACATAGGCCCTCTACACACCATGCTCCTACAGGAAAGATGTAGAAATCTCCTCTGCTGCTAACCACTACTCCAATGATAT
This sequence comes from Tenualosa thibaudeaui, assembly GCA_027481765.1. Classification (NCBI taxonomy): domain Eukaryota; kingdom Metazoa; phylum Chordata; class Actinopteri; order Clupeiformes; family Clupeidae; genus Tenualosa; species Tenualosa thibaudeaui. The sequence goes on along the minus strand of JAIFZK010000013.1, from coordinate 5,408,451 downwards.
CACCAGACACACTCACACACACACACACCCCTGCAGACAGTACACACATAGTACAAGCTAAGTGTCAAGTGTGAGCACTAAAGGAAGCAATGTACTCTACAAGACAGCTTCACCCAAACTAAGAGAAAAAGACTCTCATTAAGTCACTGCATGTCATGTAATGGCAAGGCAATAGCATTTCCAGACTAAACTAAGGGTGCAGTGTCCATAGACGGACATCCAGATCTGCACAGAGTGTACTAGATTGAGTTCCAGAGTCTGAAGCTACTGAGGGTAACAGTCTGTACGAGCAGCTCTCGGTACATACTGACATTGCTGCTTAACCTCAGGAAAAGATGCTGATGCATGGAGTGAGGGGAGGGGTGGAGTGAGGCGGGAGGGGGGGTTCTACTTTAAAGTGAGTCGAGATAAATGCAATTAGCGCTGATCAGGTGAAGGTCAAGTTCCGTTTGAATCACCACGAACAATTAAGGGTGGGGCGGGAAGGTATGGCTGGGTTTTATTGACGAGAGGTTTGCACGGTCGCTGGTACTGCTGCTGCCGCCGCTCCTGATGTTGTTGTTGCGATTGTTTGTTGTAGTTACTGCTGTTGTTTGTTGTTTGCGTTCTTTTAGAACCCTTTCAAGGACACATACTCTTTTCTCCCGTCAACTCAATTTATCCTAATTGACGTTGCTCTCCCTCCAACCTCCTCATCACCACCACCACCACAAGAGTCTCTCACCCTCACAAACCCACCCTCCACCACCCCAACTCCTCTGAGTAATGAAGCATTCGAAATGGAGAACCATAGAGAGAGAGAGCCTTGGAATGCTATTACCCGGCTGTCCACTGACATTCTTTTCCGAGCCCCTAAGCACTTTCATTAGAGTGCCAGTTTTGGTGTAATGGACTTTGTTGCCCCGAACTGCTCGCAAGTCAAAAGTGTCAATTAGAGCTGCCGCACTTTTGTGTGCAGCACCTGCTGCCAAATTGTGCATAAGGAGACTAAAGAGGATCCATCCATTTTGGGGTGCAGAGTAAAGATAAAGAAGAAAAAAAAACTCACTGTTTGGTTCTCATTCGTATGCTCACACATGCTCAAACACTAGAAATATTCTTAGTTTGGGAACCTTGCTATTTCTAGGTGCTAGGAGACAGCAAAGACCTTCAATTTCAATTGCTACATTATCCATATATATGGTGCTATGTGAATCTGCTATAATCTTGAGCAGATTCCTTTCAATAGAGACACTACATACAGTGTAATTAGCAAAGACACAGTATATATTTGCACCACTGTACACCTATAGCCAAACTGCATTTCAATGCTTGCTATAGCTACTGTCCATATTTACAGTCTCGTTCCAGACAATTAATGCATCACAGGACTCAGAGGGGGAAAAAAACATGCCCAAGGCAAAGGCATTCAGTGATCAACAATGTATACTAAGCCTCCTGTCGTAGATGAGAAAAGCTGAAAGTAGATTAAGTCATCAATGTATTGATGAATGCGAACACACATCGTTCATCAATCCACCCGGATTTCACAAAAGCTGCCCCAAAATGATGCTTAAAGATACAAGCTCTTATTATTGGCAAACGCTATGCAGTGAAAGAAAAGAGAATGTGAGTGAAAAATACTACACACACACACACATAAAACACTAGGAAAAAAATTAAATCCAAGCAAGTTTAGTGCTGGAATTAGGCGCTGTGAACACGTGTTTCTGCGAGGGAAACCTAAAGGCGCTCATCACCATAGACTTTATTCACATGGTAATTATGTGGCGAGATTTGTTTTTCTCCCATTATTGAATAAACACTTCATTTGTCAGGTGCAGTCAGTGCTGAGTGCTCATGCCCAGCAGGAGGATGCATTGCAGGCAAAGCGAGGACGTTGAGGAAGAAAGCGCAGCAGCGTTGCAGGCTCCGCAGCACACCCTCAACCCCCCAAACCTTCTCAGAGAGGTCCTGAGTTAGTTTTTTCCGTGTTTTATTTTGCCTCTTTTGCAGGTGTATTTGTAAGTGTTGGACGGGGGGAGGGGGTGGGGGCTGCAGAGTAGGGGGGAGGGGGGTTTTGGGTGTGCTGTTTTTGTATTGACTCTTTAAACCTAAGAAACAGCCTGCGGGAACACAGAATGCACAGAACGCTTTTAGATTATGAGCGGACAAGTAATAAAATATAGCATCATCTAAATCTAGACCATGCGCATGCAGCACCTGCTTTGGGTGCCTATTTATTCATCCCATTCAAAGCTGCCTTGGGTTCAAATTGCACAGGGGTTACAAATGACGGTCACTGAGAGTGTCAGGCCTATTCATCTATCCCCTTCAATTTGACATGGTATCTGATGCCTCGAGAAGAGGCCACTAAGCTCTGCCCGTTCCGAGGCGTTTATACCGCTGACCAATGGGAGAAAGCGCGGATGCTGTGAAGAAGAGAGCGTAAATGGCAGAGTGGGCTGGGGTCGGGGGGTTGGGAAGGGAGGGGGGCGGGGGTGTGCCTCGCTGTGATAGAGTCCTCTGCCCTTCTTTTTCATGTTAATGTTTTGCAAAAGGGCAAAAATGATGAGGGCAATGTTCAAGAACAATGACAGGGAAATATTCCATCCCCTCATTTTATTCTTTTTTTTTTTTTGGACTCTGACCAATCTCTTCCGGATTTTTGATGTCATCATTAAATTTACATTGTCTTTAAATGTCACTCCCAAACTCTGTGTGCTGCTTAGGTCACAGCTCGATGCAGTATTGATGAAGCTTTCTTATAAATTCATTATCATTGTTGTTAGAGCCTGTCACAATAGGTGATGAAGTGCATTCTTAAGGGCAAGCAGGCAAAGCCGATTACAAGTGTCACTTTGTCATGGAGAACTCCCTCTCTCCCTCACACACAATCACACACACACACACACACACACACACACACAGACATCTCAGGCCATGACTTCCAATAAATCAGGCCATCCGTGAGATGGCTCTGATTGCATGGCAGTAGAGGCTTTCATGGCTTCCTTTGATTTCTTTGATTGCCATTTGCAGCTTCCCAAGAAAGAGCACCTTCCTCTTGAACCCCCAACAAACACTGAATCAGTGGCCTGTAGATGTGCCTCTTGAGCCATAGGAAAGTTCTCCCTAGAGATGAACACATTCGTCACTGCACATTCCTCATCCAGTCATCTATTAATAGATTCACGATTGCATGTCGCATTTTACAGTTTAAGAAGCAAATTCTCACTCTAGTGAAACTCATCAATCACAAAACATCCATGAAAGAATATCAAACCTAACCCTACCCATCAATGTACTCCTGGGCTCAAGTATGTACTCAAAGTGTGGTTAAAAACAAGTGAACATGTGCACTGGCCTTGAGTCTGAGCCATTCATTCATGAGATGAGGCTTTTGAAGGACCAGTGCATTAAAAGTAAAATTGCCTGGTTATGCTTTCAGTCTTACTGTGCTCTGCAGTTGGGATATTAAAATTTATTCAGACTTACATTTATATTCAGATGTGAAAAAGATGACCCAAAGCATTCAAAGGTTAGGTAAGCGATGCCAAGTGATTTGTGAACATTCAGCAAATATCTCCCAATTAATTGCATTGTTCCTTTCTCTGACAACACTTTAAAGGAATACCAGGCAGGTATTTTAGGTTAATATACCAGCTTCTTGTTCAGTTTTATGGTTAAATCACTTAATATAAAGCGAACAACGGCTCTCTCGTTTCCACCTACGGTCTCTTGGTGAATATAACACGCTTGCAAGATGACTGTTGTTGACCTCGCACAGGCAAAACCAAAAGTATCTCCCACATGAGCCTTGTAAAATCGTGTAACCTTGTCAATACACAGAACTCCACAAAAATGATCTACGACCGTAGGGAGATCGCCATATTTAAATAATCTCAGATTTGACTGGTATATGCTTTTAAAATAACCCCAGACTCTCTACACATAACCCTGGCTCAGTTATCTGGAAACAAACAAACAATAACCAAAGATCTAGTGTTGTTTATCATGGAGCACTGGTGCCTATACTACAAAGCAAGGTTACTAGTTAACTGGAGTAACTTTGGGAGTAACCACTGATCTCTAAAATAACACTCTGAAATTATCTCTGAAGTGACATGTTGTTTGGAGATCAGCAGTTACACCTGAAGTTACCCGGCTTAGCCAGTAATCTTTGCTTCGTAGTATACCCCCCTGGAGGGAGGGATGAGCTACATGTCTTGTGTGTTTTCTTCAGTCCTTGGTTCAAATGTCAGTGCTTTCAGACAAGCTAAGAATCCTAAACATATACATGAAAAGACAAAGGCTAATGGATATACATAATATCTGTATGTACTGTACATACAGTATTTCAACATTAAGACATTTTCAGATCCACACACCTGGTAGTACTGAAATGGTAGGCTAACTCGGTTACACAGTAATAATATGCATACAACCGTATCTCCAGGTTCTTCAATTTTGTAGTCTATTGACAAAATAAATGGGGCTTTCTACATTCACGAAATCAAGCTCTGCTGTTGAGTTGTAAACTCCCTGTCATCATCACCACTCGGCTGTTGTTGAATTACCTGTTCATTTTGGCTTCAACTACATTTCATTTTCAACTAGAAGACCTCATCCAAAACTAAATGCTCTGCCTTATCAGTCAATATTAAGAAAAGTGAAACTAAATCATTCAGATACATTCTAAATTATTCAGATTCACTTCGTCCCTGGCTCTTGCTGTACGTTTAATTAAAATTGCCAAGATATATATAGATTTTTTTTTTGCTTACAAATACACATCGACTCGTGTGGTTGCTGTATATCAGCCATGGCTCTCAGTGCAGAGGTCTACACATAGACGTGCAGAGGCCTGTAAAAGCACTTGAAAGGCAGGGAGTAATGGGACTACGTTTTTGTTGTTGTTAGCTTGACATTTTATTTTTAATTTCATAGTTATGGCCACGTTTGATCATTAGTAAATATACTATATGTTTGAAAATACAAAAATTATTGACAGCCCAACTCTGCAGGCCATTAAAAGACATTCAGCACATAGGGTGGATGTGGCTGGATCTCAGCATCCTAGACTCAACATCACAACCTACAGCCCACTTTGCTACCTCCATGTGTCCAGTATGGCTCTCAGATTGTTTGCGCCTTTCCAAGTAAATATAGTACCTATGCATCTGGAAAAAAATAGAAATAAAACACTAAAAACAGTAAACAGAACAAAAAAACTAAAAACAGAAAGCAGAATCCACTCAGCATCATCACTCTCTCATGAAGCAGCCACCGGCTCCATCCCCTCCCTCATCAACGCCTGTCCATTTCGCCATGCAAGACGGGGCCATCGCAAGACATTTCAATTTCAACTCTCTAAAGCAAATGCCTAGACGCCGCACTATTCAATTCACTTCCCTTCACTTTTCATTTGGATTTTGCCTTTCAAAACCCCCTCTTCCATTTTTCTCAGCCACCATGTTCTCCACAAAGGAACCGAGACAGCTTAGCTTGACATGATGAAAACCGCACCGGTGGAATATGTTGTGCCCACCCATACCCGTTAATGGATAGAGAAATGCTCATGAAAACCCTATCGCATGTGCCATGCATGACTGCAGTCTATATTGGAAGCATATATTTAGATGGTGAACGTGATCATTTGCTCATCAGAGCAGCCTCTTCCATTTGGTTTAGGCACAAATGCTGGGCTTCACTGCATTGTCCTCCCACCTCACGCACCTCTGCTGCATATTTTATAACCTCAGCTTTCCACCACTGACTTCACATGAAAGGCATTTACCAGTAATATTCAATGCTCTTGAGGTTCAAAGGCTCTGCAGCCATCAAATGAGCAAGCATTCATTCAACATACTGGCAAGTATATCAGGGAAGAATAAAATAAATAAGAGCAACAGAGAGGGGGGAAAAAGAAGAGAAAAAAAAGATATTTATGCTTTGAATTTCAATTTTTCTCTCAGCTCCAAAAAACCCTCTGGATTGTGTAATTTAGATGATCAGATTGCAAGGGTTAGGCGAGGTTGAAATCTTCAAATCAGATGTTTCAAAACTTTGAGATGGGATCAAGATACTTGGAATCGGGATTTGTTCAGTGTAATCTGATTTGACATTTAATCATGATTAACCGTTTCGGGGGCACATGGATATTTATCTGATCCTAAATATTTGGATTACTCTTTGATCCCCACGGAGACTTTACACTGCCTCCCCTCCCCACTTCCACTGAAATCATTGTTTCAGTGGAAGAAATACAGACATACATTTTACCCGGACCAAAATCCTGGCTTAGCCAGTGTGTGTGTTCTTTGCAGGTTACACTATCATTTTCCCACTGGATCAGGGCCCAAGAGGCGTGCACGCTTCCTCTCCATACCCCACCGCCCCCACCCCCCTTCCACCCCACTCCCCCTGCTAACGCCCCAGTGCCTCTGACACCACCATCATCATGCTCCTCCTCTTCCTCCTCGTTGCCGAGGTAGCACCACATCTGTTAGTGACGAGCTAGTGAGTCAACTGGCTTGTGAAATTTTAATTAAGAGCATAAAAATCTACACACAAGTCACGGTTGCCGCTTCACACTGACCCCGGGCTCTGCTCTGACAGATACACTGATGTGCAAAGTCAAGGGTGCAAGTGGACTGATAACAGGCGTCTGTGCGCCTCCATCCACCTCCACCGCCCCCTCCCCCACTACACCACCACCACCCCGTCTCCATCTAACCCCTCTCAGTCACATTAGACAGAGGCAGGTGGTAAAAAAAAGCAACCCGACACTGTCAACCATACTGAACAGTCTTATTGCCCTGTGGTGCTACACAGAGGGAGCCCACATTCACAGGTAATTCTGACTATGATTAACCAAAAACATTTTTTTGAAAGCCCTACCGACTCCAGAGCACGGGCCCCCTCTGCGTGTGAATGTAGACGGTGCACTGAACCACAAAACGGAGCATGCCCACATGGCTCCCAGTAATCAGCACTGCCTTATCCTCATTAACTCTCATTAACACTTATTAACACTCATTCCCACGAAATCTACAGCTAATGGCTTGACAAAACGCAAGAGGAGTGCCCGCATTAATGGATAAAACACACATACACATACACATACACACACACGCATACACACAGATGCACTGTGAAGCCTGCAGCAGGCAGACACATCAGACATGTTAGCTGCACCCAGGCTTTGCACTCACCCTAAAGGCTCAGTCATGCAACTATGATACACACCACTTCCCATCAATAATTTCTGAGGTAAAGATGCAGACAATTTACCATTGAAGGATCTGGTTACAAGCCAAAGTGCAGTGTGTGGGTGTGTGTATGTTGTTTAGGAAGTGTGTGGGTGTGGGGGGGGGGCGTGCTGATGGTGGTTTCAATCACAATATTGGGAAATAGGAAAATCCAATAAGACTTTAAATCAATTACAGATGGAGTTAACCACCCAAAATGCTAATATCTAATGGCGAGCTGAGCTAATAGGTGATTTTCCCCCACATAACTTCTAGAGGATACTTCAGCAAAGCCCGTAGGCTCATGTGTGCCTTTACAGGATTTTGCCGGCATTTTTTTTTATGTTACCCGGCAACTGTCATGTCTTGGTGGGAATTATGTAAGCAGTCATTCCACTTAAAGGTATAAGTGCTATTGATTGGATTAAGATGATGCCTATATGCTTTCAAAACATTGCAGCCCTGGACATGGTCCAAAGTGCATTCCCAGAGTCTTCCTTCTCACATGGATGACTGCATCTGAAAGACCTCTAATGCACGCATTAATATCAGCTGACAAAGGCCTGCGCTGGAGGACACTGCAACATTATTTTCGTACCAAGAGCTCCTTCCCATAATACACGCAACACAGGAGGAGTATTTTCTGGGAGAGAACCAATGATATAATTCTGTTCCAAAAAGGCTAATCCTGCAAGCAATTATAGCTTTCACAATGGTGGACCATTTTGGTCGACAAGAGCTAAAATGGAGAAATATGCAAACTGTCAGATGTGGCATAAAGAATACCAAAGCCAATTCATTTATTTGAGTGGGGAAAAAATGAATAAAGGCATTTCCTGCAGCAAGGATCGAGGGTTTTTCCACCATCTTCCTGTACTATCACGCCCTGCAGAACTTCTCTGTTCTGAATCACCACCATCTTTATGAATGGTAGTGTGGATTTTTCATACGAACAGTCAGTAGGGCCCGGGAGCTAAAAGATTCTTGCTTTCAGGTGATGCCACAGGATTTACTCATCCCTCGTTTCCTCCTCCGTGTTTCTTAACAAGAAGATGAAGGACATGACTGACATGCTCTGGCAAGCAGTTGCCCATCTTTTATCCCGTTGGTTGATGCGACTAGCTGGATTTAACATGGGAGCGTGCAACCAAATGCACAAACACAGAGGAGCCAGAAAAATAAAGCAGACACGTTCTCAAAAGGTCAAGGGTAAACACAACAAAGGAACTTGGCAGGCCTTAGTTTACACATTCCATCTGTTCCATATGTATATCTTGATCCTTACCCTGATACATGCTGTTGTGCTCGATGCCAAACAGCAGGGTGTGCAGCATATAGGACAGAATTTTTTCTTTTTTTTTGTTCCTCCCTGAACTCTGCTAATACAAATTTAATGGACTTCTTTATTTTACCTGTGCATTGCAGTGTTTTTATAGTGTCTGTCTCTGCCTTGCCAGTGGGGGGGTCTATCTTTTGTCTTCTACCCTGTGAAAGTGATTGTGGGCTGCAGTAGCTGCTTGAACAAAGCCCTCTCCACATAATGGGGCCAATCACTGTAGGACGAGAGAAGAAGCATACCAGGCAAGGCGCCAGACTGCATTCCACATCCTGACACAACAGTAACAACAACAATAGAAAAAAACACAGACAAATGCAACAGAAGAACAGAGGGCAAGGTACACTGTTCTTAAACTCATCACAATCAACTGTTCAGAAGCTGTTCAACCAGCAAACTGTGCTTGTAACCAGCACTGCAACCAGGACACCATCCTCTCTGCTGTGTGTTGCTTCATGACACTGGCAGTGGTGCTGTTGGTGGTGATGGTGACGGTGGAGATGGTGGCTGGGGCCTAAACTAGGTGGGAAAACCCACAAAGGCTTTGTTGGTCACTGGCAGCCTCCCAGCTCACTGCCTGGTCTTGAGAGGGGGAGGAGGGGTGCATGGGGACCTGTCACACACATCTGTTACCTGCCACTATCAGGGTGGTAAAAGGGCACTTCACACGCGCGACTGACCACAACGGATCCTGACGGCAGGAGTCAGGCCTTCATGACACCAGAATGCCCTATTTGCCGTCACGCCATTACAGCCTTTCTGTGAACCATCTTTTCTTTTTTACAAGCCAGTAGCAAATTCATATGGCTATGCTGACAGGCACCAATTGACACTATTCCTAATATGGAACTGCCTAATCTGGCTGGCCCTGAGAGGATTTTTTTTCCAACACAATATGGCGCGAGAACATTGTCAGGCTGACTTCATAATCTGAACCGAGGTCCTTATGGCTTCCTCAAACAGCACCTCGTTCCTCTAATCTGCGAGCAGTGATAAAATATCTGTGTCACTTTTTTTTTTTTTTTTTTTTTCCCATTTTTTGGGCAGATGGGTTCTGAAGGCTGTGAATCCTCTGGTGGTTGGGATTAGCGAAGAGGATGGGGGGCGAGAGAGTGCTGGTCCTCTTAAAGGAGAATTACAGCGTTGCTCATGATGGCTTTTGTCGCTGTTCATTGTATCCATGCCAACAGACTTACAACACAATAAATGCAAAGCAAATAAAATGCGACATGGTCCAATTAGCAAACAATCGCCTGTGTTCATCTTCCGCTCGGTGTGTGTGGGCCTTTATACCTGTACTATCTTATTACATAGTCCAGTCATCCTGCTCTTTTCAGTACAATAGTAAGTCATAAATCACTGTTCGTGAGAAGGAAAGTAACCACTGACTAAAAAAAAAACACTTAGACGACCTTTAATGAAGTACATTACTGAGTATATCACATGATTAGCTACAGAGGATGAATTGGAAACCAAATGGGACAGCACTATCAGCGTAATGTGCAAAGTCATGGTCTAATGTCAAGGCCCAACACATTGTACTGTGGCAGTATATGTGCATGTGTCTTAATAATTGTTAGCAAGGTATCTAGTGTTCCGTTCAAAGCATTTGGGAAAGGAATGTCACCAAGAGGAAGCACTATGAATACTGCATACAGCATGAACCTCTCATCACAAGATTGATGCAATCGCGTCCTAAAAATGTCACAGAAGCTAGCTTACTGGCATACTCATTAGTGCATAACGTTGAGTGATGTAGGAGTGTATCATGTTACAGTTACAGTCAGCTGCAATGACAGTTCTTTTAGCATGAAATGCAACAAAAACCCTGTGCCACTGAGTAATATGCTGTCATAGTAATAGGCACGTCACACAATGAGCTGTCAAGACCATATGTCGTGTTATCATGGTAACCTGACACTGTAACATCTCTCATAATCTGTCAAGAGCAGAAATGGTAGTGACAGATTATTTTTTACATTATAGGTTCTGTTGAAAGGTTTCTGGTTTTCAGGGGTGCTATCATAAAAAACACTTAAAATGAGACATTGTGCTTCCCCTAACAAATCAATACCAACGCAATAATTTGTGTCTCTACATATTTTACATTTATTTTTCCATACAGGTATTTCCAAGATATTAAAAAATGTAATAAATGTGGGTTGGAGGAGTTGAAATCTCTGCAGATAGAACTGCTGATAAAGTAATTGGATTCCAAATGAAAACAATTCACAGGAGAGTAAATAAACTCTTAGGTGCTGTGTACATATGCCTCGCAAAATCCCACAAGATCACACAGCAACACAATTATTTTTCCAAAGCTTGAATTCTGCTCAATAGCCTGTGAGGAGGCTTGGAAGTGGAAAATTGTTCAGACCGCAAAGGCTATCATTGTGTGCATGGCAAGTCCTTGTTTTGTGTGACTTGGTGCTGTTTGCTAGTTTTCATTCCTCTCTCTCACTTTCTTTCTCACACAACTCTCTCCTTTTCTTTCCCCTGGCCTCTGAGCCTCAATTTAATTCCAAAGCTCTAGTGTTTGCTTCAAGTGGTTAAAATACAGCAAAGTCATGATGACCTATGGCACATGAGTGTTCAGCGGCATCCAATAGCTCAATTGAAAGCCTGGGATCACAGAAATCCTAAAAATATAATCCGCACATCTTTATCCCCAAACACTGTGAACTTCTTCCTCATGGGTGCAAATACAACTACACATCACCCGTTTAATAAAAACACCACATGTCCTTGATGGCTTACCAACAACACAACAGTGAGCTTTTCTCAGGCATAGCTGACTGAGGACATATGAATTTATAAATGGGCCTCTTTTGAAAGGGAGAAAAACACATTCCCAGTGCAACAATTCACGAGGCATGAATCACGCAGCTACCTAAAAGGTAAGACACCCGCCCACACGGATGAAATAGAAACCAGAACATCACGCTTAGCCTGTGCATAAAGTTCAGCCATTTTGACCTCTCCAGTAAGCACAACTTAAAGAATAGAAGCATAACTGGAAGCAATACTGTGCCTCTACAGAGGTCAAAGGTCATGGTCATGAGCAATAAATTAATGAATGAAATGCATGTCAGAAAATAATCCAAGTGAAAAAAATATATCAATACATGATCCACACATATCTTTGTGTGGTTGTGTGTGTGAGTGTGTCTGTGTTTTTATTTTTTCTCCACAATTCATCAGTGGCATGGAGTAGACTCATCAAATCAAGTGGCAGTGACTGAATTCTGTCTTAGAGGGTTTGTGTGTGTGTGTGTGTATGTGTGTTGGGGGCCATTTCTCTGATGTTTTTTTTTCTTCTTTATGTTTTAACCAAAATGCCTTGGGTTTTATTCTGTGTCTGTTTTCAAATCGGATCTGACCTAAAGATCAAAAACAGCTCCCTGGAGGTTTATGGGATCATAAGCAGGTGGGTGTGAAAGGTCGGGCACTAACATGCATCTCTCTGGCAAGACCTGAAAGATCCTTGGCAAGAGGAAATGTTTGAGGTACTGAAGGCACCCAAGCAGAGAGAAACCTAAAATAAGACTATTTGCCTTTTATCTTGTCTGTACTGATTAATGTCTGGACTTTCTTGGTAAGCATCAGACAGTATTCTGAAAATGTGTACTTTCTGCTGATATTGATTAAATCAGAGGGAGGATATGTGTATGAAATATAGGCCTATCTTATCACTGTAATTTAGGTAGGCTTGCCATTCAGGGTCAACTGCAACAATGAGAATCTGACACTGGAATGAACTGAAGAATGAAAAACAAAGTTTTTTTAGTTGGTTTTGTTTGTTATTTTCCAGGTGTGTGTGTATGTGTACTGTATATATGTGACAAAAAGAAGTGCTTTTATATATCTTTTTGACAAAAATAAACACCTGCCAATTCTCTGATTGATGACATATCGCAAACTAGCTGGTCAGCAGAAAAAACCTCCAGCCAGAAATTCCCCACAAACGCGGAGGTTTCATGTGAGGCAAATACACTTATCTCACTGTAAACATGTACACTACACTCAAACCTGCAAAATGATGGCAACTTGTGTGTTATCTGTATCAATAAGATTTTTGGTTCACTGGTTGCTGAGGAATAATTACAACATTTAACAATTTTACTCATACATGAATAGTCACATGTTTAATTATACCACAAGACCATTATACCAAGATACCTAATGATAAGTGAATTCAACTGAAGATGCTGACAAGAAGAAAACTCATTTGCATATAAAACAAACACCAAACTGAGATTTTGATTAAAGAACACTGCACTTCAAGGAAACAAACATTTCCATTAGCCAAACTATAATTAGCATACATGCAATTACTGTGCGAACCTCTAAGTTAAAGCATCATTCAATACAGCCATGACTGGTGCGGACATCTGGGAAGATACTGCATGTTTGAAAAGGAATAATAATTGTAATACTGACTTCAATCATCTCTCTTTCTAACCTTGTTAAACAAAATTTGCCAGACCTGGACATTTTATCTTGATATTCCATTTCAAAAGATAAGCAAGGATCTATCAACATTAGTCTGTTATCAATTCAGTTTAATGACACCTACATACATCTTCCAAAGACATGCCTGAATGACCTAAAAAATAACTTAGAAAAGCTCATTAAAACTTTAGATTTGCCTGGCTTGATCTTTAATGAAACAGGAATTCTAAGATAAGACTGAAAAAAGCCATCAAAGATGTACCAAAAGCAAAGAACTTTCACAGGCCAGCTTGGGTGAAAACTGCTGACACGTGATAACAAAGAAACAATTACCATGCCTTACAGTGTATATTTAAAAACTATTATTGATTATACACTATTAATTCACAGCATTAAGATTGTTTATTCATTCCCTTTGTACCACTGTCACAAACAATAAAAATTATTCCCGCTACATGTGTTTTAATCATATCCATGATACTAACAATGACACTTCCAATCACCCTGTTATATTGTACTACACCAGGCAAGGAAAGCAGGCATCTACAGAGGTTTTATGACAAGAGTGCAACCAGACCTCCTGAGAAGGGACTACGTAAATCTGCACAACATCTTTCAGATTAAATCTTGTTAAAAAAAATATCCATGTATATGTTGCATATTCTGACTAAATATGGCCCAAATAGCAGACTTTTACCCAAGGATCTTTTTGACTAGTGTGCAAGACAGGTAACAATTCATGGTTGGTGAGGGCCCTTGTAGTGGTAAAGGTGTGTAGCAGGTCATCTTCTAGGGTGTCACTTGGAATAAACACCCCTGTGATTGACATTGGGGCCAGTCCATGAGATAGTTACTGATAGTTCCTGGTACTCTTTAGTCAGCAAGTAGCAAGTTTTTCAATGATCTTCTGAGGCTAATCATTTTTTTTCTATTTTCTATATCTGAAGAGGTAGGAGCCAAGTGGGGTAAGGCCTAGCAAGGCAGACCCCAGGAGTTATCTCTCTGCTGGGAAGGACAGTATTGCTCAAAGACAATCAGTGGAGCATTAAAGGGAATCAAAAGCCAGCCTATTCTCACAGCAGGTTATTAGACGAGGCCAGAACTGGAGGACTCCAGTCAAACGCTCAGTTCCCCAGTGATATCACTGGCTCCCAGTCAAATGAGTCAAATAAGCATCATTCACATGGGCTTCATCAGTTCATGTTGGATTTACCCTGGGTTACCTACAGCAAGACAATGTATTTAGCCCATATGGTCTTCAGCCATTTGGTCTTAGAAACTGGGCCTATGACTTCACTATAAATATCTTGCACTATAATATAATATAATTTGTTGCTAAAGAAGGATATCTATCAGAGAATAGAATAGAAAACAATAGAATAATACAAGCACTAGCATTACAACTTAAAAAGCATATCTTTGATGACAAAAACAGCCCCTAAATATGATCATCTTCGACGTACTAGCAAGTATATTGTAAAAGTAGTCTGCAAAAACTTTATGCAAATACATTAAGAAATCTGATTGAAATGACAATATAACCACTTTGACATGAGCCTCCCTTGCCTTTATGACTCCATGTCCTTGTGGAACTTACTGTAACCTGTACTCCAAGGCAACACTTAAATGTGTATTGATTATTTTTTTTTTTTTTTTTGCAGTGCAGCCTAAACAGCCTCAGCACTGTGGTTTTACATAGCTCTATAGCCTTAAGTACGCTGAGATACTAAACAGCCACCTGAGCCGCCATAAATACAGCAGCCAGCTGTTAAGATTGACAAGTGTTAAATTAATCAAGGCCTCCATGCAGCCATCTATCAGAATCAAGAGGTGGCACTCATTTCTCCTCCATTCATATCAGAAGACACAGGCAGAATATGCAGTTACACATTTACAAGCATGAAAGAACATGCCTGGTGTCCATAGGGGAACATTGGACCTGTTGAGTTTACTGACTGTGTATGTCGTTATACATGACTGCACAATCACACAATATTGTAAACTGACTCCTATGCAGAACCTGCATGACCAAGGCTTGAAACTACTATACTGAAAACTATTCTATTCACTAAAATCAATTTGTAGACCTGATGTATCATACCTTTGAGAGAAAGGATGTCTTGCTCTCTGCATCATACAGTTACAATACTGTTTTTAAGAGAAAATACCATCCTGTCAGAAACAGACTTCACTTCACTTTTTGGGGGTGAGCAAAACTTTTTCAGCAAGCGACCCCAATTAAGCCTCACTTTCAAGTTGAGGGTTACCTTACATGTCAGCTGGGATTTGGACTTGTGTCAGTGAAAGGGTATGGGTGAGGAATAACTCAGGGTTAGGGTTAGATAAGGGTTGGGGCAATTAAAACAAAGTCAGGACAGACTGTACATTTAATAAATTGGGCACATAAAATGTTACACTGTGTAGTGATGAGTGTTCCATAAATTAGCCTGCTACGCATCAAAATTATGAGAGGAAAGGTTAACAATGTAATACTGTTGTCCTCTGACTAAGTACATTGTTAATTACCTGGAAAACAACACTTTTTTCTGCTGTTGGTGGTCTTATATTTTCAGTCTAGAGCTGTAGCATACATGGGCCTATAGAGCCTAGAGAGTAATGTTGTAATGTTCAGTTACATTAATAAAACTGATACAAATAAAATTACAACACAAATCAACATACTAATGGTCTCTGTGACCATTTTAAATACTCATTTCTGAATTTATATTAGAATTACTACAGTATCATGCATTGGATTGCTGTTCAATGAAAGAAATAATTCTACAGGTTGCATGCTTGGTGATGCGTGTTGGCCAAATCATTTAAAGAAATGTAATTTTCCTAAGCAGCTTCTGCGTCAACAAATGGTCTGTTCAGAATAAATCCGACCTGTTCTGGATAGATGCCATCAGACATCTACATCCCTGTTGTCTACATCCCTAAATCTAATGCTATTTTGTCACTGTGTGACATGTAACTGTCATTAATTTCAATTGAATTGTTAAACTATACATCACAAAACTTTGCTTATGGCGGAAATGGGGTAGATCTACTACAACTACTAGAACTAGCTACATGCTTTACGCATGTGTACAATTTTAATTTCGCTGAGGTGCCAGAGTATACAACTAAATTATATAATTTGAGAATGGGCCTAAATCACAACCCTGTTGGCCAGAACGTAGTACCAACTAGGCCTTATGTTGAAAGAACTCAACGATATACCAGCGATTCTTCTTCACAAGGTCATGGTGGTATTCCTTATTATACCCTGTGGAAGAACATTCATTAATGCTGCTCGCTTACCATACACTCCTTGGCAATAGATGCCCTCCAGATATACGTTGAGAAGCCACAAGAGAGCAAATCCTAACCCCATCTTTACGTTAATGTCAACATATCCAGCCCGGTAGTCACAGGTTCTTTCCCAGGCAGCACCGGTTTCCAAACTAGTAGCAATTTTCCGTGGTTCCGCCGAAAACCGGGACTTTCAGTGCACTGAGCAAGGTAACAGGAACTATCTCGTCAAAATAGCAGATAGGGCTGGTAATCGGCTCGTGTTCATCTGGTTGCTGCGGTTTAGGAGAGTTATACTGTGATGGCATAAGAAAATGAAACGCAGGCGTCAACATAAGTAAAATCACAGTGAAATGGGAAACGTTAAGCACGTTCGTTCCAACTGACAAGTCAATTGATAGCGCAATTCTCACAGCACAATTAAAATCAAAACCTCGAGGATCCGCTCGACATGGCAAAAGTATCATAGAGAGCTACAAATAATTGACACGAGAGCATTCTTGATCGGTGTCCTGTGATATCCACTCGCATCCGGCGTATGTTCTCGATATTCTTCGGCTCCCATTGCTGGATGAAACAACCAACGATTGAGAGGGGACGTCTCGTCTTTCCCCCCGTGACTACACACAGGATCCAGTGAATGGAAAGGCTAAACGATTTTCTGTGATAGCTGCGGAGATGAGATGCTGTTCGGCGTTTAGATGCTGAATCCAGAGACCGTGGACTGTGGACTCATCTCCGGCGAACGAGAACAGGCTCTCCGGTTCGCCTGGAATGCGCAAGGCTTAGTCGTCTCGAATGAAAATGCCAGCAAATGTACACAATTAAGTAATTGCAACATCAGAGTCCCTTGTAATAGTTTTCTACAGAAAAAGAAAACGTTAAATGCGGAGGATAATTTCAGGGGATGGTCAACCACGCTGCGCCATACGTCGCCTACTGCACTGGAACGCAAAGCCCCAGCTGGTTGACGACGTCAAAGTGTGCGTGAGTGCTCACATCTCATTTGTATGAGAAGCACTTCCACACCGAAAAACGCACCATGTTGAGCACCACACAGCTTTCAGCCCTTCCACCAATCCTTCGGTTAAACATTAAATCGAAGAGGCAGTTCGCCGTTTAATCAAACGATTGCTTTTTTACGCATCTAGTGGGCTACCAACGTTTTATCGTGGGTCACAGGCATTTTAACCTTCCAGTTCTAGCAGTCCACAGTTTTGTATATTATTTAATAGGGTAAGGCAGTGCAGCATAAATCTGGAACAACTATACATAAGATAAAACAGAAATTTTTAAAGATAGGCATTACTTAGAGTACTATATTTAATTGCATCATTAAGACATAAAATCGACTACTTCTTTGGCGTATATCCCTAAGAATTACATAGCCATGTTAAAAAGCAAAATTTGAATGGAAAAGGGGGGAAACGAATGAATGAGGTACTAATCTAAACTATATGTCACGTATGCTCAGGCATTACTGTCGACCTGGACAGATGTGCAGCTTATTGGGCATTCAGAGCTGCTGGAGTTGTACAATGAGTGCCATCTCCTGGAGACAGAGTAATATTAGGGGCAGCCTGTTGAATTGGGCCCTTATGTATTCTCATCTGAGTAGCACAGTGGTTCTGCTCACCCACCACCAGAGCAAAAATTCTTATATCTTGTTCAGTGCTAGGAAAAGTGGTGACACTGAGATAGCGAGTTATGCTCTTTTTGTTTCACATGGGCAGTCTTTTTTGCTTTCTTAATTAAAGGCTAAAATAGGCCCAGTTGCCCCATGGGTCTCCAACTATTTCTCCTCCAAGAGCTAATGTGACAAAATCAACATGGCCGAGAGCTAATCTACCACAATTCTACATCGGTATTGATAGTCCTGGAGATAAATGTTACAGCCTTCACCATCTTACACATTTACAGCACTGTGCAAACGCTCATCAAAAGAGAAATTTATTGTCTGACCTTTATTGGTACCCTTATTTTCCATAGATATAGGCAAATCTGGTGTGCACAACCAACATCTCTCAGAGAGTGGAAAAACTGGGATCATTGTTCCAGACAGAACAGGATGTTTGGATTTGATTTCATGGAGATTTTATGAGATTTATTTCTATTTCCTTTGACCTGCTGGCAATCTACTCTTAAGCAGGAGGCAAGCTACTGGCAGCTCCCAGGCAGAAGAACAATACAGTGAAATTCATATTATCCTCCAGATGTTATGCTGATTTCATGGCTTTGTATCATATATTTTGATGATATAGTTTTATATTCCTCCATAATTACAATCACTATTCCTTTTACACCTTCAGTGCCTCCCCCTCCCAAAGCAGTGGTTGTCAACTCTCTCCCTGGGGACAAGCAAGTATTTAAAATGTTGTCTCTGGTTCAAAAGCAGCAAAAAGAGATTATCTAATCAATGCTTAAATTAACTGTGGCAGTCAACAAGTAAAATGAATAAACACATGAAATGTACAATGATTGTTGCGACACTGCTTGGATTTCACTGCATCAAAGCCTTTCAAACCAACATGTGCAATGTCGCAATTAAAAAGCCCAGCAGGAAACTGACACATTGAAGTTATGATAATAAACCATTGAGAAAGAGGCAAGTACCCAGGCAATTTCACATCATTTTAGGCACAGGAAGGCCGGAATCACAGGAACACCAACAGAGCTTGTAAAGGGCCTTTTGAATTTACCTTACACACATGGGATGGCACCAAAGGAACCAAAGCAGACATCACAACCAACTCCCTCACTATGGAGTCCTCTCTAACTTGCAATTAATTTACATTCTCTATTAGTAAGCTGAAATGATCATGATCAAACAATTGAATGGGAAACAGTAGTGGTCATTTCATACACATGCAATCATTAGATACAGTATACAGTGTATATACTATGCACACCAATATTGTGCTGTTTCTTTGAGGCATGGAGGCGTCCTCTCCCATTACAGCTGATCTGTTTTGACCTATGCCTCTGACACCCATGTGTTGGGGACAACATAAACCATTTTTACTGTTTCTGCTGCAAGTCACCAGGGGTCAACGCTGGACAGCTGTTACACGTACAGTTAGGTTGGATCATCAGATGGATCATCCAGCCTCTTTTGGAGGTTACGAATGTACACGGTTGACCAGATACCTTTTGTTTCTGGAGTGACCTTGGGGCCATTTTCAGACCCATAGGGAGCCATGCTGTGTCTGACTCTCTCCATGTACTATCTTCTGCCTTTGGCATCCAGGCCTTTACTGTTTGGCTGCAGAGGGGAGGAAGAGAAAGAGGGGGGAAAAAACCTTCTGTGGTTGCCCAGCGATTATGCATCAGGCTGGAATAGCAAAGTGGTCCCACTCCTGATTTAAAATCCATTGATTTATTGCGCTTAATTTTTTATTCATGTAGGTTTCTCTCTCTCTCTCTCCCTCTCTCTCTCTCTCTCTCTCTCTCTCTCTCTCTCTCTCTCTGCATCACTGCTGAACAGCAGTTTTGGCCAATTGCTTGTTATGGTCTTTGTTAAGGAGATTCAATATTTACGATTCATGCATCTTTAAGTTTGGGTCACTTGAACACTTTGTGTCTTGGAGTTGTGCAGTGGTATGCTCTGCCTCACAGCATACAACACAATACACACAATAACATTTTGCTTGTCATTTTTACATTCTTTGTGAACCACCAGACAAATCAACATAGCGATTAAATTTATAATAACAATAAAGTCGATACTATCAAATTAATTTCCGATCTGACATATGGACACATTCACACACGCATGTGCACTGGGACATACACACATTCACAGATGTTATACACACACACATACACACACTCCAGCAGCTGTAGGGAGAAATCAGATCTGCTGCAGGAAACTGACAGAATCTCTGTTCTCATCTGTTTGTGCTGCCTCACCAGATCAAGAAGCAAGGGGGTTATTAGATTTCCCCATCCTGACTTCTCACTCAGGAAGCTCAGGCATCGTCAGAGTGTTGCTGCCACCATGCCGAGAAAGAGCTTGAATGCATTCCATGAGTTAAAGTCTTGGAAAGTAGTCAGACAGAGAACAGATGTTCTTTTTATAACCGTACATAAAGCAAAACCTGCTTGCTTTCTTTTTCTCATTCCTCAAAGCGCCATTTCAAGGTTTCCATGTGGTGTGTGTAAATTTGTGTGTGTGTGTGTGTTTGTGTGGTGTACGTGTGTGTGTACTTGCATTCAAAAGTTCTTCTTGGGTGCAGACGCTGGTGCGTATTAAATTTTTTCATGTTATCAGCATGGTCTTGCATTACCCAAAACAACTTAAGAGGAAAGATCACAGCGAACTTTAATGACAGGACTAAATAGTAGAGTTTAGAGTCGGCACGGCTGTTACATCAATAAACAAACTCGAATTTAAACTCAGCTGAGCTTTGCTAGAGTTGGAACCATTCCTGGGCCGGCCTGCCAAAACAATCTATTCGGTTATAATTTCAAAGGGATAAAGTAAATGTGCCTGCAAGCGCTCTAGAAAAAAAAGAAGAAACGTGTGTACTTTTAGTCATCTGATTAAAGCAAGTGTGTTCTAATCTAATCAAAACAAGGAACACACACAAGCAGAAACAACCCCATGATTTGTATCCAGTGGCTTAAAAGAGAAGCTTGACATTGTTACAGTGGCTATATTTCTCACCTCTGGGGTTTTTAAAAAGCACTTCAGAGTCGCTCTCACCTTGGCCAAACATCACCTTGAGGGATAGTTCTCATCGGAGCAGTAGTGGCTCTGGATGTGCTCCAGACTCGTCCATATTCATCTGTAATAAAGCGACTGCTGGTGTCCTTTAATACCAAACTACTCAAGAGATTGTTTGTGCTCAAGTACAGGGTACTCTCTCTCTCTTTCTCTCTCTCCCCCTCTCTCTCTCTCTCTCTCATAGTCAGCCCCAGCCTATGACTGTAGGCAGTCACCAGACAGAGACAGATCGGCTCTCCCTCCAACTGAGGCAATAACAAAAGTAGGAGGACAGTTTTTCTAAGTGCTCTACACCATATCAAATATGAAGTGAGCTTCTGACAGGGTGCTAAATAAGCCAGAGCACCAGTGTGGTGTTCCCACCAAGGAGGTGCTCCCTGTCAATGTCTTTAAGCTAATACCATTACCAACTATGTATGTATGTATGTATGTATGTATGTATGTATGTACAGTGTATGTATGTACATCTACAGTATCTATCTATCTTTCTATCTATCTATCTATCTATCTATCTATTTATTTATCTATCTGTCATTGTTGAACGATCATTTCCATTGCTTCTTCTCTCATAGTTACCATGGCTACATTGCATTACAATGACACATCAAGAAAGGCGCACAGAATTAACATAGCCAGGGGGTCCAGTAGCGGAGAAATCTGAGAAATATGCATAAATATACAGGCCAATCTGGTGTTTGTGTCACTAAGTCGGTGTTGATATTTGACTCTAGATTTGATGACGAGAAAGAAACTGGCGACAATTTCCATAAAGAAATCTGACAGACTATTTGGAGTGAACATGCACAAGGTGAACAGAGAGAGGCTGGAACTGGCCCACACCCACCAAGGCTGAGTCCTCCTATGAACATGCAGCTGTGCTATTCCAATAGCTATAATCTGTGTATCATCTCACAGTGAATCGTCTGGAGTGTATCTGACTGACACTCATCCCAAAATGGTGATAATATCAACAGTGCCATAACAGCTTTATGGTAGCAGTAGAAGACGGTCACTGATAGTTATTTATTGTCATAGTATTGATTTGATGTGTTGGTGTTAGGGGGGACCAGACAAAGCATATTTTTACAGGAATCTGTATGTCAAAAGTTTGGTACAAAGTTCTGGAAGAATATGCTGAGCAGAATAAAGTGTGACTAAAGTGAGCAACCACTACTGACATCTATCAGTGCGGTGCATGGTTAGAACAGACCTGTAAGGCTAGGATACAATGTACAATTCAATGACTATCTCCTTGTACAAGTGACAGGCAACACACATCATGATAATGACAGTAACACACACCAAAGCAGAGCAGAATAGAATAAAGAGAGTACACTTAGAGTTACCTCAAAGTAACCTTCTGATGTTAAGGATGCTTTTAGAAGGGCACACACTGACTCATTCTTATCTTGGCATTGCTATTGTTCCAGTTGCACATTGGGATGCACTCTGAATATAACGTGACTAACTTTAGTCCAGGCTTGCTTGTTCTGTCCAAATTCTATATATACACAGACACAACTCTAATCTTTTCCTGGGCTGAATGAAGACATCCTGCCATGAAAGCATTCCTCTCATTCTGTGACAGATGAATAGCTGAAGGTGAAACGAATAAAGGCAATGAAACTTTTAGCAAAGTACCTGGCATGGCAAATGTTTTTGAATGAGCGTTCAGCTCCAATATGCAGTCTGCTGTCGAGCAGTAGCACTCAATGTCATCTAAGTAAGGACATTCATGTGGCCTGAAAATAATAAGACATGACTGTTTGTGTAGCTCTGTCTATGGTAACACTCCATCCTGCTTAGCTGTGAAACTGAGGTTTTGCAAAAACTAATTTTATTGCTGCAGTTTCTTTTTTTTTTTGAACACATACTCAAGGTCAGCTCTTGGAAATGATTTGCAACAAGACCATACTCATAAGCAAGTCACACAAGGACTTTCTTTTGTGTGTGTGTCTGTGTGTGTATGTGTGTGTTTGTGTGTATGGGGGTGTCAGGGGTAAATATTTGTATGGAGTTCTTCACATAGTGTCATTACAATAAGAGTAAGCCTCTTTTACTTGGGTCGCATCTTACACAACACCTCCCGTACTTAGAAACGCTTTCGATTCGGTCTGGCTCTTTGCCACCAGCGTGCTGCGAGGGTTTCAGGCTTAATACTTGTTAACAGCTCTGCCACTGTGCTATTGTTAAGAGCTGAAATCATGCAGCACAATCACAATCAAGCTAAGAAAACTCCCCCACTGCTTCTCAAAATGTATGCCTGTGTATGCTATATATGCAGAGTAGCCTACACAGAAAGCTATGAAGTTATAATACTGTTAGTAGGAAAATTTCAATGTATGCCCAATCTCAGATAAAGTATTACAGTCTGATATAGCCTGAATTCAGACCATCTATTTCCATTTGTTTATCAGAAGTGAAAACATCTCATTTCTCTACAAATATGGCAGGTCCAAGCGCACATTTTAATGAGCATTCATGCCATCATGGTGTGGTCATTAAAGGTCATTACTGCACATACTTCAAATGCAACTCTTTGCTGCAGTGCGTGGTAATTGGAGTTTGATAGGCGGATCTAGCTACCTGAAGACAGTGCAATATCAATTTCATTAGTTCTAATAAGAACCATTCCTAATTGATCTTAAAATGTTCAAACCTTTCTCTCCGACAGGCTTGTTATTTTTTCCATTTTGCATTGTTTATGTCAGTCTGTTTTTCTCTGCTTCTTTTGTTGATGTTGAACTAGGACTTGCCTGTTTAGACAGTGTTGTGTCTTCTTCAGTTAGAGGAAGATGTAATTTACATCTGCTCATAACGATGTGGAGCAGAGCGGCTCGGCTGATAGTCAGACGTACAATTAGCTGAGCTACAGCAGTAGCAAGCATGGAGTGGCAGACAGGTTTTACCCCTGAGCCAAGAGAGAGCGAGACATTTCCGAGGATCCACTTCACTGTTTTTGGCATGAGAGTTGAGATCACACCTGGAGCATTCTTAATTTGCGTTTTCCTTTTTTCTCTTCCTCCTCCACCTCCTCCTCATCCTCTTCTTCCTCTTTCCCTGTCTTCCTCTTTTTCTTTCTCTCTCTCTCTTTCTCTCTCTCTCTTCACATTATTATCTCTGGTTATGTTTTATGAAAGACGCATAAGGGAGCCGTGTAAATTTTAATGCGGGTTTGAGGCTCCTGTTCCGCTGAAATATGAATATAACTCACAGGCCATAAGCTCATACGTCCCCAGATGTCCCCAGGAAGCTGGAGAATGGCATCATTACTTACAGCAGCCCCCCCGCCCACCTGCGACCAGCCAACCTCCTCTGGTGTCCTTGAGTGAGCTGACGGAGCACAAAAAAAGCTAAAGATGCTCTTTCCTATATCATCATAAACTAGTTATCTTTTCTCATATGAGGGTAAAAGATGCATGCTCAACCATCAACATGAACATGCTGAAGCAAGCAAGCGTTTGCATTTATTTATTTGTTTATTCATTGCGCTGACACTCTCTAGGGTCTCACACTGCACTTGCCTTCTGCACCCAGACACATTGCATTTGGTGAACACTGGGCACTAAATAGTGTGCAAATGCTTTTTTACATGTTCATGTGTGTGCGTGTATATATATATAGATGTGTGTGTGTGTGTGTGTGTGTGTGTGTGTGTGTGTGTATGTGTTTGTGTCTTATGTAGTCACATTCATCCTGTCAGCATGACTGGCATCTCCCGATGTGTGTCCTTGACTATGTGTGTGTGTGTGTGAGATTGTGACGTGGCACTCCATCACAGACACTGGGGAGAAGAGGAAGTGGGAGGATGTGTGGTCAAACTTGACATTGCTCAACACACACACACACACACGCACAGTCTTTCTCCCTCCCCGCACCTGCCATCCCAGCAAATGCACTGCACTTAAACAGGCAATTAAAACATTAAAGAGAGGACATCGGCGGAAGGCAGCCAAAGGAGACAAGCTCATGGATGGATGGCTGATAGGACCGTAACGACCCCGCAGGGCCCCCGGTCCCAGGCGAGGGTCATCTTGTCACGGGCCCCGGCCCCCACAGTGGCCTAATTGCCCCCCTCCAGCTCTAATTTGCCTCTATCCTCTGACAGTGTGCCAATTCTGAGGCCCATCTTAATTAATCAATGACATGAGTTGCTATACAAACACACTGCTTCTTAAGACAAGGCCCAGCCACTGGGACTATCTGCAGTCTTCTGCTGCTGCCTATATTAGTTGTTGTCAGTACTTGTACTGATTACAATGCTTAAGTAAACACTGGTTGGCTGAGTAGAAACATGAGATGCTGTATTCCTGTTAAGAGTGGCTGAGACCTTCAATTGTAGTGGCTGATACTGCAAGTTTTGCAGAATTAGTATAGTTTTGTTAGTTACTCTGTAATCAAACCCCAAACATTATCATTTACATTCTAATGGTCTTTAATCAGTATGAAGAAGGATTTTTGTTTCTGTAGATGTTCTGGTGTTTTCTGGAACATTGGGGAAAGTGAGGGGGGGGGTAAGTGTAGGCATCGGTGGTGAGATGGGAGTGGTTGGAGGGGTAAGGAGGTGTAAATGTAAGCTTTGGTAGTGAGTGGGTGGGAGGGGGAATATACATTGGTATTGAGATGGGTGGTTGGGAGTGGGAGTGGGGTTTGTGTGTGGAGTGTGTGTGTGGAGTGTGTGTGTGGGGGGTGGGGGGTAAGTGCAAATTGAGTGGCGATGCCCCCTGGTGGTATTGCTGAAGGGAGACGCAATTTATTTTTCAGGTGTGCCTGCGAGGGCCGTGGGCGCCTTCTCCCAGTCTCGCCTCCTGACGCTCACGCTTCACAGGATGCCTCTCACGGTTAGCTGCTCGGACTAATTACCACAAGCGCTTGTGCATCCCGCCGCTGCGCTTTTGTGTTTTTAATGGCCTCTGTAATCAAGCACACATGCATTAGAATACTGATGGCCTGCTGCTGCGACTCTGAGGGCCGCACCAGTTCTCTCTCCACCTCTCCATCTTTCTTTTTTCTCTTTCTTTTGTTGTATTCCTCTTGTCTTCTGCATCCCACACATCCCATACATTTCTGTCTGGAGATATTTCTCTCACTCTACTTTAATTTTTTTTTCAATTCTGTGATATTTCATCAGAGGTTGTCAAAAAGGGCGAGGAAAATATATAAATTGAGTGAATGAATCTATGATGCCAGCGATCCTTTAGATCACCTGGCTTCTCAGGCACAGTGCTGCCACATGAAAATATCATACTTAACCAACACAACTCTATCTGCCTCAATCGGTGTCAGTTACTGTCAGTCAATTGTGAGGGCTGACAGACAGGCGCATCTACATCTGTGGCTAAATCAATGTGCGCACACTGGGAAATGGGTAGTTGCAGGAGGTAAAAGCCAATGTGTGAATCTGAAAGCATAGGTGTCAGAATGATCTTGCAGGCATTAGTTTTCCGACTGATGCTTCTTCTGTCCTGAGGGGCCATACTAGATCCTTTTTTTAAATACTGTCTTTTTCTCAGACTTTTTGAGTGACATTTTAATGTATGATGTGATCTGAAAAGACACTTGAGGACAAACCACCTACATACTGATTAGTGTTGTTCCACTGATATGAAGACAGAGGACAGGAGTGGTGGAGAAAGTGAGAGAGTGAGAGAGAAAGAGAGGGAGAGAGAGAAAGAGAGAGAGAGAGAGAGAGAGAGTCAGAGAAGGGAGCAAAAAAGAGAAACAACCAGACAGGATGAGAAACTGCACAAAGAAGAGCAAATGAAAGAAGAGACATTTAACATTGAACAGAAAGGAAAGAGGTGTTAGAACAGAGCGAGAGAGAGAGAAGTGGTGTGTGTGTGGGTGTGTGTGTGTGTGTGTGCTGGGGGTGGGGGGATGGTGGGGCTTGGGAAGGGCGCATGATTTAGTAAAGCAAAAGGATTAACAGCCAGGAAGAGAGATGGTGATGTCAGAGATGATCATGTCAGCAGGGACACCAGGCGATTGCAGAGAAGCAGAGCGTCTTAACACTTCCAGAAGGGCCTGTCAATAAAACCTTGCCATGTCTGAAGGCTACGCGTAACATTTATTACCAAATGCCATGTGGCCCTGGTCAATTAAAAATTGGCTGGAGAACCTCTCTCTTTCTCAGCACACAATATCTGGAGGTAGCGCATATTAAGCAAGCTGACAGTCTATGTCTGGAAGGAGAACTGGGGACAGGAATTGAAATTCACAACAGGGACTTTTTTAGTGGGATGGAATCAATTACACATTACCTAACAACGAGAATGGATTCACTCTCTGCAAGAGAGAGACAAACGGTTCCTCACCCCATTAAAGCACTTTAATGGATTTTGGTGATTTCTAATAGGGGGGGAATGTGGGAAGAACTGTAATGGAAAACCACCTTTTGGAAAATTAAAAGGGAAAAAATTCAAGCCCATTAAAACAAGCCATTACTTGGCACATTTAAGAAAAGGGGGTGAAAAGTTATGAAAGTAACTTGCTTGTTGCTTGTCTCTCAACTTCTGAAGAAACTGCAGACTGTGGAATAAGGGTCTAAGCATTCCACTAATAGAAACCTCCAGAAAATTTCAGTCGACTATTAACACCCAATTTTTTATGCATTGGCAAGCCAGCTCTCTTGAGGAAAGCATTACGATGCATTTACTGAAAGAGAGAGGATGATGGCTAAAGACACATGCTTAGAAATCTCCCTGTTCTTCTTAAGAATACTCTGTCATATGCAGTGAGGAAGGGTGCTCTCCTCAATGGAATGCACTGCCTCTTGCCAGTAGCCCTGGGCTTGCGAGTCACAGAGGCTTATTTACATATTTATGAATTCCCCTATAACCCTGACTGGAAGCCATGTTTTAAGTGTTCTGGGATGAAGACATTTAGAGAAACAATCACTAAATTATCTTCTCAGTCTGCTCAATAAGCAAACACTCTGAGTGTTTTCCCCCGGTCTGCCATACATTTGGTATTTTAAGTCTCAATCAGCGGCAGCTGTACAGAGATAAAGGCATCTTGGAGGGGGTTGTGGGGGGTTAGGTGTGGGTAGTCAGGGACTACATCTCAGTAAGTGACGCGTTTCTCTAAATGTGGTTGCACAACTACCATCATTAGATGATAAAGAGACTATCAGTAAGGACACACACACACACTCTTTCTCTCTCCGTTGCCTTGGCGGTTGATAAATGATGCTATCGGGAAACAGTCCAGAGCCTAGAGAGAAAACAGAGGGAGTCTGGCTGAAGTGGATATTGCCCTGATCTGAGACCAGATTCACCTTATCTGGCCCAGATCAAAGTAGATTCAGAGTCAGTTGTTGGAAATTAGGTTTAAGTCAAGGTTTCGGTTTTAGTATTTTCCAATTTTATAGCCCAAGCATTGTTCATGTTACATCAAACCCAGCACCTTAAAAACTGATAATAAATTCAGCAGCACTGATGGCAAAAATTATGGAGATGAGAACAACTGGAAGATTGGAAACCCAAGCAGAAGTTTGAGAACTGTCTGAGATGCTTGTCAGAGACAAAGAACAAAAATAGATGACAACAAAACTGTTTTATGTAAATACAATTTGGCCATTTGCTGTTCTGTCCATATTCATTTGACATGCTGTTTTTGCTGGATGCTCGTCTGTAGCACCGACAACAGAGCTAACCCCATATGAGCCCTCTTGCTTGGGCAACATAAACCAGATACATTATTGATTCCACTGAAAATGTATGTTTGTCAGAAACTAGAGAAATCATATATATAAAAAGCTAATTTTATGTGTAGAGAAAACAATAGCGTTGTTGAAAGAGGAAATGAAAGATGTTTTTCAGACAATTGAAGTATACTTGGAAATATACAAGTGGCAATGGTTTATTGTGTTATTATGTGTGTAGTTGGTGGCTGGTTTGTCAACCAGATTGGGTCATGATTCTTGATGATGTGTGCTGTGCTGCTGTGCCATTATGTTCTATTTCTGACGGACTACATGCATTGCAAGTTTTGTACGTAGTATGGACCACAACTATGATATGGATAAAAGACAGCATGAATTCAAACATGTATTCATCAATACTGCATTCACTCATGATAACCTGAAGAAATGAAGAAATGAAGAAATCACACAAATAAATTCATGGACAGCCATGATATGAGAATAACATATTCAAATGCTAACACCGGCTGAGATGTGTTTGAATCTATAGACACTTTTAGACACTAAAAAACGAGAACATTAGGTTTATGCAGTAAGGGAAATAGCTTGGAGTCTGACGATAACAAAAGCACTAATGTGACTGCTAAATAAAAAGTGGCATGCTGTGTGAATGACAGCTTCAGCTATAACTTTGTTATGACACATTAACACTAAATGTAAATTGTTTCCAGTGTTGG
This sequence comes from Tenualosa thibaudeaui, assembly GCA_027481765.1. Taxonomy (NCBI): domain Eukaryota; kingdom Metazoa; phylum Chordata; class Actinopteri; order Clupeiformes; family Clupeidae; genus Tenualosa; species Tenualosa thibaudeaui. The sequence goes on along the minus strand of JAIFZK010000013.1, from coordinate 5,379,029 downwards.
ATGAAACTGAACATTTGTAGTTACATTTCTAATCAGGATTTCATTGTCTTCCGCCACAGGTTGAGGATGTCCCCTCCTCCTCATCTCTGCTGTCTGACAGGGCCAAACATCAAGACTGCCCGTAAAACAAATAGTTTGATCAAGGTCCAAGACGCAATTTGCAGTATGGAATTCATTTTTCCAAGGTGGTAATGAATTAATCTAGATATAATTACAGTGGTTGCAGCCAAAACACGGATGTATGGACACACACCATAAGCTACATAAAAATAGCGAAAGGCCCCATATTGTTACAGGCGTTTTTGTTTTTTTTTCCCTCCCATGTAATCTGGAACTAAAAAGTAATTCTCACACCCCAGGGAAGACTTCAGGAAGAAAGACACAGTACTCCAAAAAACAACATGTCCTCCAGAAATCCTCTCTCTCATGCTTTTGCAGATATCAGGGGAAACTACAAAAGCTCTCGAAGACAAAAGCAAAAGATCCTATCTCCTGTAGTCATGCATGCAGAGCAGTCAACAATTTAGCTATTTCTTGAGAACAACAACGAGTAGGTGGTGCGGACCTGAGGCTGTGATCCGGGTGGAAGGAAGCTAAGATAAATTACCCACAGAAGGATCCAACACGCAGGTTCTCTGGGAGTTCTGGCGGAAATTGAGTTAAACTGAACAGCATTTGAATTGAGGCATCAAACTGAGAGTGTGGTGAGAGTCACAGGTTGTGGTGGAGAGACTGTTTAAAATCTGTCAGTGTGTAGCGGACATTAGCCATGTCACTGGACTGCTTAACTGCTCTAACTCTCACAGCACTGCAATCCCAGATGTCTTTCCATGTTGAGACAGACATGGTGGAATAAATCTGGCACGTATACTTGCCAGATTAGGAGCACAGCCATCTCAGAGCTGTTTGTTTTCCAGAACTGGGTAGTATGTGTGTGTGTGTGTGTGTGTGTGTGTGTGTGTGTAGGTGTGTGTGTAAGCATGTGTGTCTGGTTGTGTTTGCGCTTCTGTCTGTGTGTGTGTGTGAGTGTGTATGTGTGTGTGTGTGTGTGTGTGTGTGTCTGTTAACTGCTGCTCAATTCATCCCAGGCTTCACTACAAAGGTAGCATGTGTGGAGCTGTATAATGGTGTTTCTGTGACCTTATGACCTCCTCTCTACTCTCCTCAGGACCTGAGCCCTCCATTCTAAGGAGAGAGTCAGGGCCACAACACACTATTCACTATCATCTTCTCAGGGAGCGGCTCTTTATTTTCAGTTCTGGATTGCACTGAAGTAAACCACAAGGTCTGTGTCCCAAAGTACCCCAGTGCTGCGCCAGTGCCAACACTGCTGCTGCCAGCGGATCCCAACTGCCTCCTCGGATCGGGTTGCTTCTGGCCCCGTCCCCTGTCCCACCGGTCCACTCATCTCATTCATAGGCTCTCCTCAGGAGCTCACGACACTGTGTAGATGCCTACACGTCAGTAGGATGGGCTCAACATTTTCTTGAATTCATAGTTATTTAAGTTCATTCAGTGACGAGTCACTGTGCTGTCAAGTGGGTAACGTTGCACAAAGATGGCTGGTTAAAGCATCTCTCTTACTTCTTATTGAGCATCTTGCTGGAGGGGCATCAAGGACTGGCTTTGTGCTGCATTTCAGCCTGATATTCATGCAGCCTCAAAGTACCCTGTCAGCTGTTACACCTGGCCACACTGTCTGGATCTTTTCAATATTCATGTGCTCCACTTCATCCATAGAGCCATAATCCATTCTCTGCCTGGTTCAAAGGCACTGGCTCTGGGCCTCAGCAGCATAGTGAATAAAAAAAACAAACAAACATATGGACTAGGAAAATGCACTGGTGATTTTATGCCACAATTTCTGTCAATTTACTGAAAAATCCTTCATTCCGTAAATAAATGTCATTAAAATGACAGAAAATATTCTCTGAAATGTTGAAATATTTCCATTAATAAAGAATAATGCTCTTACAGACATCTTTCCACTAAAGCAATTGTCCATAAAAAATCCCATAAAAAATTTGTTTCTGATCTGAGCGTTGGTAGACATAAATACACATGCTGCCAATGTCTGCCAATGCCCAACAACATCATGCGCGTGATTAAGGTAGACTAAAAAATAGGAAAGTTCAGAGCTTAAATTTCAACAAAATCAATTCACTGTATAGAGATATCCAACGGTAGCATAACCGTTAAGGAACCTGGCTAGCGTGGTTCCTGAAAAGATGTGGGTTCGAATCCCAGGTGCCACTGTTGTGCCCTTGAGCAAGGCACTTAACCCTAAGTTGCTCTAGGGGGGACTGGCCCTGAACAATTGATAGTTGGCAAAAATGTGAGTCACTTTGGATGGAAGTGTCTGCTAAATGCATAAATGTAAATCCAATCAAAGTGTATGCAAAATAATTGTTTATCTTTAGGTCAGTCACAGTCTTATTCACAACATGTTTGTCAACTTAATTGTTTGCTACAGTGCCATTCTCTCTACTTTGAGCAATGTTTTGAAACATCATTAGCATTTTGTGTTTGTGGCTAGATTGAAGCACCAGCTGGTGTTCACTTTTTCATTGATAGTGCAGGTGGAAAGCATTGCTCTCTAGGTCATCTCCTGGTTTTCACAGAGAATATCAGCCCACACTGGCACTGTTGTTGTAGAAATGTGACACTACTCCCTCGCTGTGAACACAACCATCTAACTTTATTCATTGACAGTGATTTGGAGTTTGGACATGGCTATAACTGGCAAGGGGAGTTATCGGCGGATGTGCATTCATCACAACGCGTTCATGCGCACTCGTAGCTTGAAAGTGCAAATGACAGAGACTTGTAGACGATCAAAGCATTTCTGGCTTGAGAGGCATCCGTAATGGAGTTTGAAATCATTCCCCAAGAAAAAAGATCCGCCTGGAAACTGTGTCTCAGTTTTATGCTCCAGTCTCATCTGGCCCTTTGAACAGTGTAATAAATTATATCTGTGGGCGTCATTTCAGAAGGGCCTCACTTGAAAGATTGTGCTGGATAAACATTTATTGGCATTTGTGCTACAAAGAGAGAGAGAGAGAAGAGAGAGAGAGGGAGGAAAAATTGCATGGGTTCAGGAAGATGGATAAAGAAAGAGCCCAGATGCTTTCAATCACCAAGTCACATTTCAGGTGTGCCTGGGCATTTTCAATTCCAATTTTCATTGCTCTTTTGTCAACAAAAATGAGACGATTCCTTTTCTACGTAACCCTTAACCCTTATCTATTTTCAGTGAGGGGCAGAACAGAAAGTATGATAGCAGAAATTCAATTAAATCAACCTTATCAGATGCGATTGTCTATTCAAAGGCGCACAATATAAAACCAACTGATGCGTTCCACACAAGTTTTGATTAACACTTTTGTTAAGAGTGTAGTTGATAGGCTAATCATGTAGAGGTGCATACTATGATCTATTAAAGAGTGTTGCATCCCCCCATATAAACATCTCTAACCTATCTCCTCACCATTTTAAGCTACTTTTAATGAGTTGTTGCTTTCTTAAACAAGATAATCTAATTCATGTAGTAAAATTCACATTTTAATATATTTGGCCTACTTTAGTGTCATAAGGCACGCATCAATCTCCTTTAAAGACATTGCTCACTATTACAACTAAGGTACCTGTCCAAATCATGACACCTTGTATTTCCTGTGTATGGAATGGTAGTCAAGAAAACCACATTCCACTTACTTTAATTTTTAGGTATACAGCAGCACAGAGGATGTCCACATTTCTGCATATATTATTTAGTTCTTTCAGGTTTCCTGGAGTGCCTTTTAATGCTTCAGCGATGCAGTCGGAGACTGTGACCCAACTACTTACCGACTACTTACACCGGCAGAATTCAGAATTAGCAGCAGCAAGGGCCAGCGACAGATGAAAGTGCCCTTGTGGGGCTGAAGCCGAGGTGGTGAAGGAGCCAACAAAAGGACCCTTGGCAACTCATTACAGGGCGAACGGCACTACTACTGCTGGCACACGAATCAAGACATTATAGAGCAAATGCAACGTCCTCACCACTCAATTATTTACCGCGTTTACCCTGAGCGCTGTAAGGAAGAGAGTAGGGAGGGCATATTCACTTTGACAGGAGGATCTTGGTAACTTCTAATTGCGGCAAGAGAAACGGGAGGGATTTGTGTGTGAGGTGGTTGACAGCTGAAACATGCTTGTAATTTGTCAAGTAAATGAGCTCATTCTTCCTCAAAACATAAGAACACAGCCTACCAAGAGAGACTCTAAATTCTGTTGTGTTGTAAATAAAAAAAAAATGCATTTGTGTGTGGCCCTGTTTCAAGGAGGCCCCTACTATCCTTGCTATTTCAACCCATTGAGCGGTTTTAAATCCATCAAGGTTTTTGTGGCATGTACTAAATAATGGAGACCAGGATGTAATTACGAGTTGTCTCACAGACTTGGGGGTGTGGATTAGCAGCTCTCTAAACTGAAAGGATTTCTCCCCATGGATAATAGCAAGTGTTGCATGCATTGTTTTGCCTTTCAGTCAGGTACAGCAACCCCCCTCCCTTCCTGCCCTTGAATGGAGAGGACGTTTTTGTTTGGCAGAAAACAAATTAAAGCCTCTGCCAGGGTTTTTTTTTCATCAAGCATGATTCATTATGGCTACTCTGTGTCCCCTCACATAGAGACGGAGAGGTTTCCATTGTGAATAAATATACATGTGGCCTATGCAACAGAGGTTTTAAAACAAACAAATGACACAAGCATCGATACGGGGCTGTTATTTTTTTTCTGAAGATTTCAGGGAAGAGTGTGGGTGTTTCTCCAGGGACTTTTCAGTGTGCACAGCAATCATTAGATTGCTCCCCGTGTCTGCACCCATCTCACTACCTCCCCTGGACAATCGATGGAACATTCTATCCATCACTCCATAAGCAGTGAATAAATGCCAAGGCTGCATAGATCTAATGTGGAAAAGAAGAAGTCAGTCTCTATTTTCCACAAGCTTTACCCCATTCCAAGCCCTTTTATTATTATTTTGAACACATTTTTCACCTTTTCACAGGAGCTACATTCTTGTGACGTGTTAATTACTTCCTTTTCAGTAAATGCTAACAGTCCTGAACCACCACTCAGGAAAAGCCCCTGTATCAATCAAGACAGGAGGAAGACAAGGTGTGCAGATAAAAAAGCAGAACAGGCTGCATTGTGTGAATTTAATTTGGGAACCTGTGCACCCAGAGGCATGGACAGAAACGCTGAGAGGGGCTTTCACAGATTTTCATTTGGCCTCACCATCCGCAAGCCATCCCCTCCCTAACCCATCCACACAACGAGGCAACAGAGGCAACGGTGAATAATGGAGGAATTAAAATTCTGGGCCGCAAATAATAAGAGCTGCAGAACTTTATTAGGACTGTCATTATTGCATTACTGTCTCCCGGCATTATGGACATCACCATGAGCAACTGTGATTAGTGTGTGATGTAAATTGCCCTGCAAAGAACAGTCATTCTCAGGAGCAAGACCAGAGCATACCACCCCCCCCACCCCCCACCCCCCCACACACACACACTCCACACACACACACACCATACACACATGCCTCCTTTTTTTCTTTTTGAAAAGGTCTACCTTTCAGCCACCCACCCACTTCCCATCACCAAAATGACTTTAATAGCCATTTTGCCACTCTAATGCTAGCCCCAAAGGTCTTTTCACTGTCATTTGAACTCTATTTCCATGGCGCGTCATGCCATGGAGAGCTGTGTAAAATAGACTACATGCTCTTTTTTGATACAAATATTCAGTCTGAGGGGCCTCACACACACTATACACATAGTCTTGCTTTTACTATAAAAGGCAGAGCTTCCATTTCTACTGCCAGTGAGAACATATTACTGACATTTTGTGATATTTAGGAAGAACGTCTAATCTATTCTCGTACAACAGCCACTCGGAGACACCTTGGCACACGCTTGAATGCTCTAATAACCAGTTCCAGCAATAACTCATCCAGATTTCAATTCATTCCATAACTTTGGGTAATCTTGGAAGGCAAAATGAGCACCCTCAAAAGAAAAAGAAAAACACTTGATCTCCAAACTATTCATCAAGTATATCACTCATTTGCATCTCTCTTCAGTAATTCTGAATATCACCTCAACAGCACCCTGCAAAAGCAGCAATTTGGTGTGTACTTACAGTTCAGTGAAAGTCTAACTTTCAAACTGCAAAGTTTACATATCTACCTAACTTAAATAAAGGAGAGAAAGCTCTTTAAATGCATACCTTCATGAAAATTGATTACAGATCTCCTACAACACGCCTGAGCATCCCTTGAAAGACTTCACTAATTAAAAATCTCATTACCTTACATGAAAAAAAATCCTCAACATCTTTTCACCTGAATTGCCATCAAAAGAGTCAAACTCATACAAATTGAAAATGGTCAGCCTTGGGGCAGTGCAATCCCAAGCCGTTGCAATTTCACATCTGCAGGCAGTATCAAAACTTTTTCCAGACTTCAGGCAGTATCAAAACTTTTTCCAGACTTCAGCAAACAAAAGGGGACAGAAATCCAGTAAAATAGCAGCCCTCTCTGGTCTAATGAGTAAGAACACACTCAATAATGAGTTCCCCTCACAGCTATGTAAATGTTAATCCATCCATAACGTTTGGCAGGATTTCCAATAAGATGTGAGATGCCATTGAACATGTACGCTAACACACACACGCACAGATAGATCAGCATTCTGCTTGTTACAAGTCCCTCAGCATGTTCTGCATGGTCCTTAGTTGCCCTTTTTTAGTTTATTTTTCCTCTGTTTTTATTGCTGGCTTGTGTTTGTTTGTTCTTGTTTATTTATTTGTTCATTTACAATATACCAAGACCACTGAACCAGCTAGGGAGCAGCTAGTTGTGCTTCCCCCCTGAGTCCCCCTCTGTTACTGTGGCCGCCCTCCTGACTGAGCACAGCAGTACCAGGACATGCCCTCAGGCCCTTCCATCCACAAGAACACACTCCCTGGAGGGAGGCCCCATGCACACGTCACGTGTGTGTCAGTCTGTGTGTGTGTGTGTGGCAGCTCTCCAGAGCATATTGCTGATGACATCACAGACTCTGCTGTTGTATTAGTCTAGTGCCAAGAAACCTTCTGACCACAATGAACCATGGGATTTGACAACAAGACGTCTGCCGCTCATGCAAGATGTCCGCCACTTCATTCATAGAATGCTTACTATATAAAAAGAAATGGTGCCTCAACCAACACATAATAATAATAATAATAATAATAATAATAATAATAATAATAATAAATAGTTTTTCTGAAAGGATAAGTGTAATTGGCAAGTTATTGTTTTGGATCAGCTAAGATGCTGTATATCAAAACCAACACATTATTTATTGTCGACAGTAAACATTGATGCTTGGTAAACAAAGTCATCTAGTGACTTATTGTTCATGCCCTCCAAACAAAAGACTTCCTTTTTATCCCCACCTGAAAATTCATTACTTTAACCTTTGGTGCATGGTGTCTAGAGTACTTCAAACTAAAGCTGATATATTTTCGTCTAAAATTCAGTAAAGGTGAATAATCTCCATCCATTACAGGTCATATTAGAGAGGGGGTACGTGAGGTGTTTGCCTGACTAAAAATGTCCTCTTATGCACTGTAAAATACCGGTTTTAATCATAATAAATTCAGAACTGCTAGTTACACCACTAAACGCTCCAAGAAGCATGACTTTGGGCATAAGATTTAAATCTGAACTTCTTTGAAAATTAATTCAATTCCTCCGTCAACTGGGGCAATCAAAGGGAGGATTTGAGCAACAGAATAATACCTAAAATATTTTCCCTCTCAGCAACACTCTCTAAAGTTCTCTCATTTTTTTTTTCAATAACATGAAATATTGCCTGTGGTTGGGGTGGGCCGCCATTGTCAAGCTCAAAAAGATCATATCCGCCTTTGCATATGAGCGCCTGGCAAGGATCAAAGGCATCGCAGCCCTCATTTTCTCTGGAGAGCCTGCTTTAAACGTGTTCAAAGACTCAAAAAAATATTGTGTAACATAAACAAACACTAACCACTGCTTTTGTTTTATCTACTGACAAACTGTCACCTACTTTAAATCACTGAAGGTGAACAATAAAACACAGTGTTCCCAGCAAAAGCTATGGACTTCATAAAGTATGTCACAAAGTGGAGGAATAATTCTATCTGTCATATGTAAGATGACACTGCAGCATGATGTTTCAAGTAAAGGCTGCCTTGTTTGTGTATTGGCGATGCTAATCCTCCCTTTGCAATGTCCAGCCTGTGTCTTTTGTCTCTTACTTGTCTTTTGCTCTCAATTTATAGCCACCAATAAAACTCTTGTAATATTTTATTTAACAGATATCTGACCTATTAAAATTCCTTCCCTCTTTAAATTGTAATAAGCATCTTAATGTCACGCTGCTTGACTTTATGTTATTTTAATCTTTTAATGCATCGGCTCAGTTTAGACATATTGACCATACTAATGATGAGTAATTTTACTAGGGCTATGGCTGACTGCATCAGCAAGAGACTCTTACATCACCCGCCCCCAGAAACCAGCATCGTCCCAGCAGCTGTCCTACAGCCAGATGGTTGAATGATGTGTCTGAGGTGGCACTACTGTATGCCCTGAGCAAACAAGATGGCCACTCTCATGGGCCTGTCACTCCCAGGCCCATGTGGGAGGAGGCCTTGGTCTTTTAAAGAACGTTCTAGTTTGTCACGTTTGACTTGAGCATCATGAGGACATTGCCTCTTTGGCTATTACAAAGGCTAATGGTCACAGAGGGCTCAAAGGGTATTCACTGACTTCTCCCAAGAGCTGTCTCTGTCTCTTCCTCTGCCCTCACTGACAGGTGTAATTCCAATACCCACTGAGGTGTACCCATGTGCCAATTACAATGTGCTGCCATCCATTTGGGACCACTGCAGCCTTCCCTTAATCCCCTTGGCACCGGGCAGACAGAGCCACCATTTTATTGCACTGATATCCCAACTACTCTCTTCAGCGGCTAAGACACAACAGGATATGGGCTCTTTGTTAGCAGTAGCATATTTTTGCAGTATCTTCATCTTCAGAGATAACTGAGAACAGTCCATCTCGGGGTTTTGGACAGGGGATTTTTTTTACACGCTGTGTGCATGCTATTGACAAGATCTGCTCTACTCCTACATCACAAGAAGAGGCTTACCAATAACAGTTACCCTAAACATATGTTTTTTTCCAGGTGGTGTGATTTAGTTCACTGCACTCATTTATATGTTTTTACATGCCTGTCTAATAAGCTTTTTTCCCAGATCAGCTTTCTAGGTCTTCCCTTCTTAAGCTGTAGTGTGCATTGACCTGTGCACACAGTATAAAATAGTGGGCAAAAGTAATCCGAACTCCACAAAGGTTTTCTTTGCAAACATCCAAATCTCGCCATGGGAAAACACATCCAGGCATTTCTTTGTTTGGAGTACCAGTGCTGCAAGCTCTCAGTTCCTCTTTAGAAACAGGTCTCCAGTCAGGGCCTATTATAGAGACTGTTAACCTTTCTGTTCTGCCTGAGGGCTAAACTCTCATCAGCCTCACTACAAATTGTAAAGAGCAATGACACCTTCATTTTCAGATGCTAACATTGTCTGTTTATTCAAGCTTTCAAACTACTTGTGATTTCTCAAACAGCCCATTTGGGGATTAATAGTAATTTAGCAGGGCAAATGTTTGTTGGCAAGCAGCGCTGTGTTGACTGGAAAACATATTGTACAACTGTACTGTTATCACAGTTTAGTCAAACTCAAATGTTTGCAGGAAGGACTGTATATGTACAATGTGTAGAATATGCTAAATGTCTCATATGATTACAAATTTGATTACAGTAAACAGTATTGTAACCTTAAATATTGTATTATTTTATTACATTTTATTCTTTATAGCACAGTACAGTACAGTATGTACAGTATAGTCATGACCTGTTATGTAATTACAAGGCGTTTACTAATAAGACACCATATACAGCTAGTTTTAAAAAAAAAGTTTCAGTCACTCTCTTCAAACATGAAGTTCTGTCAACAACAGCAGTCTGTTTAGAAACAGTGATTGCCTTTTACTGGTAGCAAACTGTGTTCAACTCTCCGGGGACAGTTCTGGAAAGCTCAGTGATGTTGGTCTCCCAAACTGGCCTGTCTGATTCTGCAACGTATGTTAGACAGGAGCAGTTGATGGAAGCCTAAGCACCCGCTGCTGACTCCTTTTGATGAATAATTTACAGAGTCAGTAGGAAGCCTGTGGTTCTGCTGCTGGTGCAACATGCCAGTGGACATGCAGTCTGTGGGCTTCAGTCAGTGTCTCTCTCTCTCTCTCTCTCTGTGTGTGTGTGTGTGTGTGTGTGTTAGAGAGAGAGAGAGAGAGAGAGAAATGGGCCCAGTTTAATTCTCTTGGACCATTTGTAATTAACGTTGTATTTAACATGCAAATGTCATTGTCTTTTTGGAGCAAATGTGATGGAATTACTGAAATGCCTCATGAAGGCTGCATATTTTGGAGTTGCCCAGTTGGCAGCATTAGTAACTCTATTCAAACATGTCCAGGTCATGTGGGCTGAAAAAATATCCTCATCATTCGATTGGCTGACGCATAAGACAACACACAAAAGAACATGTTTAAATGTCAAAGTTTATCTGGTGTCATAACAAATGGCAAGCATTTTGGCAAGTGACAGATATTGGAAAACATAAGACTGAGATTTACACACGTGTGACAGTGAGTTGAAAAAACGCTTTTAACAGTCAGTCAGTTTTGGGGGAGAAGGACACTCTTTTTGACTCAGAGGACGTCAGTGTGCAATTAATACTTTACCCACTGTCACCCATGCATGAAAAGCCAAGACTACCAAATTAATCCTGAACGTTGTGTTAATTATGTGTTTGGATTGTGAGGAGCTTGGGTGGACAAATGAGATATCACCATGTTTCTGCCAGCCAGGGAAAGGGGTGAAAAGCCATTGAAGCCTATTACATCTCAACGGTGGATTGAAACCACACAGTTGCTGTGTGAATTATGAATAATGAATAATGAATAGACAAACAGGTTTATGCAAATAACCGGCATGCTGAAACAGAGTGTGCCGTATTCACACAGTGTCAAAGAGCAAAGCGTGCAGATTCTTCTGCATTGAGTTTTCATACTCTAGCAGTCATATGAAACAGTTGAAATGTTTTTTAGATAAATGCAAACACGCTGAATGGTTATTGGATGTTTAACAAACTATGTTTACGTTTTTTTTTTCTAAAAGATGGATGACTAATGCTTTCATACAGCAATTTGAAGACTACTGTGACAACCATGCAAGAAGTACAAATTCTCTTATCTTATCATACATATAGACCATTTAATATTGAAATATTTGTGTGCTATGCCATAAGCATGAAATATGTATTTTTGGCAGCCTGTGTGTGTTTCTTCAGTCTGAATGAATCTGTAGTGTAAATAGACTATGTTCCAGATCATTATCCACACTTTGCTTCTATGGCACTGACAAGAGTATTTACATTTCAAGAAGTGGCTGCATCTGTCAGCAGTTGAAATATTTATACAAATGACAAATCCCATTGTCAATTCAAGTTTACTTACTTACTTACTGCTGACTTATCTGTCAGAAGTTGAAATATTTATACAAATGTCAGATCTCGTTGTCAATGCAAGTTTGAACAAGCAAAACAAGAAAATGTTATAGCTCATGAGCATTCTGTACCTGTTGTTCCTCTACACTCAATTAACATTTTAACGGTTCATCATCTGTGGCAGCAGTGAGCATTTCTTTGACTGATTCACTCAGAAAATTCAACAGCAGTCCACAGTGTGACGCACATGCCTCCAACACTTCCAGTGCATCCAGTAGGTTGGTTGGAGTTTAAGAGCATCCACAGAAGCCTGGGTTCACATTAAAATGCTAAAAATGCTCTAATCGTTCAGCCTCCCTGCATCTTCTGCCATGCACACTTACCACACATGCATTCAATTATCACAGCTTTCCCACCCATTTAAGTGAACTTTTTTGCCGCTAATTGATAGATTAATCATTTCAGTCCATTTCTACAATGTTTCTGGTATTCTGACCATGCATACATTTGCAAAGCTATTTGCAGTCACTTACATGCACCATTAAGCCAATCATTCCTAATGGGACAAGGACTGAGAGGAGACCAGGATAGCAGATTAATATCTCCTTAAAATGCAGCTACAGTATTTCATCTAGCCTCTCTCCATAGGGTGCATCCTCTCATCAGGTTCTTATAGTGTGAAGTCTCTGGAGTGAGAAACCTCTGGCTTGTTATGCTATAGAGAAAAAAATATTTATCTTTTGAGTTCGAAGAGTCGAGTTCTCTCAAAGTCGCCTTTAAGTTGGGGTCTCAGTTGCATATGGACTTTCTGGAGCATTCAGATGCCGCGCATAATAACGTGTGCTCAATTATTGGGTCGGAACTATCCCAGTAAATTGGAATAATGTTTACTGTTAATTAAAATGGAATGCAATTAAAATATTAACTGGATTCCCTATGCATTCCATTACCAAGCTCATACACAATGATGACCTCTTTTTATTTCATTTGATTTATTTATTCATTGTCTTTTGCTCTGCTGGGAGTTTTTGGAGGTGAAGGTGACCTGAAATGCAACTCTGAAAATAATCAGAAATAAATTGCTAAACATTGCATCAGGGCTGTTTGAGCTGTAATCAGCGACAGACACAGCCTAGTGCGCACTGTGCACTTGGAGTCGATGTAAATGTTACACAAATGCCAATAAATTAAAGCATGCAGGCGCCATATAAACTCCACCGTTAACTGGTTCCTGGCTGACTTGTGCAAGGCAGGATTCGCTTTTTAAGTGCATGAAGGGTGGGTGGGGGTGGGATGGGTAGTGGTGGGGGAGTACCTTTCAGCTCTCAGACCATGCAGGTGCATATGGTGATTTTAGAAATGCTGCATTTTTTCTTCCCATGCAGGAAATGGTTGTCAGTGGGCGCCATTCACCTTTTCTTGAGGATACTCTTGACAGGCAACAGAGTGAATCAAAGAGGATGCAGAGGGGAAAAAATAGATATTTATGCACAGATCTGCCGGGCTTTTGATGAAGAACATGGAGGTTGGCATCTTCTGGTGTCTTTGATATTTTGGAAGGGGGGAGGGTCCTGAGGCCTGAACGTATTCCTTAGTCTATTTATCAATTTCGGGAAAGAAGCGAATTGACTTCATCTTTCCTCTAATGTCTTCCCTCCCTCGTCTCGTCTCCATTTGTTTTTCTCTTGATGCTGTATTGAGGGATGGAATTTGTCAAGGAAGAAAATAAACTAAACTGGTGATTTTGTGATCAGCAGACTAGCTGGGAATATACATATTGTATATTGCATATTGTTTTTGTAGCCTGGGGGAAGCCTTTCAGCACATTTGAATTTGCTCTGGGGGACTGTCTGGAGATTTACAGACTGAAACAGATTTCAAAATGTCCAAAATCCAAGGACACAATCACAACCATTTATCCAGCATTGCAGGCCTCATGATAGAGCCTACACTCACACATACTGAATAAATGGGCAAAGGTAAGGGATGGGAGCAACTAGATATAAGACATATACATTAGACTGGGGTAAAAGGTAATAAGACCTATGCATTGGACTGGGGTACCATTTAAGTTTATGTAGGTGTATCATGTTCAGACACTTTCGTCATTTTATGTCATTTTATGTTTATATAGTTTGCCTATTTTCACTGTACTCTCTTTCTCTCTCTCTCTCTCTCTCTCTCTATATATATATATATATATAGAGAGAGAGAGAGAGAGAGCATATTTAGACCATTTATATATAGGCAATTCCACATAAAACAATGCTAACAAAATGTCATTGTATTTGTATGATGCGAATAAATATATGAAAAGTTTTTCATGTAAATTCTACAATCAAGAAGAGACACATCATGGCATTATACACACCATGGCATTGTGTTGCTGTTATGGATGTGACAGTTTAGCATGGAATTACCAAGATAAATATATTAGATATATAAGATATATTAGTGATCCCAATCAATTAAAATAATCTGATTAATAACAAAAGAAAATTTAAGTTAATCACAATTAATCATGCTTTTAAAGTACCAGAATTCTCCTTTTTTGTGAAGAAAGAATGTCCCACATGCCCCAGGTTAGTGCAGGCTTCAGCAAAGTGGCACTCCTCGGTTTCCTACACACCAATGTGAAAGAGTGTAGATGCCACAGGCTGCTTATGAAAGGGGTGCCCAGAGGTGACCGATCACATCTTTTTTTAACCCCCGCCCCCCCCCACACACACACTCATATCCCATGCACATACGTTCAGCACTCCCCCTTGCTTCAAATCTACCATGGTTTTGTCTTTTCCTTGTACTGTCATTCAACATCAGCTCTTGCCATTATGAAGCATCTACAACGGTCATTATTCTGCTTGTATTCTGCTGCTTGTATTTATGTCAAAGAGAAACTCTTTAATCACCGGACAGAGCTCTCTAGCTGATTTATGGTTCTCCTCTTCCTCTGACTCAATAGCAAAGAGCACTTGTTGTTTTCCTGTTTTGGTTCCGCATTCACGTAGCACAATTCACCAAATTGCATTGAGTGGATCTAACCTTCGACTTCCAGCGAATTCCTTTGTCATGCTTTCATTTTGTTAACATTACTGTTAAAAGAGACACTGCATATTTCAACGACTTCTTTGTTGTTACAAACTATTGAACTATTTACAAGGTTTCTGGGCAGACAGTTTATGTTTTGTTAACAAGCAATATATATATATATATATATATATATATATATATATATATATATATATATATATATATATATATATATGAATATATACAACCATGAATATATATATATATTTGCTTGTATATATTCATGGTAATACACATTCTGGAGTACGCAGTTCTGGAGTTTTTCCTATAATGTTTTTCTGCATTTGATTTTAAAAGGAGCTAAAGAAATCATAATCCAGCCATGTCTAAAAGAAAAACCTGGGCTCCCTCACTCACATGCTGTTTGGCATGTGACACACACACACACACACACACATACTCTCAGCAAAGTAACTTGATTCTTAACCTCAAGGGCAAATTCATTTATAAAGTTTGATACAGCCTTCTTGAAATACTTTGATATGAAATGTCACCTCTCTAAATTTACAACCTGTGTTTTGTGAGCTTGTGTGTGTGTGTGTGTGTGTTGTGTGAGCTTGTGTGCACTTGTGTGTATATGCGTGTTTGCTTGTGTGTGCATGTGTGTGTGTGTGTGCATGCCACCCATTTGTTAGGGCATTGAATTGGTTTGTGTGTGAGCTGGCGAGAGAAACATCACAATTAGAGATTGGAGCAACTTGCCTGCGCTGATTTGAATGCCAGGCTACATTCCAGACATGAAAAAATAAATGTGGGAACACTGTGAGTATTTAGACACTGGCACCATTGCAAATTGGCAATTTCTTCCATGGGTGATTGCCATTTCGGCCACATGGGCCAAGATCTCTCCCAGGGATTTGCTATAGTTTAATTAAGAAGGAGAAGGGTGAAAGCTGCCCATGTTAATTTTCACTAAGGTCAACAAGGTAATCTGTAGCAACTTAAACTAAACTTGTTTCATGCTTCCATCCTGTTTTTTTTTTGTCATTTTTTTCCCCATGGTTTCTTTGTTTATTCTCAGCCTTAATTGAACACATTCAGCACAACTAATTAAACTCCTGTTGTGCAAAATTGCGAGGGCAACAGATTTTTCTTTTGGCCGGTCTGTGGCCATTTTAATTTGGTTGCAGGCATGGATGCAATGTTCTGTGGTCATAAAGAAACACAGGTGTTTTTGTGGGCTAAGGGTTTGCGTCAGAAGAGGCTTAACATTCCAAATTATATTATAATAGCATTCAACTATATTTGCAGTAATGCACTTTTAAATCAAGTGCACAGTAATGCACTTTTAAATAGAGATGTCAGCCAAATTATATCTATAATGTAACTGCATCTATATAGAGAGCTCCTATAATTTCTCCATCTGTTGACTAATAAGAGAACATGTATTTGAACAGCTCATTCATCTATTTAATATTTAATTTGTCTATTTATTGAATTTGGGACCACATATTATTTGAGACAGGCAACTGCAATCCCCTGGTCTCATAACAATTTCTACAACAACTTCTGTCTTGCACTCTTGTGACCTCATCAACACTTGTGTTTTTATGAAAAGCTAGACGTGGAAAAAAGGTAATCTCAAACAAAAGCCAAATAACCTTTTCATTCATCTAACATTTTTTGTGTCTTGCAGAATAATATATCTCCTGAGAACACAAAGGAAGACAAGACATTCTCCACAAGTGAGAATGAAGGAGAATATTTGCTTATGAGAGATTGTATTTTAAAAAGTTCACATGTGCATTTATTCAGTGGCATGTAGAATATGTATGTGACACACTGAGCCTATTTGCTATAGGACAACCCAAGCAAAGTAAACATCATGAATGTTGCTGATAATGCAGACATGATTTATAGCACATCACAGCATAGATCATGTTATTGGAAAAAAATTTATGCACAATTTGTCTACATTCCCTTCTATCAGCCTGGCCTTTATTGCCATTCATGATATCAAACAAAGACAACTGCAGTGGCACAGTACAGCCGCTGACTGGGAATGGGATGCTTGCACTTCCATGGCCTAATTGCTATCTCTGGGGCTTTTGAGGGCTTATCTTGCACAAAAAGGGAAACTATATCTGTGCACCTCATTAAAGGAGATCAATGGTGATCCCCGGACCTGATTGCTGATGCACCCAAAGATATGACACAGAGCTGCTTGCTGCACTTGGAACGGATAAAGTGCTCTGGACATTACTGGGCAAGGAGCACACTGACCAATGCCCTGCCCAGGACACTAGCTCACTGGGGAAGCCAAAGCTGCTGAAACTGGCGATGATTTAAAGAATGCACACACACACACACACACACAAACAAACAAACACATACACACACACACACTCTAAGAACAATGGATAGCCAGACTGCCTTCCTTTAGGTGGATATTATTTGCATTCCCACTATATGGTGGAACCCTAATGCATTTTTTGTCGATCCGATGTTGCTCTGAGGTAGAAGGGTTTTAGCCCGGGACTGGATCTCATGGGATGACCTCAGTTATAATGGTTAACCTGGATGGGGGTGAAGTTTAGAGGGGTGAGAGGATGCCTGCTAGCCTAGTTCACACCACACTGGGCAAACCTCTCGTCTTAGACCATCTTGTGCTTGTGTCCTGAGGCTCAATGCCATAGGCAGAGGATGCCATAGCCGCTAGTTTGCATATAGCGTATAGGATAGTGTATGCCTCACCTCACTGTGTGTTCACTGTGTGCTGTGTGTGTCACCATCTCCAATGCCCCGCTTCCTTCATTTTTGAAGGATTTCCTCAAAGACCATTGAATATTGCTCTGCTTAACCCTCTCTTGTTTAATCCCCTATGCTGTTATACTCCTTTAGAACGCTGCTCTCATGAGAATTCCAGTCCCTTTCATCCCTTTTTCCAACATTCACTCTGCCGCTGACAGTAAATTCCATACTTCTCAATTCAGAACAAAATGGAGGAAGCAACTGCAAAATAAAAATGCTGTAATATGTTCTTATGAAATTCATGTAAATTATAACTACAAAAGTGTAGAGTGGAGTAGAGTACAGTAGAGTTACTTTATTGATCCCGAAGGAAATTTGTTCATTACATTTATTAGGCACTTACTTTTCCTCTTCCCATTAAAAGCTCTTGTGGCAATGGACGCCATTTTCCTTGAAGAGAAACATGAAGTTCCCAAAACCCCACCTCTACAAATGTGGTATAATGTGGTTAAAAGTCCTAAATTTCCTCTTTACATGTGAAAAAGGAGTAAGTTCAGGAGGTGAGAGATATTCAGGTTTACAGATGTCCTCTACAGAGGACAAATTTGAACTACTGGTAGTCAGGAGGTTGAATACTGCATATGTAAGCTGATAAAAGGATTTAAAATAAAAAGTTTTTCCATATCAGGGATTCTTTTTTAATGTATGCTAAATGGCACCTATAAATGGATTTCCTCCACAGACATCCAGAAAGTAAACTTGACCAAGGGAAGACTGACGCTAAAAGGTCTTCCAAATATATTTCATGGCTCCTTTCCATAATCATCTGGTACTACCTCTCTCTCTCTTTCTCTCTCTCTCTCTCACACACACACACACACACACACCTGTGATTTTGCATATCATAGCTGGTATGGAGACTGAGGTCCCCAAGGCCCTGAGTCTTTCAACAGTGTTGCGTGCACTTATAACCTTGTGTGTACAGCACTCTTGATCTACTTCTCTACATCTCTCCAGTGGAACTATGCTCCTTGACTCCCCCACCCCTATCCAACACACACACACACACACACACACACACACACACACACACACACACACACACAAAATAAAATACTGTTCCATCTCCCCCCCCCACACACGTGAATACGTGCACACAACCCCCACATGCACACATAGATTCATGCATGTCACACCAGGCGGCTTATTCTAGGTAGGCGGCAGTGGTGGCGTGGGAGCTCTAGAGGGCAGGCTTGATGCCAAATGTATGTGAGGGTTATAAATGTTTATTGGTCTGTGGCGCACTCGGAAAACACATCACCAGGAGAGAAAGGGAGACGCAGCGAGATTGCTTCCTCTCAGGATGAATATTGGATTTTTGTGAAATGTCAATGGAGGGCCCCTGATCATTAGACTGAATATATTCATTTCCCCTCCTGGCAATATGGAGGTCCTCTCACGGTGTTTCCCCACTTGCCATGTCAGGACCCCCATAATCATCATTGTTTGTCATTATTCTTTGGTCAGGGAGTCTATCTGCCTTCGCCTGAGAGGGTGGTTTTTCGAATGGAATAAAATTGACTATCTAGCAAGCGGGATTTTCTTGAGTGTGGTTGATGAGTCTATGATCTTGCCTGACTTCGATCCACGCTACAAGGCCAGCAAACAGACAGTTGGATTTATTGCCCACATTAACAGGAGTCCGTGGATCACTTTCGTTCCAGCACTAATCTCATGATGTTGATTCATTTGAAACACACTCGTGACAAAGACTCAACAGTCATTTCAATGCCCTCCGGGAGAATTGAGAAAGATTACTATGTAAAATATTCCAAGAACATACTCCTCGTCATGCATGAACACCCTCTGTTATTTGAATGTAGGTTTTGGAAAAGCACTACATAAAATGTACAATATTTCAATTGGTTTGATTAAAATGTCTGTGATATCTCTGGTGACATGCACGTATGCAAGACTGTTTAGATAAGCAGTGAAGCTGGCTTTTGCCAAGATAAAAGGAACTTCTCTGTCTGATACTACACATTCTATTGTATTTTGAATTGAATTGCAGCTTTTAT
This sequence comes from Tenualosa thibaudeaui, assembly GCA_027481765.1. NCBI lineage: Eukaryota > Metazoa > Chordata > Actinopteri > Clupeiformes > Clupeidae > Tenualosa > Tenualosa thibaudeaui. The sequence continues at coordinate 5,359,533 of JAIFZK010000013.1, read as the reverse complement.
CCTGCACAACAACCAGTTTCACCAGCATGCAGATTGATGAGTTAATTGTTTGCATCAGGATTTTAACTGCAGCTATAGACTGACAGTGATGCTTGGACCAACTCTGAAATCTGGCATTAGCTTTCTGTAAAAGGTATTGAGTGAAAATTTCTTAGAAACTCATTTCACTCTCTGTTCACAGCTAACAGCTTTCCAACTCTATCCATACTGAAATCAGTTTCAACTTGCAGGTCTTCTGAAAATGAGCTACTGCAGCAACAACAAAAAAATCTATGTGAGAATATGTTTGTTCTGAAATATCACTGTGGATAACTGTGAAATGACTTGGGGGCACGAGAGCTGTGAGAACACCCCTGAGCATTGATAGAGGACAGTCCTCTTTTAGAGAAAAGGGCATGGCAGTAGACCTTGGCTGTCAGAATCAGAGTGCTCTCAGCTATCATACAGTTTTGTCCTTCTAGCTTAGAGGCCTACAGTGTCTTTATTTGACAAACAGACATCTGCTTCTAAAGAGGAACAGTTTCCCTAACCAGAAAGCACTAATCTTCACTAAGGTGGAAAGACAAGGGGATCTTAGTTCACTAGGTGCTGACAGATGAAACAGACTTCAGTAACACCTCTAGCCCACCATATTTAATATGTTTCCAGTCTCTTTCAGGTCCAGAGGAGATGAAATGTTATTTCATCTAATTTTTCATGGCCTAGAATAAATATCTCCCCACACTTTGGAGGTGTTGATGAAAAGAGTGGGCTTTGACTGATTGCATATCTTCTACAGGGGTTTGCTTTGAAATTTATGAAAAATATTCACGGTGTTGAGAGACTATAAATCTAAAATTCAATATCATGCTCAGTCTGTTGCAATAATACATGCGTATTGAGTAATGAGGCAGCATTGCTTCCATCTTATTTTAATTACTATATGAATATTACACTAAAACTCTATTGGTTGGCATCATGGAAATATTGTTGTGCCAGTGTTAATATCATACTTTCATGTGTTTCTCATTGTATTACAAGCATAAATCCTGTGGAGTTTCAATTAAGAGTGTAATTTCAAGAATGGCTATATGGTTTTACAGCTCAAGTATATGTTAGATAAAAGGGGGCTGGCTACTGCTGCTTTATAATGTGCAGTTAGGCACAGCCACAGGAGCCTGGCATGGCCCCCAGAAACTCAGCTACATGGACATGTGTCGCTGCTGCTAAGTACTCCAGACAATTGTCTGGAGTACAATTTGTGAATTTGGGAGAATACCCACAAACCTTTTGCACATCTGCGAGTGTTCCACCCATCTTCTCCAAATGAATTGCCTGGCACAGAGGCACTCCATTCAAATGTGTAATCAGAGGACTAATGGACTTCGGAGTGGTTCTGGGGGCTAAGACAAGAGTCTTGGCGCATCATAGTTTGTTTCACACAACTCAGCCTGTCGCCCACCACATTACCACCTATTAGCTTGGTTTATTATGGGAAAATCAAAGGGGGATATCATGGGGCCATTTTACACTAAGGGATGGTTAAGACATTGGCCACAGAGAAGGTGATTAATCCACTTTATTTCTCCATATTGTGAGGTATTTCTTGACATGCCTAATCACATTGAATGAGAGAATGAGAGTTCTTTGGTAACTCTGTTAATCAGACATCTGAATACATGGTGAAAATAAAGTCTTGTTCTAGACTCCATACACCATAAAGTGAGTATAATTTCTAGAGTAGAAATGGTTTCCACCGCAGGCATTCACTTTAAGACATGTAGGGTATGAATCCTAACCCTAGGTAATGCAATTTAACAGCAACATGTCAAAACTTTGAAGTACACTTGAAGCATAACATATCAGTGCATTTCATACATATTCTTCACCTTGACTCATCATGTTTTCTTCAAGGCCTAACTGCACAGATAGGCCTAGAAGAAAGCTAATTAGTTAATGAAGGAATAGTTAATGAATGCTCTGTATTGTATTGTTAATGAAGGCACCTATACCAAAAGAAAAGGAAAAAAAATGTTATTTCATCTCATTTGTCCAAGACAACAATGAGATAACAACAAATTGAAAGTGAGATATAAACTTAAATCTTCTGCCTCTCATTCATGTATGGTGTATGATGGAGAGAGAAAGTCATTTTATGCACAAATAAGGCAAAGCAAAAAAATTAACAAAAAGAGCACTAAGAAAAAAAAACATGCACGAATGCACTAAGGCACTGACATTTCCACTGATTGAATTGTTCAGATTTTCCACCACAGTCATACATATTGACAGAATGTCAGAGTATCTGACAATATAGACATTTCATTGTGTTAGTCCTTCCCAATAGACTGCAAATAGACTGCAAAAATGGCCAGCCCTCACAGATCTTTTCTACCACCAAGTGGTTGACAGAGAAAGTGCAACTAAACTGCGTCACTAACAACCTAATATTTGTATTGTAGGCTTTTTTCGATTGCGCTTCATGCCATTATTTGGCAGATTCAAAAAAAGTTAAACATGGTACTGTCTCATACGAGTTTAGACATGTGAATGGCAACTCATTACTTGTCTTTTTTGAAATATCACAACACAGCAGTGTTTACTTATATACTGCATTATAGCTGTAAATCAAGCTGTTGAGTATATGAGCCCCTTTGCCACATCTTTGATAAAAAATAATACATAAAATAACTCACAAACGACTAAGCCATTTCATGAACGGTCTTCAAAACATCTGTATTTCAGCAAAAGCCTATAATACATGACCATGGTGACCATGGCTGACAGCAAGTACAAAGTTCTTTCTCTTTACATGTATAACCTGATAGTATGCCTAGCCTTCTAAGCGGATAAATAATTGTCACCTCTCTAGTCTATTTTGTGGTTTCTCTTCCATTCTGGCCTTGATGCCTTGCCTTGCCATGCCTTGATAGAGTTAAATGCAATGTAGGCCTATTGCATTTTTATTTGACAGATTCAACAGTGGAAACAACATTTTCAGTGGTGATGAAAAACCGAAATCTCTCGCAAAAATGACCCATTCGCTATGAGCCAAACTTCGCCAACTAGTTGTTAACATAGATCTAAGCGTAGGGAACACTACCGTACAGAAATGCCGGAGGTCCACAATGAGTGAACAGATCAAACAAAGCGTATTCAAACAAAGAGTAGTCAAGAGTATGCACGAGTTGACATATCATCATTAGGTTACTATGGCTGGCACCTTTACGATACAAAACTGGGATCAGCTGCCTACAGCCTCGATGCAACTCTGGTGGACGTGCTCGATTAAAACAGAGCAGGGCGACTACAATTTTACTGCGCATGCGTCTTCCTTTTGGAAGCGCGGAGTAGATGTTCCCACCAAAACAAGAAGCTAGATTTGATGGTGACAACAGTCTTTTAGATGTTGTGGAATTACGGACTTTAATTTAAATGGAGTAAATGAGAATGCTTAAGCAAATGAATCGCCTAACAACAAGACTGTGATGTTTTCAATCGAGGATGTTGTGTCCAGACACAAGTTTGCCAACTGGCCTGCACTTCAAGCTTGCTAGCAAGGTAGGTGCACGTTAGCTAACTGGCAATCATTTAAATTGTGCAGTGTTCAGTATTTGCAACCCCAATAATTGCTGGCATGATTTTGATCGTCTGTGACAAAATCACGGGTAACTAAAACATACCTGGCGTTTACCAAGCGAATGAACGTATTATAGATAGCTGATACCAAAACGTTATCGATATCGATTTTTCACACTTATGAAAATGATGCCTGTTGATACAAGGTTAGTATTATGTGGTAAATTAACGTGAAAATAGTTGAAGTTGAGATTGTTGGTAAATTATGAGGTTCTCGCCACTTGTTGCCATAGCAGTGACTTCTAATACGCGTTAACGTTACAGGAATACGAAACTGACTGTGTTCTTTGTGAATAATAGAATAAACTAACTTTGGATCTTGCGTCAGACCTTAATCATGGGTTTGTACACTATTATTTTTTTCTGTAACGGGATGAGCCATGGCATTATTTAGCCGAACTCGCCACGGCAGTACCTCGACACTGAGAGGTCATTAGTCATTGTTTACGTTGCAGATCTTGAGAACTTTTGGGAGACGCTATTCACGCCGAACATTGGACCTTATTCATTGGTACGATGAAGCTTCAGTGCGATGTCGAAGTGATTAATCGAATGCTCCCGACTTTTGGGATGAAAAGTCGAGGCAAAGGAGCCAGGGCAGTGTTGTCTATTGGGAGACACGTGGACAAGACAACTCAGAAGAGTAGCATCTACTTATTGATCTGTACTGCAAAAGACAGAGCTGGCTCAAAGTATAAGGTGAGTAGCTGTCTAGTTGTGACCTAGACTGGGGAAACTGACTAGAAGACTGTAGTACAGAAGATTAGCCTAATTTTGCCATTTTGTGAATTCTTCCAAATTTATTTTTTTCCGCTTTTAACTGAGTAGCCCTTGTTTTGACAATGAAAATGACAACAACAAGTTAGCCCAAAACATGCTAGATCACAGGTATGTCCGGCAGCAGAATGCAGATGTTAACTTGTGAAAGCATACAATTTTGCATTCACTTTTGTAAAATATTTGTATGTTAATGTTAGCTGACAAAAATGAAAGCAAATCAGATTCATGAGTCATCAAATGCCTGACAGTGACATTGTTTTTGAAAATTTCCCTGCTCATCTGGGCTCCATAGCTGAAGGAGAACATTGAGAAATTCTTCACAATGTTCATGGATGAAGGCAAAGCAACTGTAAGACTTAAGGAGCCTGCTGTAGACATCTGCTTAAGCAAGGTAAGGCGTTTACTATTCATGCAAAAGTGAGGGCAGTTCTATCAGTATGGATGTGATAGTGTGACTAAAGATTGGCTCATGTTCTATCATTTACACCATAAAATGATGTGGAATATTACTGGTGTTTTGGATGTGACAAATGAGTCTGCTTAGCGTATAATTGCCTGAAACTTCCTCTGTTGTGATGTCAAAGAAGAGATGAACAGCTAGCCTAAATAAAAAAACACACACACACAGACCATCTGACTCACTATGGCATTTGCTCACTTTTGATGTCAGGATGGTTCATTTTTTCATAGTGAGTGGAGAACACGTTGCCAAATTCATTTGCTAGTTTCAACAGACTAGTGATGGAGCTACATTCTTGTTATTGCTTTCATTACCTATGTGCTAGCAGGTTCCTGTAAGCAAGGTCTTGGAACATATCCGCGTCTTTTTATGATTACACTTCTGGTGACATTTCTCCCTGCTTTTAAGGATTTAAAGTGTTTTCCAGTATAAGGCATGTAAAAACTGGTTCTTCACAGAGAATAAGACATGAGTAGTGATGCATTCAGACAGAGGAATCTGGTGGCTTAGTCATTGTTTCCCTTGGTGAAAACGAGAGCAGTGGCTGAGCTTGGCTGACCTTTCCCCTAGTTCCTGCATACGCGTTTAGGCACCATCACTGGTGCAGCTGGTAGCGCTGACATTTTCACGCTGTGCCCCATCGACTGTATTGTGGACAGCTTTGTGCAAGTGTTTGACACAGCCTAGTTTATAGACATGGTTGGATGTGTGGACATAGAAAAGAAAATTGTTGTGATTGCCAGATAAATCTTTTGGATTAATGAATTGTTTGATGGGTGTGAATTTTTAATTCTCAGTCATTACTAGTTTTGATACAGTTGTGTGGATCTTAGAGTTTGTTTCCATGTGACACTTAGAGAGTTAGGTTTATGGTAGGTTTCAAGCAAAAACAGTCATTTACTTTTTCTCTAGTTTCCTCTGTGAAGGCAGCAACCTTGTTTGCAGTTTGGAAAGCTATTTGTTACATCCATATGGAAAGGAAGACTAAACAGGGAAAGTTAATGGTCTGCTTAGCGTACTACTGCATAGTAAAAACGGTTATACACTACAAATAGAACAGCACATTATGTCTTTTATTTGTCTTTATAGAAAAGACAGAAATGGCATACAAAGCACCTTCACTTCTCTATTCTTTTTTATCTCTTGTTATGCAAGAATAGTCTTTTTGCTTTTATGCAAAAATCCTTAAGCAACCTTATTGTGACATTGCCCCCTCAGGCTGATGCCAACAGTCTCAAGAACTTCCTCTCTGCCGCACGCCTGGCCCATAGAGGAAACGATGCAGATAGCATGCCTCTCTCCACCCTGACGCCAGTCCGCGCCCGAGATGTGGAGAAACCCAAGAAGAAGCTTGTGGTCGTCTCCAAGAAGGACTACCCGCTGACATCCAACTTCCCTTACTCCTTGGAGCATCTGCAGGTGTCCTACTGCAAGCTGTCCCGTGTGGACATGCGCATGCTCTCGCTTAAGCTGCTCCGCAAGCTGGACCTCAGCCACAACCATATCAAAAAGCTGCCCGCCACCATCGGCGACCTGGGCTCGCTGGCCGAGCTGGTGCTTCACAACAACCATCTGGAGGCCTTTAGCCCAGCCCTTTGCCTCTCCAGCCTCCAGCGCACCCTCCAGCACTTGGACCTCAGCCAAAACCGCCTTCGGGCCCTGCCCACCGACTTCTGCCAGCTGCGCGAGCTGGTCAACCTCAAACTGGACGATAACAAGCTGACGAGCCTGCCCGCCCGCGTTGGACAACTGTCCAAGCTACGCTACCTCTCCGCCGCACACAACCAGCTAGCGCTTTTGCCTAGCGACTTCCGGAAGCTCTCACTGGACAACCTTGACCTTTTTGGCAACCCGTTTACTCAGCCCAACCCCTTTGACCATACTATTCAGCTTAAATTCCCTCTAACGCTGCAAGAACTAACTTCCAGGGCTATTGTGGATCTCAGGTGAATACACAGACATTTGGCTGAAATAAATGTTCTCTTCACCCTATCTAGATTTTGTAGTTTAGTGCATCTTTTATTATCAGACACAATCTACATAAGCTCCAGGACAAAAACGCATCCAGTCATTAAAACATTAATGCTAATTTGTGATAAAATTTAGGAAGAGGATCAGCTTGAAGAATCCATAGGACATGTCTCTATGGAGACATGTTGACAATTAGCCTCCATTATAATCAATGGAACCGACTACACCAGACCCAGCAGCAAACATTCTTAAAAAATCATACCAGTCTTTTAAATGTATTTTGACATGATTTGACTTAACACTTCCATAACGCATCCAGTGTAGCCCTACGGTTACACTTTTGCTCTGCATCTGTTTAGTTTGTCTTTTCTAACAGTTTGAATGCATCCCTTTTTCTTAAACGCATTGTTTTCATGTCCCAGAATCCCTTATGGACCTCACATCATCCCGTTTCACCTGTGCCCTGAGCTGGACGCTGCCAAGGTGTGTGACTGCGGCCGCGCCTGCCTGGATTCCTTCATCCAGACCTCAGTCAGCATGAACCTCCACCTGGTCTCCCACACGGTCGTCCTTGTGGACGACATGGGTGGCACAGAGGCACCCGTTCAACGCCACTTCTGCTCGCTCATGTGCTACTGCGAGTTCCTTGACAACTGTGTGCAACGAGGGGTCAGATGATGCTTTTGAATTTCTACATGTGTTATTCAAAACAGTTGATTTTGCTGAACCTTGTTGAATTTTGCTGAACCTATTTGGCAGCTAGCCAGCGTACTGATATCAGCCTGTTTGGATATGGATATGGACATGGAATGGTGGCTCAATGCTGTTATTTTGAATACTCGCCCTGGACGCTATGCTTTCTTGTCCACCATTCATGTGCCAGTATTTAAGAGGTCAGACTTTGGTGGCAGAAGTCGCAATTGGTGGTTGAATGTTTTATGTATGTTATATGCTTGCAGTCTGTTTACTCTGTTTGTTTGAGTGTTGGGTGCCCTTGGACTTCCAATGAAGCACTCCATTAGCATACTTCAGTGTAATGAGAACACTTTTTTACTTATTGTATTGTGATATACATGCTTGAATGACCATTGCATTTCCAATAAATATTAAAACCAAGTTTCTTTTGCTTGAGAAACTACTGTGTAGTCATTTAGCTCTGTGAAGAGGATATGGATGTAACTGCAGTCACATAAACACATGTAACATGAACTAACAGGATCGTACAATTGGGAAACAAACTGGAAACTTGAATTCAGGTAATTGGGTGCCTGGACATTCTAAGGAAGCTGAAAAAAACTGCTGAAACATCACAAACTTGTTATAGGTCACCAGACACAAATAAAATCTTTCCTTCATCATGTTAGAAAATAGCTAAATGTCCTTATTTTGCATGGTCAACTTATGACTTAGGAATCAAAGTTCAAACTACAAGCTGATTCTAGTATGTTTCAGTGTTTCAGTCCAGCTCATAAAGAAGGGAGTTTTGGAACACAAAAGCGGAGGCTGTTGTGTGATCACTGATGATGGTCTCAGACCCATCCTTTGGGTTCATCTCTCGTAGAATCACTGTGGGCTGCTGTTTGTGTTTAGTGCCACTGAAGCTCTGCACTTTACCTTCGGGCAAATCATCCTCATCATCTGCAACAGCTGCGGAAACCTCGCTGAATCGCACTGCCTTTTTGGCCTGTACATGAGTTATTTCTTTCTTATTGCTGTCTTCACTTGAGTCAGACACACAACAAAGTGGCTCTAAGGTGTCTTCACATGTGGTTTGGGCTTTGTCCTGTGATGGAATGTCTTTCACATGATGATGTGAGGTAAGAGAACTGTCAGTCAACTGCTGAGGTTCACGAGTGTCCACCTGTGAACCTGCACCCACTTGTTCATCTGTTTTCTGTGTATCATCTTGAGCAGGTATACCATCAGAGATCTCTTCCAGTGTGTCATCTATTAATGACGTTGCTGTAGCAGCTATGAATGTGCCCACCTGCAAAGCATTGTTACAACATCAATAAAAAGCACATTCACACACTAAGAAATAACAGGATAAGGATAATTAAATGACTAATTACTTACCCTCTCCTTTGTGGTTCTTGGTTCATGCACTGACTCCTCTTCAATGTTTTCAGTGAAAGATTCAGCAACAGTAAGGTCAGCTGATGGAGGGGAATCTTCTTTGAAATCTGAGGAAGACAAGTGCTGTTCTCCCTCAATTAATCTTGGCTTGGGCTGACTGCAGCAGTCTGACACAGGTGCACTGTCCACACACGCAACATCTAAGCCAAACTGTTCAGCATTGCTCTCCACACATGTGTGTTCAAGTGTCTGTGGGCTATCTTCAATTGATGGTGGTTCTTCTGTCTCTTTCTCAATGATTGGCCTGTTCAACTGTTCTTCTTCATCATCAGCACTATGAAATTCCAGGCTCCCTGAAGTCACAGGAAGTTCCTTCAGTGGTAGAACTGGTAAACCGACAATCAGCTGTTTCTTGTGCTTGTTGAACTTGGCCTGTCCTTTGTTTTCATCGACAGGGTAGGCCAAGTCAAGCTGTAAAAGGTATGCAGGCTTTTTGGTCTTTAGAACAACTTGCTTTTCTGTCACGTCCAGGTCAGCATCCACAGCAGACTTCAGCAGAGGCAAATCAATGGTAATGACTATTTCCCTGGGTCGTGGACTGGGTGCAGAGTCTCTAGAGCACCTGTAGTCCTGTAAATCAACAACTGATCTGTATTTTATGGTGTAATGTGGTTCTGTAGGTTGCTCCTCTGAATCGCAAGGTTGTGAGGTTTCAGCAGAGTTAGTGTTTGTGTTTGTGTAGTGTGTTGACTGACCACCAGACGATGTCAATTTATCACCTTTCAATGATAGTGTCTTTGCGTTGTCATATGGGTAAGGGAATGCAAGGGGGTCGTTCTTATCTGTTACTTCTTGTGTTCTTGGTTGTCCAGGGGCTGGTGTCCTTATTACAGTTGCATGGGGCACACCTTTGTATTTTGTCTTAAGAACCTTGGTGTTCTTCCTATCCAACTCGACCTTGAAAGACTTCTGTACCCCGTCAAGCGCGGTAGCATCGACAAGTGCCATAAATCTAGTGTTTTTACTTGCCATGTGGAGAGTGTCAGGATGAAAAACGACATCATATATCATGTGTTTGTTTCCATTCGAATCTACATCTTGTCGTCCTGGTGCCAGGGAGTATGGAAGCGACCAGTTTAGACCTCTTCTTCCATCCTCATGAGAGACCGGTGTACACTCAGCTGTTCTGATCAACTCATTTGAACAAATATTAATGAAGCACTTCTGCTTACCGTCACTGGTTTTGATGACCCGAAAAGGCGTCGGGTGGACGAACTGGACGTCGACGCCTCTTTCCATCTCCAACTGTTTTATTTCATCCTCATATCTCTTCTTGTTTTCTGGATTTGAAATCTCCTCTGCATATTCGTGTAACATTTTCCGAAAGGTTTCATTCTTCAAAGCTTTGCTCAGACGGCTTATTTCATCTGATGTCAGATCCATCTCCTCAAGTTTCGAGCCAAATTCCATGATGGTAATGTTAACGTTAGCTAGCTTTGGTTCGCTCAATTTCCACAGGTCAGATTGAATTTATTTAACATAAACACCACGCTAATGTATTAACTGTTTAGGTCATAAGATTGCGTTTCACTTTATACCTATTTCAGCACCAAGTCACTGACAGGCTAAGGCAATGTTAGCAACATAGACAGTAAGCTACTAGCACAAACAAAAGTTGTGGCGGTAACCATGGTGATATAAACACGCTGTCAGGTCTCTATGGTAACATTAATATATGCCACAAAAATATAATTTATTTCTTCCAATGAAGTAAGTAGACATGATAGAAATCAAAAAGATCCTTCTTAAAAAAAAAAAGTTTGTAATCACAATTCAGCCAAAAGTACAATGAATAAAATAAACTGTAAACATTTTGTGAAGGCCTATTGAAATGTTGATACCAATTCATAAGATGATGATATGCATATTCCATTCCATCTTTCAAGTCTATGTGGGATTTATACACCCATTGCAAGCATTCATAGACTTTAGTCTCTCTGAGTTGGTTAGTGAGACAGAAGTTTCTGTATACACTTAAAGCTGAATGAGGTAGGCTGAGGTAGCCTATGGGCTCATATCTTATCTTGTACTTTACTTGCTGGTCTAAAAAAAGCAGTCCGTTTTTCCACAGCCCTCCTCAGTTTTGTTGGCAAACAGGAAAGTTCTTTCTGAAACACTGTAGAGTTTTTGGCAATGAAGTCTTCACATAGCCTAAAACACAATGGGAAGTGACGGAAAGATAGGAAGTTTAAAAGCATCATACAGTAATTCATTTTAAACATGTAGGCCTAATGGATGGCAGCCAGTCTAGCTGTGTATGTAGAACGCTAGTAAACCTTCCTCCCAACATCTCAAGAGCCTTCTAGTCAGTTGGCTGAGAGCCTGGGCTTTTTGGTCAACTGGCTCGGGCTCTCAACTCCCGATTTGAGGTTGCTGTGGGGTTTGATCCCGAGGCTGTAGGGCTCTACCATGTGGGATGACCTCGGTTACAGTTCTGCCGTGACCCGGGTGGGAGTGAGCTTTAGGGAGGTGAGTGTAACGGATGCCAGCTAGCCTAGCTGTGCGTGTAGAATGTTAGTAAACCTCTTTCCTGACATCTCAAGAACCTCCTAGAGAGTTGATTGGGAGCCTGTGTTTTTTAGTCAGATGGCTATAGCGCTCAACACTCCACCCAGAGCTGGACCATGCGGTATGACCTTGCTTACACTACATATAGAATGTGAGTAACCTTTTGATGAAGTACATTAAATACATTACCTTAGGAGGGGATACGGCTGGGTTTGAAAGATTAGTGCATCATTACAGTGGCCCTAAGTAAAGAAATACAGTATTTCATTTGATAATTGACAATACCAGTCTTCACAATACAGAATTGTGCATGCATGTTAACTATCAATGTAATATTCTCAAAGTTTATTCATTGAGATGTGTAAATTATCTTAATATGTGTTCATTTTATGTAAAGTGCTGCGGAAATAAAGAGATACTAAAGTGTACAAGTCTGACCATTGAAAACTGCTTGGATATGATACCTACAGTGTCAACAAGAAGGATGTAGTCACGACTTCCTCCAAATACAACAACATCAGAGTCCCTGCCCAAGCATGCAGTATGCCACAACCTAAAATAAAAATATTAATTTAAAATAACTGAGGTAATGCTGAGATCCAGTCTCAGAGACTTTGCACAACAGTCCATTCTATAATTACCCTTATCAGGTGTATAACTATATACCAACGAAACCATGTGTAGATAAGGTTGCTCACAAGATAGTATGCAAACTGCATACTCTCTTCAACTACCTGGGCTTGTCCTTGAAAGGGTGATCCAGATCCTTCCATTTTTTTGTCTCAACGTCAAACACCCAGCCATCACCTATTTGAGATAAATTCAAAATGTGGAATATAAAAATAAATTATATATATATATATATAATTTATATCTATAAATAATATGGATACTGGCAGGGTAATATCAACTCCAGCGTTTCATGGACCAGGGCCTCTTACTTACTCATTGGTCTGCAGTCAACACTCAGTCCCCCAAAAAGGAACAATGAGTTGTCAGACACAGCTGTGAGGGTATGCCATGAGCGGCCTACCGGAGGCCCAGAGACTGGTGCGCTGAGGAAAGAATATAAATGATGTTGGTACTTATTACATGCCACAGCTATTTTACAAAATTATTGTGAGTGTATTTTGTAATTATGTATACTCGATGACCATGAGCTGTTCAGATCAACAACTAGGTAAAGGTCACTGAATGCCATTGCCAGCTGAGCCATGAGATAAAATTATGCTAGACTCACATTTCAGACCAGGTCCAAGATTCCAGATCTAGGCAGTGGATGTCACTTGTTCGTGTCTCCTTCAAAGGACAAAGGCAGTCATGTGGGATCAAAATGTATAGTACTAATCATGTTATTATCTGGTAGTACATCACCAATGCAAGGTTACACTCTAGACTGTTTACAGAAGAAACTAACCATGACTCTGCCTCCACAGATGTATCCTTTGCCCCCGAGAATAGCACTTGCATGTGCTGCTCTTGGGGCAGGAAGATGACCCTTTGTGGGTAAAAAAACAAGCATGGTCATCCAGGCAGACTCTACAACTTTATATATTAATATATTTAATGTATACACTTTATTGTCATTTTTTTCTGTAGTTATTTAGCCTATGTCTTATATAATTATGTAAAAGGTGTTAATTGTGTAAAAAAATTTTTTTCTTCAGACAATTTACAATGTGATGAAACACATCAAATATTATCTTACAGTAGTATGTGGTTGACTCCAGCTGTTTGTTCGTGGATCAAACACATGAACTTCATTATTCCATCCCCAAAATACATCCTCCATCTGAAATTGATGTAAAATTCACTGACAGCATCAGTACAAATCCAGCTGAAGTGTTTAAATGATGCAAATTGTATTTATTTGAACTTACCCATGATGCCTCATCTATGATAAAGTTTCTGGAGTTGTTGAGTTCACTCAGAAGCTTGTGACCATAACCACCAAAGTAGATTACCCTGAAAATTGTGTCAGTATAAAGGAACTTTAACTGCAATATACAAGTTATACACAAGGAATATACAGGGAAGCTTCTAGATATATGATTCTTAAGGACATCATTAATTTCCTCTCATCAGTTGAGCAAGTGCTCAGTTAACAAGATCACAGCTATTCAATGCCTTGTGGTCCTTGGAATATTGGAATGACTGCTATGCTTTGAAGTTAGAGGAGCCAAACTTACACAACACCTGGATTGTTTAGGTGCCACTCAATGGTGGGAAAAGCGTAGCAGATAGGAGCACACTAAAGTTGATGCAATATGCATAATCAAAAGACCTGTAAGCCCTTGTCTTACCTATCATGATGTACCCAACAGGACAGTTTGTCTCTGGGTGAGGGCACTGACCCTGTTTCATGCTTCCTCTTCCTCCAAGTGTATTTTCTATCCAAAAGGTTTACAGAGTAAAGCTAAAGAAAACACATGATAATAAGAGCCTGCATTCACTATGAATTTGGGACTGAAATACTATAATGAATCAATATAAATTATAAATGGTTAATTGAACGTGAACTAACCTCATTTGTCTGGCCATCATCACAACAACCCCCAAATATGAACATTTCCCCACTGAGTGAGCATCCACACATGCCTGACATGGATGGTGGAATATCTCCAACCATGGTGGCAATCTCCCTATACATAAAAGTGTGTTTTTAGTCAGAGCCCTGACAAATTAATGAAAGCATAAGTTCTAAAGCCCATGTCTAGATTAGCCTACAACCCCAGAATTTATGCAACTCATGAAAGCCATTTTTTAATGTAACTACAGTGCTTGCAGTAAATCCTCATGTTTTATTGTATTATTCGCATCTCATAGCAAAAATTTTAATATCTGGGCTATACACGTATCTGCAACAAAGTCTTACCAAACACCACTGTCCAAGTCATATAACCAGATCTCATCATTTGGGAGGAAGATTTCATGTTCAGCAATTGACTACAAATGCAAAATAAGACAGAAGAAATATAATTCAATGGGCCCATTTAACGGCAGTCATTTTTTCACGAAGTCTCAGAGTAAGCGCAGGTGTTATTAATGACAACCAATAAGATTCTGATTCAGTGTAGCAGAGTCAGATTCTTATTGGATGTCTTTAATAACACCTGTGCTTACCATGCGACTTTTTGTACAAATGGCCCCTGTGAAATAGGCCCACTGGTCTATTAGTCAGATATCCAGCCTTTATTCCAAAAGGGTTGTCGATAATGCAGAAACTCGACTCACCACGTATCCACCCCAAACGTAGAGGAAATTACCCTCAACAACAGCTGTGTGTCCACTTCTTTCACGAGCCACAAGCTCCTCGCGATATTCACCTTGCGGCTCCATAGACAAAATTTCAGTCTCTATTTCTGTTATTTTCCATAAATAAGAATTGGCTTTTTGTCAAGAAAAGTACTGCAAACGATTTGACAGGTCGAAAAAAATAGGAGGAGATTTAAGACGAAGTCTAGCCTACCAAGACACTGAATGTAAAAGTCCCAGCGTGCGAAACATTATTCGGCCTAAGATAATATTTCCACGGTTACACCTGTGGGTTACACCAGATAATCCGATGGATTTGTATCCTGCTTGTTGTCACATGATTACGAAGAATAACTCAGGCTTCACAAACATTGAAAAAACTCTTATTTTGAATATGTCCCAACCCTCACTTTGGTCAAAACAAATAACACTGTTAACGAAGATATTTCATTACCGTCGAGATACACTGATGTAGTTATGTTAATAACAGTCGTGCTTGGTATTTACTTTCATTTCAAAATCAATTTCACCTTTTAAATAAAATAATTTATAGGAAAAATGACAGAAAGCAGTATTTCATGCTATATCCTGCTTTCCGGTGGTCTTCCCAGTCAAAAATGTGGAAAAATAATGTAGTGATTTTAAGCATGTTTATTACAGAACATGAGTTGCGTCCATAACAGGACTTTATCAGCTAATAGCTAAGTAGTAAAATGGAAGCATGTCGGTTTTTATACAGTTAATTCAGTCATAATTAATGTAGTCATAATTGTTTTACATTTTTCTCGCATGGTGGAGTGCAACATTTCCACAGTCAGTGAATATCTTTGTTGACGGAAAGCGTTGCACAGAAGCGGAAGTTGAAATTTAGCGCCAACCCTTAAAGCTGAAACATGGACGTACGGAAAGTGAAGACTAAAGTATCTTCGGGTTTCAAGATGCGGGGACTAATGCTGCGACCGTATGTCCTTTGTTTCAATAAGCTGTTTAATCGTGACTATTTAGGTTCTTTTTGAATACAAAGACTGTTTCATGACATGCCAAGCAATTGTTGTTGCCAGTTACTCGTGTGAACCACTCTATTGATCATTTTACTGTCAAATGATGACCTGGCAGTCATTATGAACAATATTTTATAGACAGATGGAAAGATAGACAACCTTACTGCCCGGTTTATATTTTAGGGAAAGCATCGCCATCAATTTTCTCATAGCGCCCAGAGACCTTTTTGTGTATATTGCGTCGTTCTACACAATAAACGTTCTACATTCTGTCGCCAGTGCGCATGTTGGTTGCAGAAAGCCCTAATGTTACCTACCTAACCCGTTATAATGTAAAAATGTTCAATTCAGAAGTGTATTTTAAGGACTCATCATGAAGTAATCTTGTGTTTAATGGTTTTGACACGATCTATCAGGTAGTGTTTTAGTCATTTAGTGTTTCTGGCTCACAGTTAAGAGTGAGTGCATATGACCTTGCTGGGATCAGGTATTACATCTACTATGTGCTTTCACAGGGAAGCCAGCAAGTATTTATTGGAAGTATTGGAATCTGTGAGTGAGACTGATCTGAATGATGTCATAGAGCGCATACTGGATGCTGTGGAAAAGCAGCCATGTAAGTATACACTGCTTACATTTGACAAAACTGCTACAAACCCATTACTATGACTGTTGCAGTCTCTTATAATGTTGAATTGTTCAGTTGTATCTCATTGACTGTTTCCTCCTTTCTCAGTATCTTCTAGCATGATTGAACTGTCAGTAGTGGAGACGGCTGTTCAGGACTGCAGTCAGTCATGTGATGAAACAATGTAAGTTTACTTCCACAGCACAGCCTGTCATCACATCAGTATTGTTTACTTCAGTATGCAAGTGATTCAGTTGTCTATCTTAATTACAGAGATAATGTTTTCAACATCATCGGAGCCTTCGATGTCCCAAGATATATTTACAGTGCAGAGAGAAAGAAATTTGTACCGTAAGCCCTTAGACTCTTTAAACACTGATCCCTTATTTGTACTGTAAGCCCTTAAACTCTAAACACTGATCTCTAATACTGTGGTCCTGGTTCTGTCAGTCTCAGCATGACAACTCATCCATCACCTAACCTCTGTGGCATGGCCAGGGACAAAGCTGAACTTTTTAGAGAACGCTATACCATCCTACAGCAGGTAAGACATCTCAACCAACATTCCCTTGTTAGAAGTTAGCTGATCTTTCCAGTAACACTGTGCATTGAGCCTGAAAGCATATTAATTCCAGAGTATACAGGTGCAAAACCTGACATATTCCTTCTTTATGGTACGTTACGTTATGTTTGCATGAAGTCGCATGGCAAAGCAAAGCATTTGTGAAACATCAAGCAAGCGTTTCTGTTTTATGTTCAACGTAATACTACTTTTTCTGATGTAGTTGTCTTGTTGCTATAGCGCACTCACAGGCATGAGCTTTTCACTCCTCCTGTGATTGGCTCAGCTCCAGATGAAGGCAGAAATAAATTCCAGGTAATGTGAAGCCATGAATCATTTGCCATAATTAACAGTAACAATGGAAATTCAACATACACCAAAATCTATGTTCTAATAAAATTGGGTACACCGCTAAGTTCCTCTTAAAAGGATTTGTTTTTATTTGCTCTGTAGCTGAAAACAGTGGAAGCACTCTTAGGAAGCACAGCTAAGCTGGGAGAGGTCATCGTCTTGGGCATGGTAACACAACTAAAAGAGGTAAGATTAGTTTTTGTTGTTAGTATGTTTCTGACGCATTGATGCCATTGCATGACGTCACGTTAATCTTTATTTTACATCATCAGGGCAAATTTTATCTCGAAGATCCAAGTGGTACAGTACAGCTGAACATATCGAAGGCAATATCCTTTGTCGGGCAATAGCTTTGTAGACATGATTTTAGGTTTTGCATAGCCAGTTTCCTGATACTGTTGATGTGTGCCTTAACCCTATCTTTACCAGTTCCATAGTGGTCTTTACACAGAGTCATGCTTCGTTCTTGCTGAAGGTAAAGAGAATATGATGCTGTTGAGAATATGATGCTGTTTACACTCTATTGGCCTTTGGCGTAAAATGTAACTGCACCACGTATGGGAAGCTTTAGCTAACTAACTAGAACCTAAAGTGGACACATTCCAATATAATTTTTTTTTCTTTTTATATATAGGATGGTATGAGGATTCAGTTTTCCATGTAAACGCCTTTGGGTTTCCACCAACTGAACCCTCTTCCACAACCAGGTAATCATTATTAGATGAACACATTTTACTTGTCATTTACTGTTTTAGGGCTGGAAATTATGAATGTTTTGTGTGGTTTTATTCTCAATTCTACAGAGCCTATTATGGAAACATCAACTTTTTTGGAGGCCCATCCACCACCTCAGTCAAAGCCTCTGCTAAGCTGAAGCAACTTGAGGAAGAGAATGAGGATGCCATGTTTGTCATTGTGTCTGACCTGTGGCTGGACAACGTGGAGGTGCTGGAGAAGGTCCACACTATGTTTGCAGGTGTTGTGACATATACATATACATATGTATATATCTTGATATACTAAATGCGTTAAAATGCTTCAAAAGTCATTCTTCACAGGCCAAAAAAACTGGCCAAAATATATCTTTTTGGTTTTTGCTGCGAACTTCACACAGATTATAAACTATTATGAACAATGCAGATTGTTGTTGTCAGTGGAATTAACAGTTTCTGTTTGGGCTTGTGTAGGATATTCCGCTATGCCTCCCACCTGTTTCATCTTCTGTGGCAACTTCTCCTCAGCCCCATATGGCAGAGACCAGATCAGGTCGTTGAAAGGTGTGTTTTTGTTTAAAAGACCTCAATGGTAATTGTATAGCAGATCCGTTTTTTTGAAGGCATTCGAATCTCTCTATTTGTTTGTCCTTATAGAATCATTGAAAACCCTTGCTGATGTGATCTGTGAATATCCAACCATCCAGAACAGGTATAGTTACAGCAGTTGAATGTTTTAATAATCCTGTTGTGAAGTTGTGTAGATAAAGCTAAATATGGATCATAGGTTTTTTTGTTGTTGTTTTTTTTTTTGTTTGGGCAAGATGTAGTGCATACTGCCTGAGAAAACTCTCATTTGGCTGTATTTAGGCACACATACATTTCAGTTATCTTGTTTTCTAAGCATTAAGAACCTTCTAACAAGCTTTTTGTTATGTAAAACTGCAGTAGTCGCTTTGTGTTCGTCCCTGGGCCTGAAGACCCTGGCCCCAGCGCAATCCTGCCAAGGTGTGTGCGCTACCAGTGCATTTTTTCCCAGTTAATATGAATGTCATTGTCAACATTTGAACATTTGCGTCTCATTGATTGTTCATATTTGAGTAATTTGACAAATGATCTGAGTGCCATAAATGATTTGATTGTGTACTAACATTTAGTGAACATGTGTGACCAATGACTACCCACAGGCCCCCACTGGCAGAACACATCACAGAGGAGTTCAAACAACGAGTGCCGTTCTCAGTGTTCACCACCAATCCATGCAGGTAGGGCAAAACCATGCCATGGTCATTTTTAGTCACTTATGAAATGTCAAATGTTTCTGTTCTTGTAATACAGCCTCAGATGGTTTTTGAAGTGGCGTATTGCTTAATGCTCGTAAACTGGTCTTGACTGAAAAGTAGCAAGTTGTATATAGTGAGCAGTGCAGCAGTATGGTATTTCATCTAAGATGTGGTGCATGTAATGGTAGCCAGCTGGTACAATTGCTGTGCAGTACGTAACCAGCTGGATCAGGCTGGAACCTGTGCAGTGTGTAAACGTCCCTCCCAGTACCTCAAGAGCTGTCAGCGACTGGCGCTGTCTTAGGGATAGGCTTTAGCCTCTTTGCAAGCACACTGGCCTCCCAATCCAGGTTGCAGTAGTTAGCAGAGCAGGGGCTGGGCTAGACTGTGTGCTGTCAGTAAGATGCAGGTTACATGTGCACAACACAGGCTTTTGTGGTATTCCAGACTGTAGGATATTCCATCGATCAAGAAGCAGAAAACTATTTTACAGTGTAAGCATAATGTAAATAGGCTGTATAATTTAATTTACATCTGACAACATGGGCTCTGTGGTTTTGTTAGACCAACCAAAGTTCTTTTTTTCCTTTTCCAGAATCCAATACTGTAGCCAGGAGATCATAGTGATGAGAGAGGACTTGGTCAACAAAATGTGCAGGAATTGTGTACGCATGCCAAGTGGCAATTTGGATATTCCAAACCATGTGAGTAATCCTATCTGAATTTCACCCGACTACATTTGTATTTGTATTGTATTGTATTGTATTACTTCTTTTTCATGTGAGGGATTTTTATTGCATTGTCATTAAATGTTTTATTTGTGTGTGTGAAATTGCAGTTTGTGAAGACCGTCTTATGCCAAGGCCATCTGAGTCCTTTGCCACTGTATGTCAGCCCAGTGTACTGGGCATTTGATTATGCACTGCGAGTTTACCCTGTTCCAGATGTCATTGTCTTTGCAGACAAATATGACCCCTTCACCATCACCAACACTGACTGTCTGTGCATTAACCCGGTATGTTATTTCCATGAAATAAATATTCCAGCACTATGCTCTGACCAAAGGATTTAGCTAAGATGAGGATACACAAAACCTTCACAATAATTACATTTTAGTACAAAAATTAATATTCTTCATACAAAATTACTATAATTTATAAATGTATAAATTCTTAATTTCTAAGTTCTTAGTGACTCATCCATTCATTTTCATGTCTTATTACTTTAGGGATCATTTCCCAGAAGTGGCTTCACATTTAAGGTATACTACCCCTCCAGTAGAACAGCTGAGGACAGGTATGAAATATAATATATTTGTGCTAGTCACCTTAAAGTTTATTATTATTATTATTATTATTATATAAATATGTGTTTGCTTTTTTTGTCTTTACAGCAAACTTCAAGGTCTGTAGCAGAATGGCATCTCAACACATTGTTGTGTGACTTCAAGTGCTGGGTGCTTTTTGTACCAAAAAAATGTCTGTCTGTAGAAATGTGTTTTAAATATTTCCATGTCCATTTCCATGTCTGTTTTATTGTAACTGTCAATAAAGGTGTACGCTGTAATAAAAACGTTTTTTTATGAAGACAGAAAAAAAAAGTCTAAATGCAAGTGAGTAGTATGACAACTGATCACATAATAGTGTAAGTACAGTCACAGAACAGATTGCAGTAATAAGTGTTCTAGGATTCTTCTAGGCTTCTGAACACGTGTGTGTGCATATTTTTATGATTTCATTTCATTGTTTGCTACGATTTAAAATCAATGTACTTATCACTACTAAATCACTATTCCCTCAAACAAGATTAAGCTTCACAAATGCCTACTTCAGGCCAGGTTCACTTCATTCCATGTCCTCAATCAGCTGTAATCAAATAAATATTTAATTTTGAAATGAGAATTGAAGCTACCTAATGATACTTTTGCCACTGAGCGCAAGTGCACCTGCTTCAATCAAGCATCAAGCCACACCACACCAATTCTTGGTCTGTGTTCAGTCAGCAATTTTCTCATTTTGAAAAAATAGGTTGTCAAACAGTGTGTATGTGTAAATGGCAAAAATAAATTATTATATTTGTGTTAAGTCAAGTCATAATTAATTTTCCCACCAGGCAAAATTAAGTTGCAGCCAGGCATTTCAAAAAGGAACACAGCAAAATAAATAAATGGCTATAATATTGAAGACAGATACCAACATGGAGACAGTGATCAATACATGGTAAAGAGCAGATCATGCACAATACAATACAAAGCACTACACAATACAACACAGACCAGTACACACTACGCCACAGTGCAAAGTTACTACATGGAGAGAGAGACTGGGGAAACAGAAGGGCCAGAGCAGAAACAGATTAAGTCCATCAATGACATCATCTGTGCAGCACAAACAAATGAAATATCTTTTAGTCCTGTGTGTGGGAACTCTATATCTGCTACCTGAAGGTGGAAGCACAAACTCCCAATAGAGGGGGTGGTCAGTTTAGCCAATGCCTTCCTGAGAACATGACAGTCATACAGGTCACAAAGCTGGGTTTGAGTTTCCCCAATGACCTTCCCAGCAACACTGCCAAGCCGGCCAATCTTGTTTCTCTCTGCCAGGTTGAGGTTACCAAACCATAGCACAATGGAAAAGGACAGTGCAGACTCAATAAAGGTTCTATAAAACAGTGTCATAATTTTTGTACAGTATTAATTTTTCTCAGAAAATAAAGACACTGCTGAATCTTCTTATGAATAGCCTCAGAATTAGCTTGGAAATGTAACTTATTGTCCAGCACAGTACTCAGCAGGGGCATCGCTAGAAATGTTGGGCCCTATGACAAAAACTAATTTTGGTCCCCCAAAGATTGATTGAAGAATATTAAAATATTCTTTGGGGCCCTTACAAACTCCCAGTTCAGTATTTGTGATACAGGTTGTGAACAACCTGTGAACAAGGTGTCACAACCTGTTAGACTGAATAGCCATACAGCATACCAGAAAAGTACAAAGTTCAAATTAAAAGTTTATGCAAAATATCCTGCAAAGCCTTTGAATTGTGCTTGTAATTGGTATTTTAGTGACGTTAAATCTTCTATATGGTGAGAAAACACCATACCTTATGCTGGTGTGGATACGAGCAAATCGTGCATTTTTAAGCCATGTCAAGATATACGTTTCTTTTTTACCTCGCGTTAACAGTGACCTCACAAGTATGGCCAATCAAGGTTGATGTTACTCACTTCCGGTCCGGCCTCCTGCAGTTAACCAAATACAATTTGGTCGCCTCTCTTGCAATTAGCTCAATCCGATCAACGGCGGGCTTGATTTAACAATATTTTTGGCGCCTTTGGTCTCTTAACAGCAGGTAGTTCTCCTGATTTAGTGCTCTAAACTTCAGTGCATGCACAGTGACTATGTAGTTAATCTGTAGGTTAACCTATGTTGCTAGCATTAGCTAGGACCAACAGGAGCAGTAGCTGCTTACAGTAACGTTCACGTTATCAATATTAGCACGAAGTGAAGAGCATTTGGTTGTCCTAAACGGTAAGAATACTCCATAAACAATCTGTTAATACCAAATATTACAACGTATTGTTTATGCGCAGTCTGATTTATGTTGGCATTTTCTTGTTGACATGCCTGCTGTTGCTGACATGTGCATTTGTTTTGATCACTCTTACACGCTGTGCTAACGAAAACAGCAACCTTATTCCGCTAGCATAATATCACTTGGCGCTGTGGTCGAAATTCTCAAACTAAATTCAAGTTCTCAGTTTATTTTGATATAGCTGATTGGGTTTTATCTTCAAAAGACCTTGGGCATTTTAAACCAAGGCTGAAGGCGATATTTTTAATCATATGTTGCATTAACGAAGAATTAAACTGAGGGAATGACAAATTGTAATATTTGTGATATATAATATCATGGCAGTGAGGATAGAGGTGTTTTTACCTTGTTAATTTCATAGTTTGTTCATCAGGAGCATGGCAGAGATGGAAGACGATTTGGGTGATGTCATGCCCAGAAGAGGGCTTGATGATGACGAGGATTCTGAGAGGGATGAAGATGAGAGAGACTGGGTGGTGTGGGATGAGGAGGAAGAAGAAGAGGTGGTGGTGGACTCAGATACACACCTGTCAAAGGTGGACACTCCTCCAGAGCGCAGTGGTCACATCGCTGTTGTTGATGGAAACTTCATGTATGTGTGGGGAGGATACAAGGTATGCTTCCAAGTAAGGCTGAAATATCAAGGTTTGCCACTATTTGACTATTATTTCCAGAAATATGTTGATCTTCTGTGCTCTTCTACTTCAGTAACAGTCTGGACAGTGTATCCTAGTCCATTTCAATGAATGCTTGCATACTGAAAAAGGTTTTAAAACTTGTTTCCTCCTATCAGAATGCTGAAGCCATGGGGCTGTTTGAACTCTACCTGCCTAGGGGTGATATGTGGATTTACAACATGGAAACTGAAAGATGGTAATTTTAGATGATGCTGTTCATCTTTTATTTTCGCTGAAATCATTATGTTCTCATAAATAATGATTTAATGATTGTTTAATGATTTACAGGAAAATGCAGCAAACTGAGGGCGAGTTGCCAGCCTCTATGTCTGGCAGCTGCGGTGTATGTGTGGATGGTGTTCTCTATCTCTTTGGAGGACACCACACCAATGGAAACACTAACCTAGTAGGTTTTCAGAAATCATCTGTGTCATTTAACTATTTGTAAGGTAGACCTTCATTTTAATACATATTGTAGCCACAGAGAAAATTACATATGTATTTAAACCAACTTCTGGGTGACATTTTCCATTAGGACTTGTTCTGTTGGTAATTTTATAGTTGCCTAGTCAGTGCCTTACCTTACCTGCGTGACCTATAGGATCATGTGGTAAGTTGAGTAGTAAACTGTGCTTGTCCTGACTGTACCTTAGCTCTGCTGCCCCCCTGTCCCTCAGGTGTATCGTCTTCCTCTGAGGTCGCCTGTGCTGTGCTGGGAGAAGTTGGGTAACCTTAAAGGTCTGGCCCCCACCTGCAAAGACAAATTGGGCTGCTGGGTGTACAAGAACAGGTGAGAAATAGAGGATTATACTCTACCTTAACTGTAGTGAAGTTTATTTTATGTGTTAAACCACCAGCCCATTACAGCTTAATAACTGTCTCAGATTGTTATAGTGCTTTACACCAGTGTCTGCCAAGTTTAAGTTTTGTTTCAGGTTTAGTAGTCACCTTATTGTGGAATGTCAGCATTATGAAGTTGAGAATATCTCTAATGAATTTTCATCTGTTTCCTTTTCTGTATTTCAATCAACAGCTTGGTATATTTTGGTGGCTATGGCTACTTCGCACAAGAGGGTCATAGAGGAACCTTTGAGTTTGATGAGACATCTATTATTATGGTGAGTTGTATAATGTTGTGCTGTAAAGGGACATTGTACATATGATCACACGAGTATGATGTATATAAATGCATATATTTCTGTCATAGGGTAATCATATAGCACGTGGCTGGAATAATCATATTCACGTTCTGGATTTGGAAACATTGTCATGGAGCCAGCCTGTCACAAAGGTGGGCCTAGTTGTACAGTATAGCATAACCAGTCAAACCTGTCTCTGTTTTCTTGAGAAGTGCTCTCTGGTACCTTATCTCACTCTCCTGTTTCCATGAATTGTGTCAGTGATCTGTAGAAGTAAATCGTTTATCACTGATCTCTCCTTTTGTCTAGGGTACTTCACCATCTCCAAGGGCGGCTCATGCCTGTGCAACTGTGGGAAATAGAGGATATGTGTTTGGGGGTCGATATATGGTGAGTGGATTAAGTTGATTCTTTCAAGTAAATTTTTCTTTATCCCTTCAGGTCAACCTTACTATACTTCACTTATTGCTACCTCCGCCAAGTTTGTCTGTTTGTGTGCAAAATAACTAGAAAAGTACTGCACGGATTTGGATGAAATTTTTGGACAACCCTCTCCGCGTGCTTTTCTAGTTTGTTCATGAAATGAACAGTTTTAATTTGACTTAGTTTTTTGGGTTATTTCAGAAGATAGTACTGTGTGTGTGCTGACTGTCTTCTGACTGTATTTTCACCCAGAATTATCGCTTGAATGACCTGTATTATATCAATTTGGACACTTGGGAGTGGAGTGAAATGTAAGTATATTGAGGCAGAAAATAGCATAAAAAGATATATATATATACTGTTGAAATACACACCGGTGCAAGGAGCAGCAGTAATATTTTTTCCAAGTAATACTTGACCTTGAATAGAAACAGCTCTTTTTTTATCATCAGCCCTCCGTTAAATCCCATTCTGCTTGTTAGTACCATCTCCACCTACATGAGTGTGTACTGTGTGTGGTGGTAATTTTGCAATTGCGTTCCTTTTTGCCCAAAGGTCTGTACCCCAGAATGGTCCAGTGGGACGCTCCTGGCATTCCTTTACACCAGTGTCCTCAGACCACATATTCCTCTTTGGTGGCTTCACCACCAACAGACAGACGCTGAGTGAGTATAGACGCACTAAGGGGACAGTAATACTTTCACAGAATCCTTTGGCAGTCCGATATGGATTTAAATGATTGTTGGGCATATCAGACTTGGATAAGTGGACTTCAGTGTGCATTATATACCAAAAAAACTTCACAGGGGTGGTTATTTAATTGGAAACTTCCTCTGTAAAGCCACTGCAGAGAGGTAGACCTTAGATTTTTTTAAGTTGCCAAATGGCGAGCATCTAGTGTCCTAGAAACAGTTATTTCTGATAGTATCTATTTTTGTGATCAAGATATGTAGACTGGTTTATGGCAAGACAAATTAGAGCATGCACACATTTATTTACGCAAATAGATGTTCAGTCCTGTCTGTCTGTTTGTCTGTCAGCTTTCTCAGATTTTTAAATGTAGCTCTAAAATGTTACCCACAGGTGATGCCTGGTTGTATTGCATCAGCAAGAATGAATGGAAGTCCTTCAAGCATAAGCATACTGAGAGCCCAAGGTACACTTTACAGACAGAAGTTTATAAGAGGGCATGAACGCATCAACTTTGTTCTGTTTTACTAATTGCTTGTAAATGTAGTTTAGTCTGTGCTCTCTGGCTGTGACGGAGGAGTATGATCTGGTTTCTGTCTCTCCCTGATGCAGGCTCTGGCATACGGCGTGCTACGGCCCAGAGGGGGAAGTGTTTGTGTTTGGAGGCTGTGCCAATAACCTCCTCTCCCGAGAGCGAGCAGTAAGTAGCCATGCCCCCCAATGTGGTATGAGCGCTCCAGTTCCCATGCGCACTATTAAATGAGGAATTTGCTTGGCATGTAACAGCCTTAGCCAGTCACCAAGAGATACATGAATATTGATGACTTCATGATCACAGATTAAGTGATACATTTGGAAATGGTGGGAGTATGAACTTTTTTGATTACCTTGTAGATGATCAGGATAGGGTGAGTGATGATGGATGATGTCATGTTATTATGTTCACGTTTTTACCAGACGCTAAAGAAATATTTCACTGTATGTCTGTGGTTGCTTTTGCACCTGCTTGAACTCAGGACTAGTGTTGAGTGCTGAGGTAAATTACATGACTGAGTTTACCAATGAATTATCCAGGAAATAAATAATTGAATGGACAACAAGCAGTTGGCCTGTCAAACAGAATCATGTTACTGTTTTGAATGTGCCTTTGAACCTTAGTCTGAATCGGCCTGGCAAGAATACCCTTGATGATATCGTTATCTTTAACAGGCCCATAGCAATGAACTACTGGTGTTCAATGTCCAGCCCAAGTCATTGGCAAGGTGAGTAAGGTCACTGAACTCTGTTGTTGCAGACTGATCCACATTCTTGACTTGTTCTTTTATCAAATCAAATTACAGATAAAACAACTACTTAATTGATATGGCCACTAGTTGCCCTAGCCTGGGTCCAATGTTTTTTTTTTTTTTTTCTTGTTTTGATCATTGGATCTGCTTGTCCCAAATAACTTAGTGGGTCAAAAAAAGTCTAGTCTTTGGTCCTTTCAGTTCACAACTCATATAACTTCATGTCATTAAAAACAAGTCAGGTCATTTAAACAAGGAACTCTTGCTGTCACTTCAACATGATCATTTACAAACCTTAATGGTATGACTGAGTAACAACAAAAAGCTAATTTATGCTTCATATTACTTGCAATCAGTTATTGTGTTACTTGTGACTGAGTGTCCTTAAGATGTGTTGATGTGTTGCTTCAAAGGTTGTGCATGGAAGCAGCCGTACAGCATAGAGATCAGCTAGAGACCATCTGGGACTACCTGCCCAAACACCTGCTGCATAGCCTCAAACAGAGAATGAGCAGCACCAACACCATGGGCTCCTAAACACAGCATGCCACTGTCAAACTTGTATGTATGTATGTATGTGTGTGTGTGTGTTTTTGCACTGCCGCTGTCGTGCACCTAGAGGCTGGAAAAATGATTTGGTTGCCTGCGGAGTGATTGGCATTGTCAGTGTGTGTCATTAGAGGCAGGACAAGATGAAAATTTCAGTCGCTACAGTGACGCACATCAAACAAAGGGTTGTGATAGGAGGGATTTGTATATCTGTGTCCACTTGCCTTGAATCCCTTTTGATTTGAAGCCAGTTTGTGTGTATGGCTACAAGTTTTTCATTTTGAATGCATAGTTTTATTGTGTACATATGTCAAAATATATTTATATATATATTTTTGTTCCTGTGGATATGCTCTATGCTGCGTGTATATTCTGAATTTTTGGTGTGTGTGTGTGTGTGTTCTCTGCTTTTCTATTCTATTTCTTGTTTCTTCTGTAATGTCATGTCTGTCTGCTTCACTTGCTTTTATGGACACACAACAAATGTAATGGCCAGAATCTTGTCTTAGTGCAAACAGTGTACTGTAGGTTTGATCAGATTTGAACACAAAACAACTATTCTGTCATCAGATTTGCACAAAGTGTTTTCTTTTTTTAATTACGATATCTAGACATTTGCTTAAATCCTTTGATTTGAATAGAGAGAAAATAAACGTAACCAAAGGAGACTGGTCTAGTTTTTTGTTTTTCTTGAATTTCCACATATCAAAAGTCAATCTTTACTTTACACACAAGATATGCAAATGAAGGCAAAAGAAATATATTCACTGTCTCACACGGCAGTAAGATGACAATTAAATTACACAATAGTGCTAATTTCCAAATACAGTCCTGAGGTCCACAATCTCATCAAAACAATCCACTCTTTCTGTGAGCAGTGATCAGCTTCTATCCATACCAGGCAGTAAAGTTCATTGCTATTGTCTGTGTTCTTGTCCTGGGCATGTTACTGTATGTACAGATGGGCCTGGAGATACCACTGTTCAGGTCCAACTCCCAGCAGGCTCATTTCTTCTTGGCTGCCAGTATGTTTGGAGCTGAGACCTTCACTTTGCCCGGCATGTTTCGGGACAGGTCTGTGTCCTGCGAGGCAGACGGAAAACAAAAAAGGATAAACAATCACAAAATCACCTGCTTCTCCAGTCCTGTTCTGCCACACCTTTTTTTCCCAATGTTCTATTCAAAGCACTGACTTTTACATTGATGTCACACACACATCCTGATGTCTTTTTTTGAACTGCCACTGGACAACGAATGCAATCAAAAACATGATGAGATGTCAGTGTCTGTAACTATGACAATTTTTGATTAATTAAAAGATTTTTAAAGGCATGGACAAAGACGACAGAACCGTGCTTATCACCCTTAGTTTATGTCTGCTGTGTGGCTTTGAACACCTGCTGTGACTGAATAAATGTGAACGGACAGTTCTTACCTTCACGCTGCGGAAAAGGTCTTTCTCTCGAGTCGTGGCCTCCTTGGCACGCATGAAGCTGAACACTGCTGTTCGCGCCGCTGTCAGAGAAAGGGCAAAGGTCAGTTAGATTCTACAAGCATGTTGACAGTTTGGTTGAACGTCATGACACAAACTTAATTTTAAAGTACCTTTCCCTTTCTTCTGTGTACCAGGAGTAAGCTTCACCTTATGTCTACAACATAAAACGCACACACACAAAAAAAAAACAGGATGAATTTAGCAGTCTACCACATCCTGTCTACAGAGAGCAGCTGAATCCAGTATCTGTAAGACTAGAGCAGAGAAGA
The DNA here is from genome assembly GCA_027481765.1 of Tenualosa thibaudeaui. Lineage (NCBI taxonomy): Eukaryota > Metazoa > Chordata > Actinopteri > Clupeiformes > Clupeidae > Tenualosa > Tenualosa thibaudeaui. Next base: position 5,330,146 of record JAIFZK010000013.1, on the reverse strand, counting down.
AAGGTGACAAGCACAAGCACACTTATTGAGATTTACAAGAGAAGAGTTCAGTCTCATAGCATTGAATAACACTTTCTTAAATGGCGCTCATCACATACTTGTAGTTGGAGAGGGACGTGTATGGCGCACACACAGGTACTGCAAAGAGCAGCACGTCCTCTGAGTGGGGTTGGCCAGTGAGAGAAGTCAGCAGGCTCTCTGCTTCCTGAGGCAAAGATCAAATCGAGCACTCGGTCATCTATCTTTAGCATCAATGTCTGCATTAGTATCATGAGGACAGCATGTTCACTGATGATTAACCAATTACCATACCTCAGCTCCTGGGTTATCTTGGTCCAAATCATCCGCTTCCTATTTGAGATAAGAAACGAGTGTTAACATATGCCACTGTATTGCAAATCATTGAAAGAGGTTCTCAGACATACTGTAACTGAATAAAACTGCAGCCATCACCTTGTCGTCTTGTTCTGGGCCAGCCTCTTCTCCTCCTGCCAGGGTGTCCTCGTTGGCTGGTCGCTCTGGCCTCTTAGCGCCGCCTTCTTGTGGCCGGGATTTCTGGGGCCCTTTCTGGGGGCCCTTCTTCACTGGCTCCTCTTTTCCTTTGCCTTTCTTTCCCTTTTTCCCTTTCTCCTCTTTATTTGAGCCTGCAGACTAAAATGTATGCAGGACAAACAGTTCTTTTGCAGTTCTTTTACTAAGGAGGACAAACAGTTATTTTAGAGTTCTTTTACTAAGGAGGACAAACAGTTCTATTACTAATTTCATACACTCTATACAGCTCTTGCTGTCTTTAACAAAATGTTGCAGTAATTTCAGCACTCTCTACCATCCTTCATGCAAACCAGCCATGTGCTTAGTTTCCTTTAACCTCAGTCATTTCAATGCAGACATCTGGGAAAGACTGGGGCATGACCTACCCAAAGCAGACAGCCAACAGATTCGAAGCACTGAACCATTACTCACACTCACACAGCAAAATTACACATCTCCCTTTGGCAGCATCTTTTATAGTTTATAGTAATATCTTACTCCCAGCAGTTTCATCATCAGTTCACGGTCCTCTTCATCTTGGTCTTTGTATTTATCCTTGATCTTCTTCAGCTTGTTCTGGGGATACAAACCACAGGTACTGACTCCAAAATGACTTGAGCATTTTTAAGATAAACATTCCCATCTAAAAGTGACCTAGCAATCAAATGTAAAGAAACAGATCTTTTGCTACAATGCCAAAAGATCTACAATGCCAGATTTCCAAAGAAGTTATCCTGGAACTAACAAGAGCCAGACCAGCCTCTCCTGTAATGTCACATTCTGCCTCTAGTGGCCACTATGTTAAATCCAATGCAAGTGAATGCCCAAGCTGTGTTCAAAACAACTAAGACCAGACAGAATTCCATGAAGATGCCTCGTAGCACCTTTAGAAAAATCTTTTCTCTGTGTAAAGATCTCTAGTGGCCACTATGTTAAATCCAATGCAAGTGAATGCCCAAGCTGTGTTCAAAACAACTAAGGCCAGACAGAATTCCATGAAGATGCCTCATAGCACCTTTAGAAAAATCTTTTCCCGGTTATCAGTCCACATTAAAAGCTGATGACATTTCACAAGCACAGAAATGTCTCAGGTGTATTTGACAGTGACCTTTTGGCCTCTCTTCAGTGGTTGGTGTGTGGGCCCTCCACCCTTGTTGCTGCTGTTGCTCTGACCGCTCTCTGCCTCCTTACTGGTCTCTGGCTCGTCTTGGTCATCAGCGTCATCATATTTCTGCTTCTTCTTCTTCATCTCCCTTCAATGAAACAGATGTAGACTGAGCTAAGCAGACGTGGCAGAAGAATGAGACATGGTTGCCATGAAGAATGAGACTTGTGTGTGGTCCCCATCCATCCATACCTTCTCTGTTTGGCAGTCAAGTGTTTCCTACCCTGTCCATCGCCCTCCACCTGCACAACAGTGGACCAGTCAAAGGGCAGTCTGAGCACAGGAGGATTTATTTCAACACTGACCATAAACTGAGATGTTTACCTGGTTAGAGACCTCCTGTTTAAAGCCAGCAGCTTGAGCCACTCTGAGGAGAAAAAAAAAGGAGAAGGAATTGTTGACGACCTTTACACACATTTGTCAAAAGTTGGGTCAATGAAATGCTGAATAATTCTACAAATGGATTTTGCCTGAGATGATAAAGAAGGCGGTTTTGCTGTCCACACCTCTTGTTGGAATGCAAGTGAGAGAGGGAGATGGTCGTGTCAGGGAAAGCGATATCTGCACTTTCCTCTTCACTCTTAACATCTGTCTCCATCTTCTCCTCTGTCACCTCCTTTAGTTGGTCCATCTCATCAAGAACCTGCTTGGATTCCTCAGATAGTGCTTGTAGATCTTTGCTTTCTTCATCTTCGTCTTCCTCCTCCTCCTCTTCCTCATCATCATCATTCTCCTCTTCGCCTGCTGGTGTTTTTGACTCCTCCCCTGTGACAATCTTCTCTGGTGTCTCTCCATCCGCCCTGCTCTCACTACTGCCCTGTTCATCTCCATCTGCCTCCCCTTCATTACCACTGTCTTCTCCTGAAGTGGGAAATAAGATTGAAGAAAATGAAATAGCCCCCATAACATAATAACACCCATCGTAAAGACACACACACAACTATGTGCCCCCCCACCATGCCTCCTTTCTGTGGAAAGGAAAGAATATTACTGTTTTTACATGAGCGGTAATGAGGACATTTCCATTGGTAAAATGAATACACCACTTCTATTGTCGTACCCACTAACTCCTCTCCCTCGTCTAGCAATTCTGCAGTGCTGGCGGCCACATCCTCCATTTCCTCTTCGTGAGTCTTCACCTTCCTCTCCCCCTTGTGTCTAAACACACTCTGTTCATCAACCTGCACAGACAAACACCAAAAACCAATAAGATACAAATTACATGGAAGACTGCATTTCCAATGGCTTTCACAAGTATATTTTAGAATGTGGCATACGTATATTCCAAGAACGCTGACTGAATGAAAAAGATGTACCTTGAAGAGGAATCCAAAGCCCATTATTAGGTAGGATGGAGGCAGGAAGTTTTTCTTTCCTGAATAAAATTAATGTAAATTAGGTTCACATATACCAAGGGGTTGAGTGATGTTTAATCATCCATAATATAATCACTACCACCCTCTCCCATTTATCTATTGTGTGTTGTAATAGACATTTCTAGACAAATTGATAGTTCTAGCACTTGATTGTGATTGGTTAAATCGTGTTTCATGCCGTTGTAAAATCCACAATATACCTTGGCTCCAAACGTATTTTGTTCTATATTGCTGCATTACTTGGCAACCATTCAGCTGGAGGAAATATATTTCTTGGTTGAGGAATTATTATCTGTTAATAATTTGCTACATTTCTCATTGTTATGTCTTCCTTTAATGAAACCATGGCAGGTTAATGTGGTAACCACTTTAGAAAAGCAATAACCCACTTGAGTCTGTGAGTTATGTTTGTTTTACCATGGCCAAGAAGGCTCAATGGCACTCCGCTCCGCTCCACTCCGCTCCGCGTCGTGCCTACCGACTCCCCTTACCCGTGGTAAATTTGAGCATAACTCATGGTCTCTCGTGGGTTATTGCTTACAAAATACATGTACATCATTTACAATCTAAGTTAAGGCATGTAGTGAGGTCAAGTAAGTGTAAAACATGATGCCTTGTACCTCTAATCATGAAACTTCCGGTGGTAAGATATTCTCCAGTCGGTGCAGTCTTTGATACCTGTTGGAGAGAAAGTACTGCATGGTTGACACAAAAAGCAAACGCCCCTCACCAAGAACACTTGAAATGAGATGCAACCTTATTCTCAGAGCTGCACAAAAGAATCTATAAACTGTACGCTCAGTGCACTCTATTGCCTGTCTGTAGAGACTCTACTAGTCCCCTGGGAGTCACCAATAATAGCACTCTTGCCAGATTGCTGCAGATATTGGTGAGCTAAGCAGGACACAGCAGAGAGCCCCCTCCCTTTGAATGATACAGCCATTCAGCAACATTTATGTATACTTGTTATATATTAGATGGAAAATACACTGTGTAAAGACCATACAAGGTTGTCATCACCCGAAGGCTAATTTTAACTTTGTACTCCCTTGCCAGACATCTTAGTTTAATCTTTTCAGTTCATGTACATGGGAACAATGTTACCCAAATGTTCTCTGGGTAGAAGCCTAAAACCTGTGCAATACTGATGACTAAACTTGTGAACTACTGGGAGCTGTGAATGTGTTTAAATAGGACAGGAAAGGGACTCACCTGATGGTGGTGAACCCACCAAGCACTGGTAACGACCTTGGCATCCCAGGCAGCACTGTAGCAGACAGCCATGGTGCCCGCTTCTGTGAGCGTACGCGGGGGGATGGGCTCTCCTGTCAAAGAGAGAGTTTAGTGATCCTCAAAGTTTTTTGAAAGAAAGTGTGCTCAACTCCAAAAAAGGTTAATGCAGACTTTGGGTGCGTGAAAACAAGTTATTACATAGAGTAGTAAAAGCTGCACTCTCGAATATAAATCTTATGATTGTGATTTACTGGGAAGGATGTCAAGACAAACGTTTCGGCCTAAGCCATCTTCAGCGTCTAGCGGCTTTTGATCCTCAAAGTTCTCATCACGGCAATTAAAGTGGCTAGTGATCTGTCAGTATTCAAAGACAATGATCAAGATATTATCAACACTGTCTGCAACAGTCTGTCTGTGTATTACATCTTGCTTTGTCTTGTATGTCTTGAGTAACAAAAACTACCACAGATTCTCTTAGACTCCAGATAAAGAATTATAATGAACAAGACAACATTACAAACTACACTGAAGGAGAACTAGGTGGACTTTGTTGGACTCAACTGAAGTCATGTTACCTGAGGGATTCTTGATGACACAGCTGGTGGCGCCATGAAGGTCTGCGTGGACATAGATGTCCCCTGAGGATGACAAGAGTATTTTTATTTATGCTCTATGTCTGTCTGGAGGATATGCGTGCAAGCCACAAGGGAGACAGGCAGGTTATGTCTCCTTCAACTACCTCACACTCACTCACTTAATCACATTCAAACACACACACACAGACAGTTCCTGGTATTGTTTGGTATTGTTTGACAATCATCTTGTTCAGACAGGTGAGTTATGTCCTCTTCAACTGTCACACACTAACTCTCTCAAACACAAACACACACACACACACAGTTCCTGTTCATACCTGCTCTGAGATATCGCTTGACAATCATCTCGTTCTGCTGTTGATCTCTCCCTGCAATGATGAGGTAGTTCTCTGAGCTAATGAACCACAGGAACTTCTCAAACCTGAAACATCATGATGGAGCACAGCATTGATTAATCCATCACCACCAACAGCACAACAACAGTCATTCTGACAGGAACACTGAACCTGGGTGATTTAACATCTTACCAATACACCTTCCTAGCCTTCTGAATATTGGTAACGGTTTGAACTTCCTTGAGAGTCTGTTTTGTCTTTTTTTCAGCAGACTTGAAAGCCTACAGAGAGGGAAATAATGATGACAGCAATTGAGTGTAAAGAACTTGCGCAGCATTTTCACCAAAAACTGGCAGGACAAAATATAGGCTGTGTCACCTTCTGTGCAGCTTCCACTGTTTTCTGTTCTTTTTTTGCAGCACTGCGCTTGTGGTCATAAAACCTGGGGAGATGATGAAAAGGTTTGGGGGGATCATTAAAAACAGCAAGACTACATGTGCAACATGGACACAAACATAATAGAAAGAGAACTGGTGGACTGGTTTCTCCACCAACACAGCTTCAGAACAGAACAGTGAACCATCTTTTATCATTTTACTAAACCAGTGCAATGGCAGTGATGTTAGGACTCATCAGTTTCACCTAATGTAAATAAGCTTCTCCAGTCAGATGCAGCAAACAATTTAATTCAATTATGTTTACACAGCGTCTTTTACAATAGTATTGTCTCATGGTGTTTTACAGCAAGAAGCACCCAAGAGCAACAGGGGCAAGAAAAAAACTCCCTTGTGGTATTTAGTATAGGAAGAAACCTTGGGCAGATCCGCAGCTCAAGGGGCCAACCCAACCTCCAGGGGTCATGCAGGGAAAGTGTAACAGTGGTTATCGTGACAGACTACAATTAAACACTGGTGAATATGCAATGTCTTGTTTTGCACACTCACTTAAAAAAACAACAAATGTAGATGTATCTGTATACAGAGAAGCACAGGTTTTGTTACTCACTTCTTTGCGTTGGCATAGGCCGAGAGGCTGAGGTCCACATCCACCAGCATGGGCTTGTTCTTCTGTATTTTACCCTTCTGCTCTTTGTCCTTCTTCTTCTTCTTCTTGCCCTTCTGGGTCTCAGTGTTCACCACCTCCTCCCCCTCTTCCTCCTGCTCATCATCCTCTGGGCCAATGTATGGATTCCTGTGAACACACAGGAAATCTGTCTTGTCTCCTACACTTCTGATGAGTAGTATTTAACCTACTGCTTGCAAATTCCACTGCTCCATTGTTATTATGAATTCACAGTGCAATTACGGTGTAATATGACATGGTGTTTCTGAAGCTTAACCAGTACAAATAGGTCCTATAGCAATGTCAAAACTATGAGTTCAGTTCAATCCCAATGGCGCGCATGTAAGCACACACACACAAACATCAATACAATGCTTAGAATTAATTAATTAATTCGTTTTCCAATTACCAATTATAAATATAATATCCACTTCACTGTTATATTTCTAGGACTGAAGGATTTGTGTTAAACAAACTTCAAAGTGCCACTTGGTTAATGCTATGTTTGGGTGTGTGTGGCTTGCTTACTTGAGAAGCATAGTAATGTGATTGGTTTGCAGTTTAAGCTCCTTGATGGCACAGGCTACGGGATCACCAGCCGCCTGTGCTTCCTTGACGATGAGGCCAATCTCGGCCCAGTCCACCTGATTGGCTAGAGCGCTCCGCACCACCTGGAGTGCCCGGTCCACAATTGGCAGGTTCATCTCCACCAGCTCACCCTTTAGACGGTCTACCTCCTACCAGACACAACACCGCAAAGAATGGGGATTAACTGGGCATTCATGTGCTGACAAACATACTGATTCCCTTTACAGAAATACACATTCAATTACTAAAAAAAAACATTTTAATTAAATAATACATAACCAGAATGCTATCTATGCCCATTTCATGAAAAATATTTTTCCCTGTGACAAATAATTACCATTACAATATGATCAACACTGTAATATACAAGCATTGAGTGTTTACTTGAGCTTGATGTAGGGCCTCCAGACGATGTTCATGGTCCTTTTTAACATTTTCCAATTTCTTCAGAGCCTGTTTCTCCTGTTGTAGAGCTTTCAGATCAATCTTTTGGCTTTCCATCTTTGAAAAAAACTCATCCACTGCCTGGTGAAAACACAAAGAGTAGGGCTGTTTAGACACCTTTAAGAATCAATGAGCAGAATGATATTAGAGAAACTATGTGAAGTTCATCACCTTATCAAAAGAGTCAAACTCAACATGAGGACTTTTTGCATTTTGGGCAAACAAGAAAGGGTGGAATTCTTCATACCTTTGGAATAAAATAACACATTTCTATAAAATGCTATAATCTTAATATAACAAACTATTACCATATTCAGAAACATTTTTATTAATTGACTGCAACCACAAAATCACACTTAGAGATAAAAGAATATTTATTCTTTTAAATTCTGAAAATGCTCATACGTCAGTAATTCCTCAGCTGGCTTGTCAGGGCCTAAACTTGGTTTCTTCTCACATTTCTGAATAAGGTAACCCTGTTAAAACAGAGAGATTATCACTGAGATTTGCATGACTCACACAAAGGTAAAAAATTCAAGCAATCAGTAATATTGTTTCACCTTTCCACTGAAGGTGGCAGTTTTCTCCATAAAATCCTCTGCCATCTTCAGAGCTTCCAGAATTTTGTGAACATCTAGAGGAAATCAATGTGTTATACCATGAAAGCAATACATTACGGATACATTGACCAACAAGATTTTCCTAAACAGGGGGAGTGGTTTAAAGAGGAGATCTATACAGCATAGGTATCCCATCACAAATTGAATGGCAACAACAAAATATTTATTATATTTAACTCAGCTGAAACCTAATGCTACCCAACACACTGACATGTACCATAATTTACCTCGTGTGACATCAAACTGACTGTCTACCTTCACAAAGCCAGACAGTCCCACCTCTATTAGACAATGCTCAATCAGAGTGGCTCCATAAGCTGCGGGGACATACAGGTATTAGACATCAGGGCGTGGAGCAAACATCCTTGTCACTTACAACACATCTGCTTTTAATTATAGGAATCCACTTTGTGGATTTCATTTTTCTCCTTTAGTTGTCCTTAAAGGTGGGGTAAGATACGCTAAATGACATCAAGTCTGTTTATTTTTTAGTTTACATCTGGACCAAAGGTCACCCCTCCCTTTTGCCAGTTTACAGAGACAGAGCTGTGTAAGACAGGGTTTTTTACAGAGTTAGCAAATCATGAAGAGATGTTTGACAAATGTTACAAAGAGTGTGTTTACAAAGCATATCTTACCCCACCTTTAGCAAAATGAGAGGTAATATTTAAAGTATATACTGAATGAGGTATGCATCACTTACGAAGGTGAGGATTAAGGACTCTTTTGACTTGTTCTCCATTTGGGGCTTGGGAGAGAATCTCTGTTAACCTGGAGCCAGGTAAACATTTCAAATCGTGTTAAATTCACAGAAAACCTTTCCCTTGGGGTAAAGGTAAGAATTACATGATGACCTCACAGAAACATTGAGTTACATTTCAGAAAATCAGCAAAGCGTCATCACCACTATACCTCTCCATACTAATAAGTGGCTCAGGAGGCCTGGCATTCTCCACCGGGTATCTCTCCCTCACTGCAATCTTCACATCCTCCGCCTCAGCTGTGCGGAACCGCAACAGGTTCAGGATAGTGTACTCATGATCGGCCAGGATAATGTTACCCTGACACCAAACACAGAAGTGAGCAGGGTTTTTAGTGTGCATCAGTGTATCACATCATAATAATTCCCTTAATTACAGTGACTGTGGGTGGAAAAAACTATGTATTTTGTGTTGTGGATCTATTCATGCAAATTACATCAATTACATCATTTAGACAGCTACTAAATCAACTTGACCAATGTGTGTAAGTCTTCAAGATGTACTAGAATTTAATTTGGTGTTAATTTGGCGAGCAACTGCTCAATAAAAAATTGATTACAAAAAAAATGTACTGTCAAGACTCTCACCCTGTCATAGAGCTCCACAATCAGATGGTATGCAGCTTCGTCTGATCCAAACTGGAAATCCACGATCCTGTCAATTCCCAGCTGCTTGACGGATACCAGCCTTCTAGATTTTAAATGTTTCCGGCACTAAAACAGACATTGAAGTATGAGACATGATCTGAATCCAACAGAAGCTTCTGAACACACAGCATTTGAAAATCTGTTACTTTTTCAGAATTTCTCAACATGCATCATGTGCGTATGTGCCATCATTCATATTATTCCTACTTTCATGGCAAATCCCGATGGCATGGTATTTTTAGGCCACTCAAACTCTGTGGAGTGGATTCGGATTCCAGACTCAATCAGCAGAACAGCTTTAGTGTCAGGTCTGAAACATAAACAAGATCAGTCATTAGGCAGACCACCGCCAAATAGGCAAAAAAAATGGAACAGTAAACATGTCTTTGTGGGACAAAATGGGACAAACATAGTAACACAATTTGTTAATTTAATCCTGCCAATGGCACTGTCTTATTTTTCCATAGGACCTAGTCCTCCTTGCATCAGCGCTTTCGTGATATAAACGTTGGACGTGGGACAAAAACTCAAATTGCTACAAGTACAATATAAAAGTGGGAAAAGGTGGTCACTCTATCAGTCATCCTCATGATTTCTTAAGGCTGTCAAGAGGTTTCAAGAGTCAAGAATAAGAGCAAGGGTCACGCAGTAGCATGTCTATCCATACTTACTTTTGCAGTCGAATGAGATATGTCTTGTTGTCGATGTCATATACATTGTACACTCTCATCCCAAGGTAGCTACACATAGAAGATGAAAACTGTCAAGAAAACTGTCAAGGCAGTGTTGTCATTTGTGATAACGCAGATATATAATGTTACAGTTGTTTATCACCACGTCTAGCTATTCATGTGATACCATCAGATAAACACTAAGTGAGATTTCTTTTCTGTAGGTTCCAAAATACAGGCCAAACAGACCCCTAACGTTAGTAGCATTAGTTTATTGCAGCAAGCTGGGAAGCCTCACACAGGACTAGGTAAGAGTAGCAGTAGTCGTGCACTTACTTGGCATTAATTTCGGCAATGACTGCCCTTATATCCACTGTATTGAATCTGGTTTTCATATTTGCTGATGTTCTTTAAACTTTCATGTAAATTAAAACATCTGCACACTGAACTACAGTTACATAGTTCTCTACATTAGCAACATGGTATAACTGTGTATGCGCATGCGTGCACACACTCGTCTACGGAAGCCGGGTTGCTGCACGGGTCTGTGAGCGCGTGTGATCACATGCACGCCCAATGAGCTCGTGCGCGCGCAAACACACGCACGCACACCCGCGCGCTCCACGGAGAGCCGAGGTCGACGGTCGGGCGTGCATGCCTATCAAGATATGAGCCAGGGCTCTGCATGCTGCTGAGTGTCAGAGGACGCGGGGAATACGCAAGATGTTTTACGCCGGCTGCCTAGAGGCCGAGGGAGTGTTTCTTGATAACCGCTCTGTGATGAAAATAGGGTTACTTGCACAATGGTTGTCAGTGCGGATTTTGGAAAGGCTTTTGCAATTGCAACATGGATGCAATTAATCCATTATGGATTTTTGACATGTTATTGCAGCCACGATAATTTTAGAAGAAAAAATATGAAATAAAGCAGTTTCATGGACGCCGAAAAGAAAAAGGAACGGCTTTGTCGTAGGTCTGAATCAACCCTCAGTGACACCCTCTGTAAAAAAGGTAAGGCTTTAATGCCAGCATACAGAAACAGCCATTTGAATGAGATGGGTTGGCCTCTTTGAACATATAGTAATGGCTCGCTTTTCCAGGGTATTCTATTCATTTTAAATGTAGGCTATATTTTTCTTCCCCTCTTTAGTTTTTATTGTTTAACGTATTCCAAGGTTATTTTCGTATCCTTTAATGTTAAATGGCAAAGTCTGAAAGATCAAAAGAGGACAAGTGACACGGGCAGCGGTGACCAAATAGTTTGGCTTGTTACACAGTAGCAAAGTTTCTTGTTTCGCCTCCTCCACCCCTAGGGTCAGAGTTTAGGCGTGCCTGGTTACCAAGGAGACACGGAGATCAGCAGCTAACATGGCGAGTGCTGACTGTTGAGGAAAGGGCTTGCTAGCCTATTTATGTTTATTTCACTTCAGTCGGCATCGTGGTGATAATACCACAATGCTTCAAGTCAGCTGTTTTAAGCGTATTGTTGGTATTTTTACGTTTACATTCAAAGTAACTTTACAGAAGAATGGATAGTAAGTTGCAACTGTTTCGAATGGAATGATATAGCAATAGTTTTGCTACAATGTAACCAAATTTTAGTTTATTTTGCCTACCGCATGGAGTAGGCTGCCGTCTTAGAAGTTTATCTTAATGTGACAATCTGATTATTCTGTTCACTGTTGAAATAGACTTATGTTTTTTTCTTTCCAAGCTTTTAAATTCTACTTAATTGTGTCATTTAGATTACAGAATAATCAAGAAAATTGGAGAGGGGACGTTCTCCGAAGTAGTAAAGACCCAGAGTCTGAAGAATGGGAAATACTATGCCTGCAAAACAATGAAACAGTCCATTGACAGGTAGCCTACACTTCACTGTCCCCCTCGTGATTTGTTGGCTAGGTGTGTGCGTGTTGCTTCTTTAGACTGTAATAGGAGAAGGGATGCCCTCAGTAACCTGCCCTCCTACTGACCTTGTATCCAGTCTAGGGTCAAGGTGCATTCTATACCGTTTTAGACTACGTGTCTGACCTACAACAAAATTGTAGGAAGCTGTTATTGATGCTGCACAGTTGCTGCCAAATCCATTCATACGTGTCTAAATGAAGATTCAGTGGACTTTGTTTGTTTCTAGTTTGGAGCATGCCAACAGTTTAAGGGAAGTTCAAGCAATGAAACAGCTGAACCCACACCCCAATATTCTCCAGCTTCATGAATTGGTATTGTAAGTATATTTCGAATTCTAATTAGGTTAAGAAAATATGCAGTTTTGAAAGTCTGATTTGATGTTATTTACATGTGACTTACATGTTTATAGTGATGAGGAATCTGGATCGCTCTCCCTCATTTGTGAACTGATGGACATGAACATCTATGAGTTCATCAGAGGTACATGTTGTTTGGAAATATAGGTAGTGAGGATACTGAAATCTGTAAAGCAATACCAGTAACAACATTTCTGTTCAAAACGTCAGTCCAATTCAATTTGAAATTTTATGAAAACTGTACAAATGTCAATGCCAGTCTTTCGCTTTTTAGAAATGTAATGAATTATATCACTTGATCACAAGGTTTCTCTCCACAGGGAGGCAACATCCTCTTCCAGAAAACAAAATCAAGCACTACATGTACCAGCTATGTAAATCCCTGGATCATATGCATAGGTAAGATGCAAGCCCTCTATTAAAGGGGAAAGCTGGTGTGAATCAATCAATAACCCTGCTGTTCAAGGTCACTGACTGCTATCTGCAGGAAAAAGAACTTTAAAATTTGATACATAGACTGAACAGTGAACCGACAACTAACGTTAACTTAATGTAGTAATGTAAGAATTTCTTGAAGGTGGAGAGGGTATCTGTTGCTCTGGTAGCACTTTGAAATTCATTCCACCAGCATGAAACAACAGATGAAAATAGTCTGGATTGACCTGTGCGAGGTGTTGGCTGTGCTAGACAACATTCCTTGGAGGAGCGAAGTGCCCGGATACATAGGGCTTTAAGAGGGTATTAAGGCTGATGGGAGCAGATCCATCAGTCACCCTGTAAGCCAACATTAGTGTTTTGAATTTGATGCAAAAGACTAAGTTAATGCCTCTCTCAAGTCAAAAAGAAGTCGTTTCATTAATCAAGATAGTCTAGCTAAGACAACTAAAGTGAGATGTATAAAGATGTTACAACATCATACCGTGAAACAGCTTTACGTCAAAATTGTTGCTTATGGCATTGCTCAAACAAGAACTGGAGAAACAGATTTGTGAAGTGCGTCCAAAACATCACATTCTTGTGTGAACTATAATTATTTTTTGCAAACATATCTGGATTCAGTGCATGTATCTTCAATTCTCAAACAAATCTTTGACAATACTCATCAGCACATGCTTTGAATTTCATTCAGTCCTTGGGTTTGCAGTTGTACTGCCCATCACATCTGGCCATATGAAACTAGTGCTTAGATCATGTTAATGAGACAGTGATTTCCTTATTTACAGCAATGGCATCTTTCATAGAGATGTGAAGCCGGAGAACATTTTGATCAGAGTAAGTATTGCCTGTTATGGCCTCTTTTTTGTCATACACAGGCATGTTCTTTTCCAGTTAACAGGAAAATAACATTTAAAAATGACACTTGGTAAGGTCATGAGTCACCTTTCCTTGTAGCATGATGTCCTGAAGCTGGCAGACTTTGGCTCCTGCAGGAGCATATACTCCCAGCCCCCTCACACAGAGTACATCTCCACACGCTGGTATCGTGCTCCAGAGTGTCTGCTGACCGATGGCTACTATTCCCTCAAGATGGACATCTGGAGCGCTGGCTGCGTTTTCTTTGAGATAATCAGGTGGTTGTTGTTGCGGTTAACTCAACTTCTTTTTGTGTGCACACTAGCTTAAAGTGTTTATTTGGATGTGGTTATTGTATCACCATGGTTTTGACAATGTGTTCTGTGTTTATAGTCTCAGCCCCCTGTTCCCTGGAACAAATGAACTTGACCAGGTAGACAAGATCCATGATGTACTGGGAACACCTGACAGCTCTGTACTCCAGAAGTTTAAACAGTATGTGTTTCAATCTCCTTGTTACCTCCGCCAAGGAGGTTATGTTTTCGCTGGCATTTGTCTGTTTGTCTGTTTGTGAGCAACATAACTCAAAGTACTGCACAAATTTGAATGAAAAATTCAGACAAGTGTGGGTATTAGGACAAAGAACAGATGATTCAATTTTGGTGGTGATCCGAAACAGCTTCTGGAATTTATATTGGGTCAGTGATCCTATACTGTCTTGGCGGAGGTCTGCACTCTCAGAGTGCTTTTCTAGTTTTACATGCAGCACTTTCCATAAGAAGTTCAGCTCTGTCAAGGCATTAAGGCTACTCTGTCTCACTTTGTCAGTGTCTTCCTAGAGAAGGACAACTTGCATAGCATTAACTGAAATACGCTGAAATTGTATAGCAGAACTGAGATAAAGAGTGCATTGATTGCACAAAGTATTGTATGTTGGATCTAGTGAGAAGATTAGGTTAGGGCAGCATTCAACATGAAGTCACAACTAAGTCCAGAGTAAATGTTAACTCAGTACTGAGAGCTAGGAATTAACGGCACATATTCCAGAGGTCGAGGATATGGGATTGGTGATGGACTGTGGTCCATCCTAGTGAGGTGCATTGCTTCAGTGAAAGTGTTCCCTGTCTCCACCACTATGCAGGTCCAGGGCGATGCGCTTTGACTTCCCCCCGAGGAAGGGCTGTGGAATCACCCATCTCATCCCCCAGTGTTCCTCCACTACTCTGTCTCTGCTCTACCAGATGCTGGCCTACGACCCAGATGAGCGTATCAGTGCCCGGATCGCGCTACAGCACACTTTCTTCAAGGAGCAACGGTAAGACCTCTCACTGAGTATACTTATACCAAGTATTATACTATACTTTTTTTAAAGGTTCATGTTATACATCAAGTTGTTTTGCCTTTAATTACATGAATATATGTATAAAGCATGGTCAGCCTATGGGGAAAATTTAATGAACACAACAGGGAATGGATATAAGTAAACGGATCCCAAAAGTCAATAATGTGGTGTGAAGCATCTGGGAAACTTAAAGTAAAGAAAATGACTGTGTGTGTGAAGTTTAACTGAATTTTTTTAAGCAGTGTTTTGTTATAAATCGTTCAGGGCTTTGCACTTAAACCCCTCTGGTCCTCATGTAAAGTTCTCTCATTCTCATGCGACCACAAGGGTGTCAGAGAGGCGTGCAGTGAGCATGCGACGAGCCATCGGGACTGTTGAGGGAGGAGAGACCAGTGGGACGCCCAACTCCGTGGACCAGCTGTGGCGCATTGCCAGACAAGGCAGGAGACAGGTATGGAAAAAAAAGACTAACCAACCTCTCACTTCCCACCGATCATCTGAGCCTCTCACTCAACACATAACGCCTGTTGAGTAGGAAAGATGAGACTCTCTACTCGGCTTGCAAATCTAAGCACCCCTCCCTCCTACTTCCCTTGTTCTTCAGAAGTAAAAGAAATGTTATCCTCCCACCTCATACGTTGTTTACTTTACCTTGTTTCTGGCCCCACAGCATCATCTGAAGCATGTGGCCGACCCGCTGATGCGGTGCAATCCACATCGGTATCCCGTGGAGCTTCCCAAGTTGAACGTGGTGGTCCCCTCTCCGAAAACCACCTACCCGGTATCCAGCCTGCCCGCTCTCACCATCACACACAGGGGCTCCCTGCCTGCCATCACCTCCAAAAAGTGCCACTCACGCCTGGTAAAGGTGAGAGGCCACACCACCACAAAATGTCACCTCATTTCTAGACACAGGCACTCAATTGGATTCAGCACTTATGTCCAGTCATTGCAGCACAAAAAAAATTTTTTCATTGTGTAACTGTTTTGATGCCAAAAGATCATAAGGAATATACATAAAATTATATATGACCATTTCACTTTTCACTAAATTTGGTGTAGCTTTACTCAGATATCTTAGTCATTATACCTTATACCACGTACCACCTAGATGTGTCATGGCTATCTAATCATGAAATTTCCATTTTAAAAATAACAAGAATTATGAACTGTAATGTAGACTGTCTGTCCATGGCTATATCGTGAAGTATTCATGGTACATGGTTACCTCTATCTTATTACAAAAGGTCTGAGTGCAATTGAGCTTTGTCATTAGATTTAGTTGAAAGAGAACAGTTCACCCCTTCCTCACCCTTTGGTCTGCTCATTTCTGTCCTAGCCCAAAGACCCTCACCGCACAACTTTCAAAACTTACTACATGCCTCCTCTGGAGAGAAAGCATGGGAACTACTGAGCAACCACTTGGTATCCATACCTGACCTGCCTGAATGAAATCATTAGGATACGTCCCATCAGTTCAGAATGGAAGAGTTTGTTCAAAAACTATCGCCACCTAGTGGCAAAGACATGACCAGCAAAGGAGGAACCATCACAGCCCCAGTGAAACTAAGCCTACAGACCACTCTGCAGTATTTGTACATTTCTTGAAAAGAAATGGTGAACAGACAAGAGACAGCATCCCTGGACAGCATCACTTATGTAGCAATGAAATTTGTCATTCGTCAGGATGGTGGCACCCACATAAGACAAGGACAAAAACAAGCACTTATCCTCTAAAGTAAATTCACGGCAAGGTGTACATTCTTGACATTGCATCACTGATAATGTGAAAACCATCCATGTTGAGTGTCCATGTTAAATATAGGCACCCACTGCATTAAGTGTTGGCCATTGTTTGTCATCCACCTTCTACTTCCTCTTGTGCTCACCTTTTCCTGTGTATAATTTGTTTGTCACCTGTACTGCTTAAACAAATGCCATGGCAATAAAAAACAGTTAACATTTAAAGAAAGCAGCATTCTTATTTTTTTTCCCAGTAAAACCAAACCAAAGTGGAAGTTCTTACAATAATAATGTCAAAAGGCATTACTTCTTTGAACTTAATTACTTTAAGGCCGATAACACAAAGCACTTATGTTGACATTTTAAGATAAATCTTTCTTTTCATGTGCAAGAAACCATTATGCATTCTAACACACACATCTAACAACTCGTAATGTCAAGGATGAAGAGCCTGTTTACAATTCAACTGAAGCCTCAAGTCAAGTCAGGTCAGGTGAACATTAAGTCAGGAGCAGTCCAAACCAATGCAGGATTTTCTGGAGAAAGACTAGGGGAGAGGGGCCATTATCAGGGTGTTGAAGCAGAGACAGTTTGGTTTAAGGCAATCAAATAAAATATGCATAATAAAATTAGGAGAATTCTCCAACGTGATTAGCATTACCTTCCTGCAAGTAAAACAAACCATTGGTTCCATTAGAAAGGGCGATATATATTCCACACAATTAGCTTTCTTTTCATTCAAAAATAGAGGCTGGTGTCAAACACATAATTTGCTTCCAGTTAGAAAGTAACTATATTAATTCTTTATTCCCAGGACAAGACAGAGTGAAAAATATGGTCTCTCCACACCATGATAATTGGTGACAAAACAAAGAAAACAGAAAATACACACACAAATACACACACACAGATCACTGAGAGATGGACGTTGTCTGGCAGTAATCGAAACATGAGGCCACACATTCATATACGTTCTTGTTTTAATGCAGAACAAAAGGTGAAATGTAAAATGTCAACCACATTGAAAAACCAAGGGTATGACCATGTCAGTGTCTTTATCCCTACCCTAGTTAGTGTAGAGTCAATGTAGGTTTCATCAACAATGATTGGTAGTCACAAAAGAAGATACAGTAAAAAACATTTAAGTGTGTCACACAGATAAGGGTCCTACTGTTCATCTTCAAAACCTATTTGTTCCTAGTTGGGTGTTACTTAGCGTTACATTGAGTTATAGCATTGCTGTTGGTAGGCAAAATATGAACTATCACCTTTTTTTGTTTTTAAGTCTTTTCTTGAGACTTCCTGAGCTTCATGTAGTTGTAGAGTCTGAATATCCCCTTCTGCTGAATTACACTTTTTTTATTTCTTTTGTTATTTTTTTCCTTTCATCCTTTCGTAAATCTGTTAACAGGTAAGCATTTCAGCTCGTAACTGAGAGCATTTAACACACACACAAAAAAAATCTCCTATACCAAAATACCTCTGGATGAATATTTGTACAAGAGAAAATAAAGGAAGGAAAAAAAAACAGAAACCTGCATATTTAAGATTATTTTAATATTATTAATATGTATAGTTTTCTGCTTAAGAAAGATCACTATTTCCTTTAATGATGACAAAAACGTTCCACTAGAGCACTGATCAGTTCGCTGTTTGCCCCATCAAATCACTGAATTACAATATTGTACAATATTATACAGAGCAGATTTTGATCTGAAACAATATTAAAATAAATGCTCAATAGATACAAAGTTATCAGTTCATATTTTCTCCTCCTTATTTCTGTCTGCGAGTCCTTGCGCGCACACACAAAAATGTAAAGCCATTCTCTTCTAATAAACTATTAAGTGCAAACAATTTTTTTCTTGTTTTAAAAAACTATGATTGCAGCATCCAGCTTTTTCAGATTTCAAATTTCAAGACAGAGGATAACAAAGCCAAGTGCATGGAGGCCATCCCCAAACCTTCCCATTTCTTTAAATCCTTTATAGTAGTTACAAAACAAAAGACCAAAAAAAAACAATCAGTGCAAAGTTCTCTTTTAAAAAAAAAAGAAAAAGTGGCGAGAGAAGAGAGAGAGTGAAGAGAGGAGAGAGGACAGGAGAGGAGAGGAGACAGAGAGGTGGGATGGCGGTGAAATCCGCAGACTCAGGCCTCTCTTGGCTTGAGAACATCATCAGCCGGATGGATTCTGACCACAGACTAGCGCTACAGTTGAGTCAACTGAGTCAAGAAGGGGAGAGACACATTGGGAGTGGGGTCAGGTTGTGAAAGCAAAGAGAGGAAGTCAAGCAGATGTGTGTTAAGCCAAAAGAGAGCAAGCAAGAAGAAAAAACTTCAAAATAAATACAACTCTTAAAAATTTGGGAGGAAAATACACCAGCCACTTTTACGAAAAACCAAAAATTGCACCACAGACCTTTTTTTTTCTCATCTGTATTAATGGACATTCACCAAACTGTGGGCCATACAAGTGACAACCAAAAACATAAAGAGCTCAGCAGGGAGTGAAAACTCGGGAGGAAAAAAAGAAGGGGGGACAGGGGCTAGGAAACAGGTAGTAAGGACAAAATGAAGAAGAAGAAATAAAATAAAGACTTTTGCAATGCTTTTTGAGGGTGAAGAGCAGCATCCGCCTCTGTGTGCCTCAACATCTCTGTGATGCAGGATTCTTAGCAGCGGAAATATTGTGGCTATACTACTGTCCCACTTGGTGAGTTGGCTTGGTTTTGGGATGACAATAAGCCCTGCAAAAAGGAAAGCAAAAAACACAAAGGCATTGGGACATCGGGTCACAGAAAGGTGCAGACTTTGTTGGATGCGATTTCACAAATGCATTTGCATTTTCTTTTTTCTTGCTTTTTGTAATGCACAAACAGTTCCGCACGATGTTTGTTATTCTCTGTGCAAGGGCTCAAGGTTACAGTGGTGTCTCCCTGCATGATGAGGAGGTCATAAATACATTGACCGGTAATGAGAATTCACCAACACTGCATGTAAATGGCCTTTCAGTTGTATGTCTGCGCTCTGTGTTCTATTACTTGGCTGTTATGGTGCAAGAGCTAGATGCGTGCATGTCTAGGAGGAAGAACTAGCCTCACTGATGCTGAACATTTCGAAATGATGGCTACAAAACGTACCACATACCACACACACACACACACACACACACTAGAGTTTAAACTGAAACTGTCTGAAATGCCCCCCCCCGAATCCAATGCTCACACATTTGTTGGAGGTGTCAAACACCAATGCAAGTAGTGGGGCTTTAAATGACTACATTGGCGGTCAATACATCCTGTGTGACTCCCAGGGCCCGTCGTCTTTATGGCTCATCATTGGTCATCCAATAGAGTGGATGGCCCAGCCTGGGCAGGCCTGATCACTACTGAAAAAACAGCTATTTCTATTTGTCTGCACATACAAAGAGAACACTCCTAGTGCACACATGTGCGTGCATGCATGCATACACACACACACACACACACACACACACACACACACACACACACACACACACACACACACACACACACACACACACACACACACACACACACAGCAAATAGTGATATGCATCTCAGTGATTGCTAATGGCTCTAGACCAGCATATTCAGCTGGATGGAGAGCTAATGAGACCAGCGTTAGACAAAGGCAGCTGAAACGGGAATAAAGACAAATAAAGCCAATTAAAAATGGAGATGAGGGGCACAGAGAGAGAGAGAGAGAGAGAGAGAGAGAGAGAGAGAGAGAGAGAGAGAGCGAGCAAGAAAAAAGGAAATCAGAAGGGGGGGGTGGAACCCAAAACCACACACAGCTAATGTTATAGCAGGCCACACACACACACACACTCCCTGACCGGTGGGTGTGAGGAAAGCCTGCTGAGTGATTGCATGAAATGAAAGCAACAATTTGCAGATTGGAAGAGTGGAGGGGTGAAAGAAATGTGCTAAAAGTAGGTAGGCATGCAAAGGGAGGGGCCTTTCTGTTCACCTCAATTAAGACCCCAAAGTGGACTGATGAGTGGGAGTGGACAGACAGGCAGACTGACAGACAAAAGGGGTGAAATATTGTGGGAAGGTAATGGGGTTGTCTTAAAGCCCATCTTTTTATTTTTCAAAAAGGACTTACCACTTTACCAGGCCTCGCCCATGTGCAAATAAATCCCTCCTGACACGCGGTGACAAAACAGTCCTCGAGAAAGATCAAGACGGTGAGTCTCTCGTGCGCAATTTTCTTGCAGATGAGGGGCTCTAGAAGGGGCACGTCCTCCATGCGTGGGCACAGCAGCGTGCCCAGCGTCTTGGCCGGGTCCGTTTTGCTCTGCTTGGCCAGCAGGTTGAGCTTGTCGCTGCTCTTGCTGCTGATGTGGCCCATGCTGTGGTTGCGCTTGTGGTCCTTCTCGTGGTGGTGGTGGTGGTGCTGGTGCCGCTCCTTGCGATCATGCAGCGAGAGCGTGGCGAACTTGGCCACGCCGGCCGCCAGCCCACCGTCCATCATGCCGCCCGATTTGCCGCTGCTGCCACCACCGCCGGAGGAGGTGCCACCGCTGCTGCCGCCGGCGACGCTGCCTGTCCCGTGTGGGAGGCTGTTGGAGCGCGGCAGCGTGGCGGCCGTGCCACCAAGCGAGTTGGGCGCCGAGGGCGTGTTGGCGCCACTGTTGTTGCCGTTGGTGCTGGGGTTGCTGCTGCTGTTGTTGGCGCCAGCCGGCGTCGTGGATGTCGCAGTTGCCATAGAGATGACGGTCCCGGGTCCGCCGCTGCTGCCGCCACCACCCGTGCCACCACCACCTGGGGGACTGGTGGCGTTCATGACGTTGGTGTGTGTTCGCGTTCGCGAGAGCGGCAGGTGAGGGAACAGGATGTCCTCGGTGAGGTCCCACAGGCACAGCTGAGTGTCCTGGCCCACCGAGCCGAACCGATACGTCACGCTGACTGGCCGGCTGTCGGTGGAATTGCGCTTGGAGAGCCGCGACTGCGTGCTGTTGGCCCTGTCACGGCCGAACTGCGAGGAGGAGGAGGAGGCGGTGGCCGACGACGATGTTGCGGGTGGCGGCGGAGGCGGCTGCTCCTGGAAGTCCTCGTCGGAGCCGCTGAACTCGAGTGGCTCGCTCTCCTCCACGCTGGTGGTGCAGTGGTCGAACGCCACCACGCTCACCCATGACTTATGGCCGTGGCCACGTGCGATCACCCGGCAGTCCAGGAAGGACCAGACCGTCACCAGGTCATCCTCGCCGCCCGCCACGATGTACTTGCCGTCAGGGCTCCAGCATACACACAGCAGGCCACCAAAGTAGCTCTTCATGGTGCCGTGCAGCTCCACGGCGTCGAAGTTGAACACGCGGAGGAAGCCGTCCTGGCTCACGCATGCCAGGTGCTTGCCGTCGGGCGAGAAGGCGAACTCGTTGAGCGCGCCCTCGCCCACGGTCCAGCGGAGGAGCGGGTTGCGCGCCTGCTTGCTCTTGCACGTGTGCACGGCGTAGCTCTCGCCCTGCTTCAGCAGCTGGTAGTGCGGCGCCGTAGTGCCACACGTGTGCTCCACGTTGTACAGGTACATGCTGCCGCTGGCATGCGCCACCAGGAACAGGCTCTCAGAGCCCGGCACCCACTTGACGCACGTCACCCGCGACTTGTCTATTAGTCTCTGAGGTGGGGGACAGAGGGGAGCCCAGTGTAGAGCCGAGGGGTCAGGGTGTTTGTTGTGGCAGAAGATGAGAGGTTGGGGAGGGAGAAAAAGGAAGTTGGCAGGAAAAAGAGGATGGAATTTAGTTTGTGCAAAATGTCCACACTTTTACACTTTACATTTCATATTTAGCATTTAAGTTACACTTTACTTGATGCTGTAGACATAAGAGTAACATGAGCCTGTTGTAAACATGTGTCATGAACATTAATGACACTTCATTGATGTTTATGACTTGTAATTAAGTGTCACTTGGTTTTTGAAATATCTGCACTCCAAACAGTGGCAAAACCTTATGACATTTCATGACAACAGTCATGAACATTAAAAAAAGTGGGATTAATGTCCAGGACACATGTCATGTCATGTTTACGACAGGCTCGTGTCACTCTTATGTTTACGGTGTCAGGTAAAATGTTACCCTATTTCTAATAATTATTACAATGGCTGTTATAACATAAGAAAGCAAGTAAGGACACACTGTGGTGAGAAGCTACATTGTTACAGTGAAGTAGGGTTCCTACTTCCTACTGATAAATACAGTACAAATGCCTGTGAAAACGACATGCAGGAGCAGACATGTCTGCACTCCACATGAGAGGCCATGTGAACAGAGCTCAGACTCTTAATATGACCCATTCAACCTGACACAGAAAGACCAAGCAGTAAAGGACCACTATTCATCTCATCTCTCACCGTCTTTCACACAGGAATCAAGCCTAAACACTCAACCACATCATTCAACTTCTGCCGTGCTCTCAATACAGTGACTCATCAATGCCATCTCTACTGGGACACACACACATACGCAAGCACGCTCACATAGGCACACACACACTTACTTCTTCATTGAAGAGCTTGCTCGTCTCCTTCTTGATAGGGTCGATGAGCTGCACCTGGCCAGCTGAAAAGCCAACTAGCAGAGAGACACTTTCGGCCGTAGCCGTCAAGTGGTTGAAGTCGTGGCACGTGGGCTGCGTCCCCTTGTAGATCCGCTTATCAATTGGCTTGCTCAAGTCGGCAGCCTGCCACCATCACCACCAAACCATTACACACATACACACATCAATACACACGCACACACAATCAATACACACACACACACAAAAACACATACACACCAGTCAATGAAAGAGCAACAGGCATACCTATTTTGCACAACTGAGTTGAATGAGTTTGCCAGCTAGCCTAATTACCATGGTTATATGTAATAAAAACAAGCACAATGAGACAGGAGCAAAAAAATAGACCAATGTTTTCTTTATATCCTACTTCTCTGTACAGAAGAGAAAGGGTTTTGGGAATGTCATGGGCCTGGTGTATTCATGCTTTTGAATTCACAAAACATGATGCAAGGTGAATAAGCATTCATCCAGGCTGTCAACAGCATACATCTTATCAACTGGATGCTTTTCTTTTTGACAGAGAGAGTACCCTTTCATCTGAATTTTTCAAAACAGCCAGGTCATTAAGCTGTCCAAGCCATGTTCCTGGCAAGCGAGAATCCTGGAGACACACACAAACACCAGCTCTCGCAGTGTCTTTCTTAATCCGCTAAAAATGCAGACTTGAAAGAAAGCATTTTCAAGAAGCTGTTTGCTGCCTACATCTACCATTTCAGAACTGTTGGACTATGCAGGCTAGCTGCCTTTTTATCAACAACAGCGAGCAAAGTGAGTTGTTTGGCTCGGATGTGCGGCAGCGTATGTCAGTCACAGCTATGTCCAAAATGCAGCACAGACAAAAACATCTGTTCTCAACTAACTGACACACAGGAGGCACAGGGTCTCAGGATAAATATCCAAAACAATGGCATGTCCTGTTTTCAGTACACAACGACATGCCAAGCCAAATGGAGTACGGGCCAAACTATATGAAGCACACAGCTAACCTAACACTCGTGATGCACTGTCTGTCGTCAACGCCGGCCAAACCAGTGCGCAAAATCTGAGACGCTGGCGGCCACTTGTTTGTATTGCCTGGAAAAAACTAGCATTTCCACTGCGCTAAGCGGATGGGGCTAGTTTGTCGAACTGGGTGGCCACTAACGTCCACCATCGTCCTCATCCAAAACATGAAATAACCGATGCAGCCGACCAACTAAGTAGAAACATTTGGCTCACTGGAGCAATACTAATTAGCAGACACTGTCAATGCCTCTGTAGAATGTGTTGATTTAGGCCAGCGGAAAACAAACCTGCACTTGTATCCTGGCGGGTCAACACGAACACAAGTCTACTATAAAGCTAAGGTTAGCTACTAACACTAAATAATTCCAGTGCGCAGCAAGTCAGTACCATGACACCACCGTTCCAAAAAGCACAGCTGAGTCATACATTTACAGGTCTCTGAAGCTTAGCCTGGCTTTTCACTCATCAGGGACTCCGTCTACACCAACGCTTTGAGTGTCACGTCACAAAACATCCGCGCTGAAGAGCAGCGGAGGTCAAACAAGTTAACAACTGAGTTATTAACACATTTGCAAATATTAATCAGAGGAATCTGGGCTGTGTTTGCCTTCACCGTCACGGGGCGTACACAGCAGGTGAAGTGGGGCCTGCGCTATCAGCTTAGGACGCTATCAGCTTAGTAGGGGACTTCTGGTTAAAACTGCTAGCGACTAGCATGCTACTACGCGCTAGCTGTGTTGTGCATACCACAACACTGATGCTAACGTTAGCTTGCAGCTAGCTGGCTGCTATCAATTCACAAACTAACCTAGACTTCGCAATTCAGTCCAGCCCCAAAGAAGCAAGAACACTCAGCATCTATCTGAACTGGTAGCTTTACAAATCAGCAGCAGAAAAAACTTGAGTCGTACACGGAAAGGATCGTGTTTACCTTTCTGACGCCTTTGTAGATATAGAAGTACAGCTCCCGGCCCACATTGAAACAGATTCTGTCGCCGTTGCCAGACTGATCGTTGACGTTCACGAAAGAGACTTTGACGGGGTTAGAACCTTGTGAATTAAAAGGCACCCTGTTGGGGCGGCTATATTCGGAGTGAGTGAGGAGTTTGTAGGCGCCTTCCCGGGTGGTGAACTGAGTTTTAATTTCGTTCATCTCCTTCCCTCCTCCCTCCGCCGCCATCTTTGAAATTTGCATTCATCCTTCCTCGGGCCCGGATCTTACGCGAGAGCATGCGCATCTCTAGACAAGCATTCTCAATCAGTGTGCACAGCCCAGTGCTTGATATCGGTGGAAGCTGTTCAATATCTCTAATGAAACATACATATCAGGACAAAACATCAGTAACCATATATCTGTATACGGTGCAGAGCGCATAGTCCTATTGAGTATGACATGATGTCCTATGACCTATTGACATGAGTTGCAAAAGAAGTTGGGGGGCCTATTCTAAAAATACATGGATATTTTCTGTGGAATAATGAAACAATTCCTGTCCCAGGGAGCAACTGCTCACTTGTGTTTTGCATTGAGAACTACTGATACAACAGGAGAAAGTATGCAGACATAGAAGATAATGGCCTTATGGCAGCCTCAATTCAGTGAGGTTCTAAAGTCTCAGGCAAACCAAACTGTCAACTGTTTATGTGACTATGATGATAGATAACATATACATGACATACACAGACATGCACACACATTCTACAAAAATACAAAGAAAGAATTCTAATTGCTTGCCATTTAGGGTACTAAATTGTTTGCTTGTTTAAATGTGGCCTATGCCAGGGACAGACGGTTTTTTTGGAACGTTGGTTGTTGTTACCGTACTCTTTGGACATACCAAATGGCTTTTAATTGTCATATTAGGGGATATCAAAATATTGGATTGCAAAAATATACAATTATATCAACCATAAAAAATCTTATTCTTTTCTATAGATTTTGACAATATAAAATATTAATATCAAATCAGGTAGCATTGTATCATGAGAACAAAAAGTGAATAGGAGACAAAGTTTCAACAATAAAAAAAATCCTCCTGCTGCTTTATGATAAGGAGTGTTCAACAAGAAGCTCTTCAGGAACAGCTAGCCTAATTGAACTCACTTAAAACAGTCTATAGGTTACATGCAAATTCATCCTGAATATTGTGACAGTTTAAAAAGACAATCTTTCTCATTTTCACATAGTCTTTTCCCTTTACTTCTTGTTTGTTTCTTTGATGTTAGAGTTCATTAGCCTGAATACATAAACAATTAATTCATGAGTAATGTACAAAGACAGGTTTTAGGACCATTAACTCAGGTTCCATCATTCAACCTGCACATTAGACAATTATTCAAGCGATGCAACCCTGTAGTTCAACAGAGGTATCAGCTTCATCTCCTCATTGGTTTTAAAATACGTGTTCTGACATAATACACACACATACACACCATACACACACACAAAAACAAAGTGCTTTTAGTCTGGGTCTAGCCAAGGTGCTTAGAAGTGTGAGGCAATACTACCCTCTACTGGTTAATGCAAAGCGCTACATCCCTATGAGGGGATCGTGAAACCACAGGTCCAAGTGACTTTCAGTGATGTAAAACAATATAAAAATCACACCATGTATAATTTTAATTAAGCTTTTCCTTAGAGATTTTATTACACACAAGAAAATATTGTAACTTCCCTTGGTAATCAGGGGCCTCAGACAATGTTCATGTATCTCTACATAATAGGCATTGCATATCAAATTAATTTATGGCAGTGTATTGCTATGGTATACTGCAGGTTGAAAAAATGAACGAGGTAATATTAATGCAGAAAAGCGCAAAAGTGCAAACAGACACACTACCACAGAAATAGGATACATTTTCAAAGCAATCATATATCATTTAGACCTATATTTGTCTTTGTGTCAAGAAACAAACACTTTAGCCCAGTATACCTTACAATATACCACTTATACCTGGCTGTATGCTCAAGTATGCTAAAGCAACCAAACTCAACATGTGTGTCCATTCAGACTGGAATAAGATCAAGCTTTTGTAAAGGCTGCCCAAAGCTGTCCTGAAAGAAGAAAAAATCAGTAAAGAACATAAAAATTATTAGCCTACTGTACATTTGTGTCACTTTTGGTAAAAGCATTGTTTTATTCTAAGAGTTAGTGTGTATTCAGAAATGTAATGTGGACTGCTGTGTTGCCTGTGACCGCATTTCGTTACCTGTATTTATACATGAGTAATGACAATAAAGTTGAATCTAATCTAATCTAAAATGTTGTAAATGCAGGTTTCACCATAGCAGTACCATAAGTAGATCCCAGCAAAAATTGATATATCGTGTTACAGAACTAGCCTACTTGTTGCTGTTAGGGCAGCCTAAAATGAATTTTAGTAGTGCTGCTACAAACTCTTAGGCTCCAATTTGTAAATGTCAGCATGCATTTTTTTCTTTTGACCACAACGCCTTGGCCTACATATTGTACTGATCAATGTTTTTTTCCATAATTTTGCGTGGCATATGTCACTGCAAGCTCCTAAATTGTCTGAACCAATGACTGCTGGCCTGAGCAACACACGAATTCGGCATAAAACTATTCCCTATTCTCATTCCATAAGAGGGCAGCAGAGCATATGTTACTTTTTACCTCCTTCGAAGACTACAGACCGTACAAATCAATAGATGATGAAGATTGAAGTTTATGGAGGGGCGATGCAATGTGCAGGCCAGTATTCGCCAAAGTCATCGTGTTGCACATAACGGCAAATTCGCCACAAAACAATAAGGAGATCGACAGTGATTTTTTAACAAGACGAAAAAGACTATGCAAGCACTCGGTGTATGAAAACGTTGCACAAGGGCGGGTGCTACCAAACGGCTTTTGAGAAGTTTGACGAATAAGATGGATGACATTTCAGGAAACTGTTCTTAAAGAACTGCAAATAAAATGCGTAAAATGAGTAAAATGCGACCTTTACTCGACGTTTCGAAATGAATGCCAGATTTTTGTAACCACTGGGACTGGTAACGTTGTAGGTGTCCCTGAGTTGCTGTGTTGAATT
This sequence comes from Tenualosa thibaudeaui, assembly GCA_027481765.1. Lineage (NCBI taxonomy): Eukaryota > Metazoa > Chordata > Actinopteri > Clupeiformes > Clupeidae > Tenualosa > Tenualosa thibaudeaui. Next base: position 5,301,833 of record JAIFZK010000013.1, on the reverse strand, counting down.
GCTCTGAACTCCATTAACTTGTTTTTCTTTTCCTGAATTCCGCCATGTTTTGAGATTTATTCTGCTTCGGAAGAGGTGTGTTGAGTGTTGAAGCTACAGATAAGGTGGCAACATTTCATTTTACACTTGTCTTGCAAAATGCACACCTCCCCACAAGGTTTTCTAATATATTTAGATTTTATAACACACAGTGGACCGTGAAATTCTTTGGAAGCAAATGATAACGGACGCAGAGCTCTTATAGCTAGCCATCTTCTGAAGATTAGCAGGGGCTTGCTCCCTCCAATAAATTCTTTCCTCTCGGAATGTTCTCAAAAAAGCCACATGGGGATGTCAAAAAATCGACACAGAAAGTCTTGGATCCAAAAAAGGACGTCCTGACACGTTTGAAACATCTGCGAATCGTAATTGGTAAGTTTAAAATGGCTAAATATATGTACTTTGCTATTTAGAAGCTGCTCAGTTCGCTAGCTCGCACGCTAATCGTAATATATATATATATATCGTCGGCTATCCTGTTATTTAGCTTGGTGGAATGTCGCCTGTTGAATGTAAGTAAAAACGGGATAAACCCACCAATTTTGTCGTATCGGTGTTGATAATGTTGCTGTTGTTCAATTGTCTTGTTCAATAGCTTGATAGACACATGGGGGGCGTCGTTTGATGCTAATGTGCACATAGTACGCACAGACAGCAAGCGTCTAACCTAAGAGAAATGTTTTTTTTAAACTTGAAGTCATGTCTAACAAACGTTCATTTATTTGACGAATGTCTGAATGACATTTGAAATGTAGCCTACTATTCTGGTTGAAGTTGCCCCGTTCATTCATATCTAACGTTAACAGTGATAGTTTTAACGCTGCTCCTATCCTCCGACTTTGATTTTAAATACAAAATATTAGGTTGGTTGGGTGACATGAGGATTACTGACCAGTCTCTGAGTTTTCTTTTGAGTCCTTCCGCATTATAGCATTAGTGTTTCTCTCACTATTATAATGTCTGTCTAGTATATCATAATCAGCTTAATTTGTCCATCTCTTCAGAGATTTAATCCATCTCAAGAAACTTGCCTCAATGAATCTGTATTACCTTGTAGTGTTTATGTGTGTTTGAGACTGAACTTGGAGGAAGGGAGAAGAAGTGAGTGGTTACATTTGATAGTGAGACGTAGAGGAATTTGAAGGATAGGCTTGGCTCCTTAAGAGCTGGGTGGACCGTCACAGAACAACAGAAATAAACCAGGGCTTCCTTTGGGACAGGACAGGAAAGTTGCAGAGGGGGCGAGATCTCAGACCCTGTTCCCAGTGGGGGCCTCTTTGTTTAGATTAGAGGCAACAAGCACTTCCTGACATACGATTGTTGCTCAGACTTCTCCATCCAGTACAGTCCTTAGTCTATCCAACAAGCCTTTGTACTGGACAGGGTAAAAAAAGTATTTGGTTTTGTCCCTCCCAACCCCCCATCCACTCTCTCCCATTGTTATTTCATAGATGTATCTTTTTGAAGCCTGATTGGTGAAAGCCACAGACGGTTATAACAGAACTGACAGAACTGTTCCCCAGAGCACAATAACTGTTTTCCTCTATTGTGCCCTGCGCTCTAGTAGTGTTCCTGTTTCCAGTGTACAGTAGGCTGTTGTGTGGGAACAAGCGGTGCCATGATGGTGCCCTGTGTTGGGGAGTGGGGAGAGGCATATCCTCCCGGATTAAGTGCCAGTTTCTCAGAGAGGGAATTAGCTCAGGCACAGCCTCTGGCTAAAGTGCAATGCTGATGGAGGAGGTCCGTTGAACAACAGAACTTTAGTTGGCTGATTAGATTTTCATCTCTTTCAGAGGAACCAGAGTGAAAGGCTTGAAGTATGAGTCACTGAATATTGTGATTTGATTTTGAATGGTCAATAATTTGATCATAGCTGCAGCTTATGGACATGAATTATGTCATGTTAATGTGATGAAATAGATTTAGGCCCTAATGTCTGGGCAGTGGTAGTGTAATTAAGGAACCTGGCTAGTATGTTAGTAGCCTGGAAATTGTGGGTTCAAATCCTAGCTGCACCCATTGTGCCCTTGAGCATGGTAACCCTAGCATAGAACAATTGTGTGTTCAGGCAAACCAAATTTTAGAGGACCACATCAGCTTGTAAGACCTTTATGCCACAGATGACATCTCTTGGATAGTTGACTCTTTGAGTAGACCTAACTCACCTACGGGGACATTTTAGTTGGTAAGGGAAGGAAATGGACCCGAATGCCCCTGTGCCCCAGATGGGTGTGCCCAGTGAACCATCTGAAAGGCATTCCAACCACACTGATAACAATCAGCAAACAGTGTTGGCAAAAGGCAAACCAGAGCTCTGTTTTAGCCATTGACCTGCCCACACCAGTAAGAATGGAAGAGGGGATATTTTGTGTGAGAGGGGTAATCTAAGTCATGAGATTCCTACAGGTGTTTTTGACTACTGCTGAAACACACACACACATACACACACAAACAGATTATTATTGTGGGTCCAGACCGTTGAGGCAACATGGGAGTCGGCTCAGCAAGTGCCCAGGGAGCTGGCCCATTTGTAAAGGTCAGACTGCATGGCAACTGTGATAAGCAGACTGAAGTGGGCACCCCATCTTACAGCCATGGAAAGACACTTGCAGCCACCCATCAATGAATTGTCTCAACTGACCTGTTTTTGTTGATATTTTTGTACGCGTTTTCTTTTCACATTGGCATTCCATATTAGAAGGTCAAGGATATTGCACAGTAGTTTGTTTTATTTCCAGTGGGCATCAAGGCATGTTAATATCTTAGGTGGCTGCTTCTCAGAGAGAGTGAAGCTAGCAGGAGTTAGGCTACATCTTTACTATATGATGGTGTAATGGGACCTTTTAAGGATGTAAGGTTGCACAGGGGTTGAAGTTGGAGAGAATAGTCTTTCAGCAAGGATATGGCTGGCTACCATGGTTTCTTGAGACGTAAACTCTTGTGCAACTGTTTTATAAGATTGTTTGTGTTTTCATGTTTTGTATTAAGATATTGCAGAACAGTGTTGGCAGATATGGTGCATAGTGCAGACAGCATGTGGTTACTTTGAAATGCAGACAAGCCAGCGAAATCCCTGGATTAGGATGGTTCATGAAAGCAACCGGATAGCAGTTGGAGTTCCACCCTACTTCGTTTGGCTTGCCCTGGTTTCATGAGGTCGTATGCAGTAGCCTAGACCTACGTCCTGTCCTTGCCTGTCTGCAAGGCTCTTGGGAATGTCCAACAACGCTCCTGATTTTGCACATACGCCTGAAAGTTCTGGTGGAGAAAAAAGAAAAAGGAAAGAAAAAAAATCTGAGCCAGCCCTGCACAAGGGTCATCAGGGTTCACTGCCAAGCCCCAGAGTCGCAAGACTCCACGGTAAACACAGAGACAGAGACATTATCACCCAGAGTGTTTTTATAAATACTCCCTCTTATCAAGGCCCTCCTCTGTGTGCACAGGCCACAAGGCCTATTTTAGAGCAGACACACTGACACTCACACTCACACACGTGCGCACACACACACACACACACACACACACACACACACAGACACACAGGCAGTTGTTGTGTCTTCCCCTTGCTGTGTGTGCTGTCTTTTGTCAAGAGCCAGTTGAGGCCCCTGAAAGCCTGCTGGTGTGGAGAAAGAACTGTTGGAGAGCTGATAATCAGGCCCTTTTTTCTCTGCCCCTCCGTTACTCTCTTCTCTTACTCCTCTGCCTGTCTTTCTGTCCGTCTCTTTCTCGATCCCTAATCACAGTAGACACCGCTACCAGACACATTGGTTGTTCCCCAATGGCCTCTTGTCAGCCCCTCCATTTGAACCTGGGGCACACGTATCTCTGTGTGTGTGTGTGTGTGTGTTGTCAGTTGTCACATGCTTGTCTTCATTCCTGACTCTCACTACTGGGCACCAGTGTAGGATTGTAGATCTTTATCATGCCATAGAGTATGAGGATGCCATTATCTGTTGTGGAACGGGTTCAAGTTCAACAGGTCATGGTGTTGCAATTGCTGCACTGTGTCTGTCTGTTTGTCTGTCGGTGGGCACATGAGTAGCGGAACATGGCACAGCTATGCAGAGGATTCGGCACCTCACCTAGTTCAGGCCTGATCCAGTTTCTCTTAAAACTCAATTCATAATCCGAGAGCTGTACCTGTTTTCATTATTATTATGATATCATGACGGTTATACATTCAGTCAGTTTTCATCTGAGAACTTCATCTGAGAGCTAGCCCTCTATCTCCATTCATTTACATTAAGCCCCAGGCTTCCCTTTTAAAATCTTTACTATGTATGCCTAACACACACACACACACGGCTCTTAAAGCCCATTAGTAAGAAAGCAACCCAATCCATAATGGTGGGCCAAGATAGTGTCCTGGGTCTGGTTGGGTAGTCTGCAGACACCACTGTCTGAAGGAGCTAGGCAGTAGCGTAGAGAGAGCACAGCTAACAGAACCGTGGCTAGGCTAACACCCGGTCCAGCAGTTCGGTCAGTCAGCGATGGCTCAACTTCCAGCCCTGTGGTGCTGTTGCTGTTGGTCTCTGCATTTTGACTGGTGTTTCCTCAGCTGCCTTTCTGTTCATCTAAGAATAAGGGCAAAGGCTACAATAAGAATGCTTGCCTATTTTGGAGAGGGAGGGATGCTTGACTGAAGACACTGGTTCAGTTTGCCCTGTGCACACTTGGCCCTCAGTTGTCATCAAACAAGATTAGGAGATGGATTCAAGCCCATTATTTTGTTCTTGGCCCTTTTGTCTCTTCAGAGATAGGATAGTGAGGAGGAACGGGAAGAGGACAGGGGGATGGGGAGGGACTGGGAAACGACTGCAGGCTGGACCCCAACCCAGCTCCCCATGGGCCTCCGGACTCTAATGGGGCAATCATCTGCACCACAGATCCTTAGCTCAGCCACATCACTACCCCCCACATCACTACTCCCCTTTCTTTCTCTCTCTCTCTCTCTCTCTTCTGTTCACTCTCCTGTTTGGCTGCTCAGGGTGGACTTGCAGCCTGTTGTAGGGATTAAAGGGTGAAATCAAGCCATGCAGAAAAGGCTCTTTGAAAGCTGTGTGGGTGCATGTGTGTATGTATACACTGGTGTATGTATCTTTGTGTTTTGTGTATCTGTTCTGTCTCTGTCTGTCTGAGTCTCCATGTGCCTGCCTGTCTCTCTGTGTGTGTGTGTGAGTGAGTGTGTGTGAGAGAAAGAGTTTGTGAGTGTCTGAGGTTCTCCAGGCCACAGGAAGACGTGGGGTTCGTTGACACTGACAAACTGGAACACTAACCCGAACCCAAACATGCGTGCACCCGTCTGATGAACACACTGTCAGGAGCTTAGCATGTGCTCTGTGTTTTCTCCAGCTCACACTCTTGGTGTCTTCCTGTCCTTTGCGTAAGCCTTCATCCGCATGTGTTTAGATCTCAACTCTCTCCATTTCTGGTGAAACCAGAGAGCACCTAGAGGGTTCAGAAGAAAGATGTTGTTGAGGAAACTTTGGAAAGGCCGGTTCCCTTTATGGCGTCTTGAATGTGCTGTGTGTTGTATTTTTAGGTGAATGTGCTGTGTGTTGTATTTTTAGGTGAATGTGCTGTGTGTTGTATTTTTAGGCTTCCAAAACTCAGAGATCCAAAACTGACCAAGAAACAGCAGCAGAATATAAAGAAACAGCCGTATTGATGTGATGTTAAAAATGACACCTAAGCACTGTATTGTCCAAATATCCTCTTATGTTAGCATGCAAATCAACTGGCTGACTCTCCAGTCATATTCCACCACCTATGGGTGCTGTATTAAATACAGTGCAAATGAATAAAAGAAATGAATAAAGGTTGTGTTCAGGAGGACTAGAATCCAAAGTTTATGAAAATGCCACATGGATCCCACAGGATCACATTAGTAGCAGCCTATAGCATGTACTAGGCCTATTCCACATTGCCTTAGTCAAACTGGTAGGCTATGCAGTGCCATACCATTACACTCTAACAGTGTGGAGTCTTTTTCCTCTTCTGGTCATGGGACTTGTAATAAAGGGTTCAGTGGAAACACTTCACAGCCCAGATGCCCCTTCTTATTTGTGACAAGAACACACTGATATGGTCATAAGTGTGTATGGGTGTGTGTGTATGTATGTGTGTGTGTTTTGTAATAAACCCACTGGGATATGGACTCCACATTTGTTGTGATATGGCATGGCAGAAGTTAAATCTGATTTAAATATTTTCCTTCATTAAATCAGCGCTACTGAACAGCTTAGACACTTAAAGAGTGACATGACAGATCCAGATACAGGTCTTTATATGTAAATAAATGAGTAGGACAACATAAAGCTGATCGTAGGTCAGTTTTACCTTCAGATATTCCATACAGTTTTGAGTATGTGAAGCATGATTAAATTAAATCTTTCTCCCTCTCTCTCTCTCTCTCTCACACACACACAGAGAATGCAGAGTCTGTAGACCTGAAGCACTTCTTTGACCAGAACTACTCCCACATCTACTATGTGTTTTTTGAGAACTTTGTTACCATTGAGGTCAACCTGAAACAGAAAGGTAAGTGTTACTTGGAAGGGCGGAACGCAAGAAGACCTTGCTGCTATTGGCCCTCTGCTTCCACATAGGTGTTCAATGCACAATGGGGCAAACATTGAGTTTGTGAAGAGAGTTTGTGTAGTTTATGCCAAGGCAGTGCAGAGCATACAGCCTCCAATCCTCAACCCCACACCTAAAGTTAAAAGAGAATTTCAACCCATAGTCCTGTCCCAAGGTCCCCAAGTGCTGTTGGTTGGAAAAAGAATAAGAACATTTGGTACCACATAGACCCAATAGTGTAATGGTAACTAAAGCTTTCTGTCTTGTCTGTCTTGTACCAAATTTCATCATTATTTTTCCAACCAGCAGTGACATCAAACAGTAGGGCTGTGGGTGTAAATGCGGCAGGATATGAAGACCTGTCTTCTGAAAGATGCTTTTCTTTTCCCAAGTTCCCCCTGTTATGCCCACCTCCAAGAGAAAACCAAAGAATGTTTAATAGGGGACACTGATGTGATTGAATGTGTTGGAATTCACAAACATAGGCAAACATACTTTTAGCTTTTAAGTGCTCAGACAAAAACATTGTGGAAAATTGTTTGCCTCTTTTCAGGGAATTAAAATGGACCTCTCTGCCCTCCTCTCCCTCAGACAGACTGTGCCCTAGTGCTCTCTCCTGGTCTCTCTCTCTCTCTGTCTCTGTTCCCTGTCAACCTGCAACTTTTTCTATCTGTCGTGTTGGGCGCTGTGGATCCAGGCATCTCAAACCAGGGCGGCTTTGTTCCTGAAATAGTCTACTCTTTCATTCTTGAATTGTCTGCCATGCTTCTGTCCCTGTGTGTGTGTGTGTGTGTGTGTGTGTGTGTGTGTGTGTGTGTGTGTGTTAGGGTATTTGGCTATGTGTGAACCATTACTCACAAACTTGTAAAAACACAAACCATGTTTTTTCTCTAGCGTTCTGCCATTGTACATCTATATAGATGTATATTGTGTGTGTGTGTGTATGAATAAGGATGTGTGTGTATGTTTTAATGTAAATATTTGAGTCTAAACTGGAAATATTATTTTTCTTCAGGTCACAAATCGCAAAGGGAAGAGCTGGACTCCATTCTTTTCATATTTGAGGTGAGGAACCATTGCAGATTGAGTAATGTGAACGCAAGGCGTATTACCTGCCTGAGAGTCGAGTTCCTAGGAGTTAGGAGGTGTTGTCTGGTGCACTGTGTAAAAAAAAAAAAAAAGCTGAGAAGTGCATGTGCTAAAATGATGCTACAGCAACGTTGGGCAACCAGTTAGTTTTGTTTGCCATATAGCCATTATCATTCGCGTTTTCTAAGCTAGTGTACAACAAACATCTACCGGTGCTAGCCAATGCAACTGTATAGCCCTCAATAGAATACTGGTTGAGCCTTGATGGTAGTTTGCACAGACCCTCCTGCCGGTTACCCATTTGTGTTTGTGTATTAACCAAGGTAGTTTCCGTGTCCATCTATTGATAGATTAGATTACACACACACAGATAGAGAGATTGAGTTGTGCATGCAGGGGACACTCCTCTCCAAGAGGAACAGAAGCTCCAGAAAAACAGGTGTTACTCACCTCACTCCCTTTCATTTTGGCTGCAATTTGACTGAGTCATGGATCAGAGAGAGCCGTGAGCACTGGTTTCATTCTAAACTTCCCGAAGCCAGACATGATCTCACCCACTGCAGAGGCAGGAATCCACTGCAGTTACACTGATTGGGATTTGTACTGCATGATGATTGTATAATATTTTCTCAGTTCATAAGAGGAACAGATGCTCAAGAGAATGTTTGTTTACGTGAACCAGGAGATGTTGAAGATGCCACTAAAGTCTTGCTCGTCGTTGTGTTGAATTGTATTGTTTACCCCACCTCTCTCTCCTCTATGTAGAAAATCCTGCAACTCCTACCAGAGCGGATCCACCAACGATGGCAGTTTCACAGCATCGGTAAATAATGAGGGTGTTCATCTGCTTCCAACTCTCTGCTGCCCCTTTGATACTGTGTGGTTGTTACAGTACAAGTGAATGTTACTGGAACTGCTGAAAGTTGGATTCATGATGATACTATGCTTCATTTTTGCTATGGATTAAGTAAAGCATCATAGTGCTTTACTTAGTATGTCTGGAAACAGTAAACAGTATATACGTAGTTGTACACAGTGCACATTCAATAGACCACCGGTCATTTAAGTTTAGGCTGGTGACCACACACACGCACATGCGTACATGTAGGTTTTGGTGGTGGTCTCCTTTTCCCCTGCGCTAAAGGCTATGCTCAGATGGATCCAAAGACCACCAAGAGCAAGCCAGAGAATGCCAAGGCCCTGAGCTTAAGACTGGCCCAGTGCTGACCGAGAACTCTGACACCACTGATATTAATATGTGTGTGTGAGTGACAGAAAGAGAGAGAATTAATATCTAATAAGTGAATCTATTAAGTTCAAGGAAATTGCGTGGATGTGATATGGGAACATGTTGACAGTGAGTCATTTGTGTGTGTGTGTGTGTGTGTGTGTGTGTGTGTATGTGTGTGTGTGTGTTTTACCCTCCCAGGTCTTATCCTCAAGAAGCTGTTGCACACAGGAAATTCCTTAAAGGTTAGCGCAATACTAAGATTGCAGGCCTGTTGATGGTTTAGCATGCATTTGAGTCACCATTTCACCCCTTCACTCATTCTCCAATGATGGTTTGGATTGCGGAACTTGCATGCTCTAAAATACATTTTGTGGTGCATAAATGTGATGGCAGTGTGAGTGAACTTCCCTCTTTTCATGCGGTTAGGGTTGGCAGATTAAGTTTGAGGATGTAAAAATGGTTTTGGTGTAATAAATGGTTTGTGGTGCGTCCATGTTGAGTATTGGTTTAACTAACGTCTACACACACACACACACACACACACACAGATCCGTCGCGAGGGCGTACGCCTCTTCCTGCTGTGGATGCAGGCTCTACAGACCAACGCCTTGCCAGAGCAGCTGTGGATCTTTGCCTGCCTCATCCCCGGCTTCCCTGTGCCCCAGTCTGAACACGGGCCCCGTACGCTGGACAACCTCATCAGCCCACCACTCTGCCTACAGGAGAGTATGTATCAGACGCACACACACACACATACGCACACACAACTCACTCATTCTCTCACACACACACACATATATACACTATCACACACATTAATACATACATTAAAGATGTGAAAACTCAGCACACTCAGCTATGCGCATACATACATATACTCTTAAGCATTTACCGAGGCTCCACCTGCACCACACACAGGACATGGACTCAATTAGGCATACAGTGCATGCCCACACAGTCAAGCACTTAGTGGCTCACCACTTTTTCTATATTAGTGTGTGTATCTTACTCCCTCACATACATACTCATGTATAGACACTCACAAACAGGCACTCAGCTTTCTCATTATCTTATTCCCATATGTACCAAATGGGCAGCATCACACACCACACTCATACACACACACACATTCCAGCACTCCACCCGCTCCACACATATCCTCACGTACTGCATACTCTCACAATTCATCACCCCAGATCAGACCAGTCCTCCATTGTGCTTAGTTGTGATTAGTTTTGTTGAATTTCCCATCACCGCAGACACACACACAACAAATGTGCGTCTGTAACAGAGCAAAAGCTCCACTATCTGCTGCCTCACACTCTTTGTTTCTGTCCCCCCCCCCGCCATCACCCCTCCCTCTCCCCCACAGCTCAAGTGGGTCCAGATGAGATCACCCCACTGGTGCCCCCACAGTCGGGTGACAAGGCCCAGGAGGACCTGACTGGCTACTTCCTGGAGGCCTTGCTGAAATACATGGTAAACCAGGTACTCCTCTCCCTCCCCGCTCTGTACTGCACTGCACTGTCCTGCGCTGTGTCCCCCCCCCCCCCCCCCCCTCCCAGCCTGGCCTTCCTCTAACACCGCTGTGGGACCCACCGCTGGTCGTTGTTGAGGCTGCTGCTGTGGCATTGCAGCTGGAGCTGGTTGGTGCTGGAGCTGGTGCTGGTGCTGTCTTGAGCTGAACCTTCACACCCCTTCCCCCATCCCCATGCCCGCACTCTGGCCAGGACGTCCTCCCTCATGGCAAACCCAACCGTGGCTTCAGTGGCTGATGCATGGTGGGGGATCTGATTGGGCTGCAGTTCTGTAAGAATCCTCAAGAGGAGGCCACGAAGGGAATGTTTGATTGGTTGAGGCCTGTCGGTATGATTCGATTTAGGCTTTAGAAGAGTTTGGAATCAGCTTTAACATGGCGATCAGAACCAGGGCTCTGCCTGCATCTCTCATTGGCACTGGTGGCTGCAAACTACTGCTGCTGCTGTGGCTTTTGATGCGCACACACACACACACACACACACACACACAGCACATGGCACAGCTCCCCTTGACTGCTTCAGACAAAAGCACCATGCACTGCCTTGTCTGTTTATTCAGTCCCCTCAACAAACAAGCGAGGGATGAGAGGACAGGCAGAGTGACAGATGAGAGGGCTAGAGATGAAAGGAAGAGCGAGTAAAGAGAGGGGGAGTGAGGAAGGCGAGAACAAAACAACTGCTGTGTCTACTCTCATCTGTTGAATAAAGACCATTGTGTTTGTCCTCTCTCCTTTTCCCCTGTTACTCCTCTCTCCTCTCCTCTCCTTTCCTCCCCTCCCCTCCCTGTTCTCTCTTCTACCCCTCTCTCCTCTCATCTTTTCTCTCTCCTCTTCCCTCTCACTCATTTCCCTCTCTCCCTCTCCTCTCCTCTGCTCTCTTCTTTCCTCTCTGCTATCATCTGGTCTGGTCTGTCGTGTTGCTCACAGGCTAAGAGTCTGGAGTGGCGCTGTAAGGAGAACCATGAGAAGGGCTTTGCGTTCCTCTTCGCCAACTTCAAGAAGTACTACCTGCCCCACATCTTTCCCAACTTCTCCAAGGAGACCAGCCTGTATAACCCCATCCTGGGTAAGACAGACATGGGACACATTTATACCCTAGGGCTTTCCTTACTGGGAACTGGCTTTTTTTTCCTTGTGAGTGACTATGGGCCACGTCAAGTTTTAAATATTTCCCTCCATCATGCATACCTCCTTACTTCCCAGAAAGCAACAATTCAGAATAACTTGTAGCCTATTGATGCATATTAACGTATGATATTGTGCTATTGCCTGTGAATGATTTTGTGTTTGTGTCCTGTGCACAGAGGTTCCCCCCATAAGACCCAAGCCTTACTACACAGTGGTGAAGCGGGACCCAGACACCAATGAGGCGCTGTACTGCACCAAGGAGAGCTTCCTGAATGCCCGCGTCATCTTCATCCGCTGGCTGGTGTCCTTCTGGCTGGAGCCGCGCGCCAATGCCGCCACACACATCCCCGGCGTGGAGGGAGAGAACGTGCCAAAGAACATCCAGGTAACACAAGACACCTTAGTACACACAGAACACAGCAGAACAGTAAAGTGAAGTGAGTGGAGTTTAGCAAATGCTTTTAGGTGGCTTCTGCGTAGCCTATGTTACCTACCTGTTGCAGTTCACAGCTTAAAAGTGAAGACTTCATGTGTGTGTGTTGAGCAGTGGGCATGTGGATGTGTGTAGGTGAGGGGGTGGCAGTTTCATATGAAACCTGCCAAAGGCTAGTAAACAGAAGCATGAACAGACAGAGCTGCGTTTTGCATGAACGGAACCCGCGTGCAGTGTGCATGGTTTAATCTGTTAACATGCATTCTAAATGGAAACGGACCAAAAACGGCACTGCAAACGCTTCAATTGCGCTGTGCTCGATTGCGTCTCTGTGTCCCGGTCTCTTCCTTTCTCTGTCTGTCTCTCTTTCACTCTCACACAAACACACACTCACACACTGACACACATCTACACTTTAATCCCCTCTAGAGAGCAGCAGCAGGTCTGGCTGCGCGGAGCGAGGACAGCGGAGGTGGCCGTGGGCCCGACTCGCTGGACAGCGGTGGCGGCGGAGGCCTGGGCGGCGGCGCTGAACCCGAGCAGTCACATTCTAACACGAGCACGCTGACCGAGCGCGAGCCCAGCTCCTCCAGCCTGTGCAGCGTGGACGAGGAGCACCTGACCGACATCGAGGTGGTGCGCCGCGTCCTCTGCTCCTCACGCACCAACGTCAACTTCATCACCGAGATCTTCCGACAGGTGAGCACCATTGGACGTTTTGCCTCTAGCAGACCTCATCCACAGACCTGCCAATAGTCCCACCATGACAAGCCCCAACAGACCTCATCCACAGACCTGTTCATAGCCCACCATAAGAATCCCCAACAGACCTCATCCACAGACCTGTTCATAGTCCACCATAAGAATCCCCAACAGACCTCTTCCACAGACCTGTCCATAGCCCACCATAAGAATCCCCAACAGACCTCATCCACAGACCTGTCCATAGCCCCACCATAAGAAGCCTATACTATAGAAAAATATTCTGGAATATACCATCATAAGAAGCCTATACTAAAGAACAATACATATGAGAATGAGCTCCGTGGGTGCTACTAAACAAATGTTGTGAAAGGTATGCAATGCAGATCACCAAGTTACCAACTGAGCAGTGTCATATTACCTCATTCCAAGATTTTTACTGCAGGCCTTATTAATATGCATTGCCTGTCTTGGGTAAATGTGAAGTAAAATGAATCATTCATTCCACAAATGTGGCTTAGGAGTGATAGATTAGCACGTATCTGTGGTATTTGAAGTCTTAGGAAGAGCTGTCGACTCCCTGAGGTCATAATAACATCAGGGAGATTTACAGGACCGAAACAGAGGAGCGCTGGCTGTTGTGTCAGAACTCTGGACAAGGGAGAACAAGTGTAGCACAGTGGACCAGTGCCCGGCAGATTTTACTAAAACGGGAGAAAGAGAGGAAGTTTACCATTTCACCGAGGAAGTTGAACACAATAGATGTTGCCTTTTTTTTTTTTTTTTTTACAGAACAGCCCGTCTCGCTACACAAGTCACGAGTGCTGACCATTTACTCTCATAGACTGTTTAAGGAACTCTCCCACTCAATAGGAAGTCTTCTAGTGTACTTTTACCGAGTAATTGGTCCCACTGTTAAGTGTGTGAAATATTGCTGACTGTAAATGCCCCGTATCAGTGAACCAGCTCCACTGATGTCCTGTGCATCTGCCTGTGTAGATTTGACAAGAGAACACGACTGAGCTTTATGTAGAGCTCATTAAAAGCTGTAAATAATCAATGTTTGTCTCTTTCATACAAGTTGCCCATACCCAATACGTCCTACAATGTGCATACATAGACCCAATAAGTCCTATAATCCACACACATGCACCAAACAGGTCTTATAATGTACATATATACACCCAACAGACTTTCATTTATGCAGTATATGACAAAGTATATCTCTCTTTCCATGCTTTTTTTCCATCCTGATGGAAATGTGTTGCTGTGTGTGTGTGTGTGTGTGTGATGCATGTGTGTGTGTGTGATGTTGTGTGCTCGATAGGCCTTCCTGTTGCCTATGTGTGAGGCGGCAGCCATGCGTAAGGTAGTGCGCGTCTACCAAGAGTGGATCTCCCTGGAGGACAAGCCTGTGTTCATGAGGGAGCCCGAGGAGGACCGCCGGCCATGTGGTGACTCTGCCAGCGATGGCACAGACAAGGACGAGGAGGTAGGCATCAGGCACTCTTCACCATGCCAGCAAAGTCAGGGAGGGAGGGAGAGTAGGCCTGTTTCTCAATATCGTGACCCTCCCCCCCAAAAAAAATCTCTCTGTGTTGTAGGAGAGGTCGTTGAAGGTGTCTGGTCACAGCAGGACTCCAAGCTGGTGCAGGACCTCCCAGGGGCAAGGGAATAGCTGTGAGAGTAACATGCTGGAGTACAGTGTCCATGCTGGTGTGCAGGCCACACTACAGGTACAAACACAAAACCCTACTACATGAACACGTGTATACACTCACTTAGAGACTTATTAAGGAGGTAACAGAGTAAATGTCAATATCCTAATTGTTCATAGTCAGCCAATCCCACCAAATTCAAATGATCACATTTGTGTTTTTAAATGCCATACCCCATTGTAAATAAATGCCATACACTGCTGCTCTTCACAGTCTTGGTCTCCTCACTCCCTCCCTCCCTCCTCCTCTTTCTCCTCTCCTCTCTCTCAGGTCTTCATCACAAACTCGTCTAACGTGTTTCTGCTGGAGCCGGCCAATGAGCTGAAGGTGTTGCTGGAGGAGCACGTGGACATGTGCAAGCGCGTGCTCAACATCTACCGCAGCCTCGTTATGCACGAGACCATGGACCAGAAGACATGGTAAGGCAGCATGCAGAAAAGCAAAGGAATCAAGGAAAATCCAAGGATATTAAATGGCATTACCGGTTAATACATCTACAGATGAGGTTAAAACATCCGTGGAAGGCTATATACAGGATTACATTTCTTTTCATTCTGCTTGAGCTGATCTGATTGTGATTCATTAGGCCATGATTAATAAACTGAGGTCAATACATGGGTTTGTTTTTTTGGTTGCATAAAAACACTGACCTGAAGTTTATACATGGTGCGACTTATATTCAGGAAATGACTGTATGTGCGATATAAAATACAATAAGGCATATTGGTGTGCTCAGAAAATCTTTTCTGGAGTCAAACTTTGCTGCTTACCGCAGCTGACTAAGAGGAGTCACCCAACTTCCCAGCAGCTAAATGACAAGAAGTGCAAATAAAGGTCACCAAATCCTCTTTGCTGGCTTGTGATTCAACTTTTAAAAGCTTTGTTGTTTGCTGCAGTATTTTGCAGCAGAGTGCTCTGTCTAATGCACCTTTCACTATAATTACATTATTCCCCAAGCCAAATGGTGTTTTTGAGCTGTGGTGTTTTTTGCTGGCTGACTAAGATCCCCTCATGGTGACTAAAGCTTTATTAATGTGTTTCTAAATTAACACAATTTTTGTTATTATTATTTTGTGAATCATTTCTAATTAATAAAAAAAATAGTAATTACTTTCAGTAATAGCAGCTCTCACTTATTTGTTTCTGTTTCTCTTATTTTCTCCTCCCTTCTTCCCTCTCTCTCGTCTCCCTGTCCGGCCTATAGGGAGCAGATCTTATTGGTGTTGCTGCGGGTAACAGAGTGTGTGATGAAGCGACCCCCGACCATCACGGCCTCGGGCAAGAAGAACCCCACCCTCTCTGGCCGGCTAGCGGCGGCCATCTTCCAGGTGCGATCTCACTCTCTACTCTTTACCTACACCTCCCTGTGAACACTCACTGCAAGTGTGAGTTGAAACCCTGCCAAGAGCGCACTTATTGTGAAATACTACACTAGCAGTCACTCAACCTGGGGAGTTATTATATAAGTATAGAGTAGCCCTAAGGGAGACAACAGAACCTTAGGCTCACTTAAAGTGTAATCTATCTTGATAGTGAAATAATGGGGAAGAATGGGGAAGAAATGTCCCTGACATTCCCCTGACACCTTTTGTGAACTACACCCTAACAACTTTGCTTGAATGTAAAGAAGCTAAGTTACTTACTCTGCAGTTTGCATATTTTATGAGGCTTAGCTTTGCTGTTGCCCATTCAAATGTCTGTGTTTTTGTTTGTTTTTGTTTATGTCTTTGTTGTGTCTAGACTCTGATTGTGGCATGGATCAAAGGGAACCTGA
Source organism: Tenualosa thibaudeaui (assembly GCA_027481765.1). Classification (NCBI taxonomy): domain Eukaryota; kingdom Metazoa; phylum Chordata; class Actinopteri; order Clupeiformes; family Clupeidae; genus Tenualosa; species Tenualosa thibaudeaui. The sequence continues at coordinate 5,285,603 of JAIFZK010000013.1, read as the reverse complement.
ACGTGTACATCTCACGTGATCTGTGGGACGACCTGCTGGCTGTGCTCTCTTCGCTCACTTGCTGGGAGGAGCTGGTCACCGAGTGGTCCCTCACCATGGAGACGCTCACCAAGGTGCTGGCGCGCCACCTCTACAGCCTGGACCTCAACGAGCTGCCCCTGGACAAGCTCAGTGAGCAGAAGCAGAAGAAGCACAAGGGCAAAGGTCAGGCAGGCTGCAGGGCATGATGGGAATTTTGTTTGTGTGTGTGTTTCCTAAATCTCATTTTCAGATGGCCTAACATTCTTGTGATGGAAAAAAAAAAAAGGATATCGGTGGAGATACAAACACTGGAAAATAGTACAGAAATTTTGTCTAATTTCTGCTATATACCCATTTCACCACACCACCTGTTAGTGGATCGACTTACCTTCCATCTTCCAACTTTCACCCTCTAGGTGGCATCAATGAGGGCCACAAGATGGCGGTGGACCGCTCCTTCTCGAAGGGCTGGAGTCGTGACCCACCAGGTCAGGCAGCCATGCGCCAACGCAGCGCCACCACGGCCGGATCCCCCGGAATCGAGAAGGCCCGCAGCATTGTGCGTCAGAAGACCGTGGGTAAGGAACCAGTCCAGCCCTCTGCATCTAAAAACAGATGATCTTTCTCTGAAGCTGGACAAGTGGCTTAAGTGTTTATGTTTTACCATTTTGGTTTAGCTAATGAATGTACATTATTCATGACAATAGTGTTTGCTAAAGTGGTAAATGACAGTCAAACCATAATAAATCAGATCAGCTTTGCTTGGTTGGGTTGTTGACTTTAGAGTGAAAGCAATAATGTTAATGGTCTCCAAATGATAAACCTTTGAATATATGTGGATATTAAATATGCTCACAGATATGCTTATTTAGGCTGATCACAACATACAGACTTAACATTTGAAGTGTATTAGGAATGAAAACGCAGTTGCTTTGGTTTCTCACCAGAGCAGCTGAAGCACCTCGGGTTGGTAGCCATATGTCTGGAGGGGTGCAGCATGTGTGGATGAACCCTCTTAGTGCTCAGAGAGGCCTGAAAAAGATGCACTTTACCAGAAAAGACACTAGTTCAGCCTAAATAAAGTTAGCAGAGCATTTTTACATAAATATGGTGATATATTATTAATATTGCTAGTGCAGCCAAGAAACACAGAAAGATGTGTTTTTGTAATGGAAACTTCAGTAGTAGTCAGTAGAAACAGTCAGTAGAAAGTTAATGTTAATTTGCTTTTGGCTGAACTGTGTAGCTTTAAGGACATGGCACTGCGGTGGAATCCAGTACACACTACACCCCTCTCAGAAATAATCTCCCTACCACCCCCGTTCTCTGTTCACCGTGGAAACCACACAGTTGGTAGCCAATTGGACAATCCCAGCACCGAGCCTCCACTCCTCTCCTGCTACCTTGAGTCCACCTTTTCTAATAGTCACTGCTGTCTGCCTAGACCCAGACCTCACTGCTCCTTCTCCCTTTTCTTCTTCCTTCTCTGACTCACTCACTTTACCACACCCTCCCTCCCTGTCTCTCTCTTTCTCTCCCCCCCCCCCCCCCACACACACACACATACACTCTCTCTCTCTCACTGTCACTCTTTCTCCCCACCCTTGTTTTTTCCAACCTGCTCTCCCTTCATTTCCTGTTTACCCAATCACATTTATTGTTCTGTCTATCCTGTTCTGTTTATCTTACCCTCTGGCTTTCTTTCCTCTCTTCACTCTCTCCACTTTCTGCCTTGTTTTGCCTTCTCCTCCTCTCTCTCTGTCCCTCCTTCTCTCTTGCCCTGTTTCCTCTCTTTACCCACTGCTTTTCTCTCTACCTGTATTCTCTCTCTCTCTGTCCTATTTTTCTCCCTATCTTGCTCTCTTTTCACCTCCCTCCTTCCCCTTCCCTCCATCCTTCTCTCTCTCTTTCTTTCTCTCTTCTCTGTGGCGTGTGGCCGTAGCCCTGCGGAGCTGCTCCACGGGCGACAGCTTGTCGTTTATCCGCAGCGCTAAAAGTGCTCCCGTCCTGATCCATCCTGTCCACCCTCTCCTGCCTGACTCTGTCCTCACCCCCCTAGCAGACGAGCTGTCAGGTAGAGACGCCTCCTGTCCTCCTCTCCTCTGCTGCCTGCCTCCACACCTCTGCACCCCCCACTTGAACCCCTTCCCCGAACCCCAAACCATCTCAGAGCCCCAGCTTGCTGCCTCAACCCTTTATGTGTGTGTGCGTGTGTGTTTGAATACTTTTGACTTTCTTCCACTAATTTGTGTGACTGTGTGTTGCACCTCTGTATGTTTTCAGTGTGTTTGCATGATGTTATCTAATTTGATTCATGCATACTTAAATGTGTGTATGCTCATGTTTGCTGTGCTTGTGTGTGTGTGGGGAAGAGAGAGCAAGAGTGAGATGACTTAACCTTAACCTTTAAATATTTTCCAACCCCCTTGATGCCTTTTGCTTTGCGTGAGTGCGTGTGTGTGTGTGTGTGTGTGTGTGTGTGTGTGTGTGTTTGCTTGCCGTTTACCATTTCCCCCTCTGGGTGTCCTCCCATACCTCCCACACCATGATTTCTTCACCTGAGACGTCATCCTCTCAGTTCCACTCATCCTCTATTAAGCCTCTTTGAGCCTCCACTCATGAGCCATGATTGTGTTCACTCAATCACACTTGTACTACATTGTGTTGCGTCAGAGATGACTGATATCTCTGTCACATTGTACAATGTTATGACACGCCTAGCTAAGAGGAAAGTGTTTATTTATTTATTTCTGTTTAACTGTGTGTGGTGTTTTTGTGTAGATGCATTTCTTCTTTTCAACCGAACTGGTTGGGAGTCGGAATGTTATCAGATTGTCAAGGATTGTTGCCCTGAGTGATTCACTCACTTCAGGAATGGTCTTGAGTTGTTTGTGCTGTGCTTTATGTATTCTTTTAGCTGTGTGAAGCATGTGTGTGTGTGTGTTTGCATCTGCATGCGAGTGTATTGGGTACAGCGGTATTGAAGCTCTTCTGAAGTATTTGAATCCCAAGTAGCTGAATCTCTGTTTGGCTGAGCGGCCTTGCCTACGCTGCGTCTGGTAGATATTGGCACGAGCAGAGAGAGAGAGGGATATCGCTGAACCTCATAGTGAATCTGAATATATCTGTCACCCCTTTGCATTGTGGAGCTGCTTTGTTGTCTTCATATAAAATCTTGCTTATCTCTAATAGTGTGTAACATGTTTTTTCTCTACTTTTCTCTCTCTCTTTCTCTCTCTCCTTCTTTTTCTCTTTCTTTCTGTCTTTTTCCTGTCTGCGTATGTTTGTGGGCGGATGGGATTTTTCCTGTTATTTGTGTGCCAATTTCTGCATCAATGTGTGTTTGTGTGTGTCTGTGTGTCTGCGTCTTTGTATTTGGTTGCTCGTATGTATGTATGTGTCTGTGTTTGGAGCTGTCTGTGTATTTATCTGTGCGTGTCTATGTGGATTTGTTTGTTTGTCCTGTTTGTCTGTCTGTCCATCTGGCTGGTCTCTTAGATATGGAAGAGCCCCCGTTGGCCCCCCGAGGGCCCCGCCTCCGCCACAGCTCCCAGAGCGAGGATGTGGCCCCAGCGTCCCTCTGCTCCGAGGTATTCGGTGCGTCCATGGAGGCCGACCTGACCCCGCCGGGCACGGGCGTCATGGGTGGCGGCGGCGGAGCTTTGCCACCCCTCCCTCGCAGCTCCAGCGCCTCCGACATCATGGAGCCCTTCATCGCAGAGCGCGCCAAAGGTGCCTGCCCCAACCCCTCCGACCCCGACCCCTCCAACCGCCCCCCACCTCCTCCTTTTTCGCACATCCCCTCCGCCACCAACGCCACTGCCACCTCCAGGGGCGCCGTTGTCCCGTTAACGGCCCCCGCCGCCCCCCAACCGCTCAGCTTGGGGGGCGAGCCGACCTCCCTGCAGCCCTCTTCCTCTTCCCCCCACCACCAGCACCACTATCACCACCACCACCAGCACCTCCCCCCGCTCTCCTGCACCCCTCCGTTCTCGCGGGCTGCTGTCGGCAGTGTCACCCCTGGTGACGGCGACCGCAGCGGCGGCAGCAGCCGAGCGCCCTCGCTGGACGCCGCCGATCGGCACAGCATCTACGAGCAGCTATGCCACCTGGCCCCATCCTCTGCACCCCCTTCCCTCCTCACGTGTGACCCCCTCGCCACCGCCCCTCAGCCACAGCAGCAGCAGCAGACCCAGTGCATCATGGGAGATGTAGGCAGAGGGGACGAGGATGACCTCATGAGCTCGCTCAGGGAGTACTTCAGCCAGAAAGGCCGCCAGGGAGAGGACGGGTGGGCAGGGGAAGGTTTCCTAACGAGCGACAGCGTAGACGAGTCAGGGCCGGAGAGAGGGATGGAGGGAGGAGGAAGGATGGAGCGAGGGATAGGTGGAGAGAGAGAGCAATTAAGGCTGGAGGAGAGGAGAGCCAGGGGGAGCGCGAGCTCGGCTGGGGAGGACGAGGCCGTAGGCACTGCCGCCGCCGCCTCCTCCTCGTCCGAGCGCAGCTTCTACGAGTGCCTGGAGCACTGCGACTGGACGCTGGCCTCCAGCGCCACCAGGGGGTGCTGTAGCAACCCAGCCGCCCAGCAGAGCAGTCCGAGCCGAGGCCCAGAGCAGGAGGTGGAGCTGCAGAGGCAGCAGCAGCAGGAAGCGGATGTGGAGGAGGGAGAGGGGAGCAGCGAGGAGGGGGTCAGGAGGGAGGCCTGCCTGCAGAGACAGAACGCCACCGAGGCAGTGGAGGGGGAGCCCATCACGCAGCAGCCGCCCCCCCACGCTCACACGCACGCGCCTCACACACAACACCACCACACACACAACCTGCTCCACTCCTCACTCCGGCTGGGCCGGGTGGGCCCCAAAAAGCGGGCCCGAGGAGGCACTGGAGCAGGGGGAGAGAGTGATGGAGGAGGAGGAGGAGGTGGGAGCGGGAGCGGGGTGCACGTCAGCTTCCGGCCGTCCACCGAATCGGTGCAGTTCCACAACCCCCTGGACCCTAAGGAGGCCTACTGGAAGACCCGTCTGAGACGCCTCAGTCATTTCAGCCACAGCCACAGCCACAGCCACAGCAGCAGTAGCAGTAACTCCACCGGGACCACAGAGGGCAGCGCTCAGGTCTCGGGTGAGGGTGGCAGAAGTGGCAGTGGCGCTCCCAGGCGCGGTAGGTTGGGTCGCTCGGCCCTACGACCCCGCGGCTCCCGCTCCCGCTCGCAGGAGGCTGGCTCGGCCTGCAGCCCTTTGCACCACCACCCACACCACCACCAGGGCGCACTGCTGGGAGGCGTGTACAAGTCAGTGGTGCACGCCCTCTCCCATAAGCCCAAGGGCCACTCGTCCCCCCAGCGCCACGCCGTGGCCAAAGCGCAGGCCACAGAGGCACCCCTGCGGGACCTGTACACTCACGTTATGGGCTATTTTGGAAGGAAGCCCCCAGGTGAGGCACACGGGGAGCCAAGGAGTCCCTCCGCACCCGCTGCACCACTGCAAAACTAAGCAACCACGGAGCCAAAATGGCGACCGTTTTTCCTCCTCTCATAATTTTTCCTGCCTGTGTTTTTCTGTGTTTTTTTTTTTTCTTCTTTTTTTCAGTAACTTTTTTTTCCATGGCTGAATGCGGATTGACTTGAAGCTTTTTTTGTGTTTGTTTTACTCATTTTTCGTAAATATATATATTTCTTTTGGAACACAACAGTACCACCAGCAACATATTAAAAGACCCGGAGTTGCGACGGGCCTTCTGTCCTGGGACGGCTGCCATCTTCCTCCCCTCCTGCTCCTCTTCCTCCTCCAGCTTCTGGGATTTTAATCTCTGCTCCCCCCACCCCCTCCTTCCCTGGATGCTGCATGCGGCCTCATGCCTGCCCTCCCCCCCCAGCCTATCCTCTGTCTCTCTCTGACACACACACACACACACACACACACATACTGTATATCCTTAGGCACACAAAAACACAGGTTCTCATGACCTGCACATACTATATTGTGGTGTGTATGTATATATTCATACTTTTTTTCCTTTGTAATGTCCACCACCACTGGTACAGTCACTCATAAACCAGCACTGTTGGTTGTATTTTGTGGCTTTTTCATGTTGATGGTTGAAGTGGGATGTACAGTGAACAGTCAGTAGAGGGCAGCAGAGGGTTTGTTATGGCTCTGTATATTTATGGTAATGACCATAGTCTCTCTTTCAGTGAAGTCATGATGTGATTGAAGAAAAACATGTTCTTTAAACATAACATGTTTGTAGCATGCATATAACAAACTATGTATTTAGTCATAACTTCAAGGTTGCACCAATTAAAAAAAAAGAGATACCTGAAACAAGTTTAACCATTATTATTAAAAATGAGATTGTTTGCCTCACTCATCAGAATGCATAATCTCTGGTAACTTGGGTCATGGTGGCCTGCGTGGCACATGGCTGTGCCCAGACTAACGTGGCTAGTGGTGGGAGAGACAGCGGCTAGTCTCCGGGGGCGCTGGGTGTGGGATGGATGCCTGGGCCGTCTGCTCTCGCCTCTAACCGTGTCTGTGTGCTGACTACAGTGACCCTCCAGTGGAGAATAACCTCTAACATTCCAACATTCCTCCTCGCCGTCTCCTGCTTTGGGATTTGGACTGTGCAGCTGCCCCCCTTGCCCTCTTAACACCTACATACACACACACACACACACACACACCATCAACACGCGGACGCACAATGGCTGAGCAGTGCCGTTACCGTGCGACCTTGGGGCCTGGGGATGCCGCCGTTTGGTTGATCCTTTTCTCACGCTCTCTCTTTGTTCTTTCAGTCTCTCTCAATCTCTCTCTCTCTCTCTCTCTCTCTCTCTCTCTGTCTACCTCTCTCCATCCCTGTTTGGGTAACTGCATGATGCAACTGTAACGTTAGCTCCTGCATCGCTTGTGTGGTTGGAAGCAGTTATACAGTCTGCTGAGTTGTATTCGTTTTGCAGCATTACTTCTGTTAGTTGAATTAACTTTTGTTTTGTTTTGCTCACACCTTAGATTATCTGTTTGCTTTCCATTTACCACAGATTTAGTAGTAGAAAATAGCAATGGGTAGAATTTATGTTTGTTTTGAAAGGATATCAGATGGTTACTGTAGAGGGTAATTAGAATTGCTCTTATTTTTATAGCTATGCTGCTAACAGCTTTTCAACATGAATGGTACAGTATGTAGTGTTTTGTTGTCAGAAATGATCATGATAATTTAACAAAAACAATGTTTTTTCCTAATCCGGAGAAGATTATTTCTGCAACAGAAGTTACATAGTGTGTCCTGAAGTACAGTGAAATAGATTTAGGCTCGTTTTAAAGGGGAATCTATTGGATGAGCACATTTATTTCTTCCATGAATGTGGGTTGTTGTGCTTACACTCAATTTAAGCTTTGTGTGTGTTTGCGCGTTTGTGTGCCTAACCACAGCCAACAAAGAGGAGCTGGCTCCAAAGATGCGTCCGGTGTCGACTGACGCGGGCAACAGCAACGCCAACTTCAGTGACCTCATGGATGAGTTCATTCAGGAGCGCCTGCGAGCGCCCCGGACCAACTCTGTGAGTCCTCCTGACCAGGTGCATGCAGAACGACGCCCAATGCACGCACACACACACACACACACACAAACACACACACACACACACACAAACACACACACACACACAAACACACAACATAATTTTCTTGAGATAATTTTTTTATGACTTACATACACTCAGTTCACTGATATCATTTAGCCTGTATTAGATCCACTTTGTCCCTTATCCCTTTTATTTTCTCTCTCCCCCCCCCCCCCCTTCTTTCCTTCCCTCCCTCTGTTCCCCCCACTCACTCTGTCTCATTGTTTCTGCAGCAGTCTCTGCCTATCTATTTCTGCCAATAGAGGTTTTTGGTTTATGCTGGACCTTTTAATACACACGCACACACACACACACACACACACAGACACACTCATTCACTCCCTGGCCCATCAGTAATCAGCGGTCCCCTCTGTTAGCAGGGCATGACTCGGCGTGGCAGTAGCCCAGGCAGCCTTGAGATCCCTAAAGACCTGCCAGACCTGCTGACACGACCCAATGCCACTCGGCCCGCTGACGACCCCGGCGTGCCCTCTGAGTGGACATCTCCCGCCAGCGCCAGCGGCAGTGACCTCATCAGCTCCGACAGCCAGTCAGACTCCTTCAACGCCTTCCAGTATGACAGCAAGTTTGATAGTAAGTTGGCAACCCAAATAAATACAATAAAATCATAAACAAAATAAAAACAATAAAACAAACTGTATGCTTTGTCTGTGAACATTCCATTACATTTAAATAAGTTCATTTATTTGCATCTGTCCATAAGTCGGTCAGTGTAACTGTACATTACTGTAGTAGTTAAAATTATTATTATTTTTATTAGATACCTTTTAGATTTGTTTTCAAATGAGGGTAGCAGTTTAACATGCCTAGAGACTATCAACTGGTTGTTTTTGTTGCAGTTGGTGTGTGTGTGTGTGTGTGTGTGTGTGTGTGTGTGTGTGTGTGTGTGTGTGTATGAAATGTAAATGAATTGTTTGTGTGTATTTGCACTAGATTTCGGTTTTGCAGCGGACGCAGCGGCCGGCTCCCAAGACAGGGACAGTCTAGGCGGTGTTCCTCAGACAGCTGAGGAGCAGGAGCTGTCCAGCCTCACCACCCTGCACATCGACTCAGACACTAGCAGCCAGCAGGGCATCTCTGCCGACACTGTCACCATCACAGGTTAGACACACACACACACACACACACACACACACAGGTGTAAGAACGAAGTGTGACTGTTGAATTGCACTTACCCTCCAACAGGTTGTCTTTTGGCCCCATGCAACTAAATGTTGAAAATGTATCCTTATTATAGATATATTTTATATATTTGAAATATATTTTGTACACTTTAGTCGTATTCTTATTAACAATGTGTTGATCTTGTGATGTGTTTCTGTACATTACTACATTTTTAAAAAATATATATTTCTGTGTAAAATATGGTCACCTGTGAAATAATATTTCTGTGTAAAATATGGTCACCAGTGAAATGAAAAAAATAATTAAAGTAGTCAAATTTAATATTATGTCCTTGTTGAGTTGTAGTGGTGGTCAAGTTTTGCTAAAGGGTGTGTGCGTGTGTGTGTGTGTGTGTGTGCGTAGGTTCAGAGAGTGCCTCTCCCATGCACTCCCTGGGCTGCTCCCGCTCCCAGACCCCCTCCCCAGCCACTCTCACCGCTGAGCACACCGAACACAAGGAGCTGCAGCTGGATGAAAAGCTCCACCACTCCGTGCTACAAACTCCAGATGACCTTGGTACACACAAACACACACACTCAACTCCACACCCCTGCAGATAAAGCTGCTTTTGATTGTTTCATGATATTATTGTACTGTATTATTCAGCATCACCTGACACAAATAAAAGTACAGGAAAAATGACACTGATAACACTTTATTACACTCTCTGTCATCCACTCTCTGCCTCTCCTTCCCCCCCAACCCCCCTACCCCTCTCTCTCTCTCGCTCTCTCGCTCTCTCCCCCCTTCTCTCCCCCTCCATCAGAAACAAGTGAGTTTCCCAATGAGGACTGCAGCGTGATGGCCGGCGGCTCTCTGACTGGCTGGCACTCGGACGTGGCCACTGTGATGTGGCGGCGGATGCTGGGCATCCTGGGCGACGTGAACTCCATCAAAGACCCCGAGATCCACGCTCAGGTGTTTGACTACCTGTGTGAGCTGTGGCAGAACCTGGCCAAGGTGAGCTCTCCTCTGCCTCCCAATCAGAGACATGACACCAGACACATAACCCTCAAGTGTTTGTACTGTTGCCAGAACACTAACTGTATCAGAGATTAACATGTGCTGACTATATGGACCTTTCTAACTATTTATTATGTAGTTAGTGCTCCGTTAATGGGTTGGATGTGTTGGGTGGTATTATAAACCAGCATGATTGGATGCTTTATTTTCTGCATTGGTGGTTAGCGTCATGTATGTGGGCTGTGCAAATTTATTCATCTCAACTATCAATTTCATCATCAGCTATGCCTTGCACTAACCAAAACATAATTTCAAGATAATGCATTAATTGTGTGTTAACTACTATGGGTCAGGGCACCAGGTTGGCTTTACATTATTTGTTTGTTTGTTTTTCTGATGAAAATCCATGTGGTTCTACTGTTATTTTTATTAAGTTTAGAAAAATGTTCATAAATCTTTAAGTAATTAAGTAATTTGAGATGTTATTATTAACCTCAGCAGTTCAGATTATGACTTTGCTATAATTTGAGCAGCCCTAATTGGTGCATTTTTAGATTGCTCCTGAACCTCTTGGGTAAGGTGTGTCAGGGTGCTGATGTCCTGCACATGCATGCGTTTGTTTCTCCAGATCAGAGATAATCTGGGCATCTCCCTGGACAACCAGTCATCTCCACCTCCCCCAGACCTGATCCCACCCCTCCGCATCCTGACACCATGGCTCTTCAAGGTGTGTTCAGCCAGCCAGCTCAGCATAGACTTCACAACTGAAAGCTGACGTTTATAGTCTTGACCGTGTAGCAGATTTTTAAATTATTCTTTATTGTTATTAATAATTAATATTATTTAGTATTGTTTTTTTTGTTATTTATTTTATTTGTTTATTTATTAAATGATGAAATAGATTAATAAATAAATAAAGATTTTACTATTTTACTATTACATATGGAATTAACAGACATGTGGCCTCACAGTGTAGGTCTGGCTGTGTGTGTGTGTGTGTGTGTGTGTGTGCACGCACGCACGCATGCATAGTCTTATGAACTATACATTTTCCTGTGCTTGAGACCTTATGGGAAAAAAAAATGTGCAGATATGCACATGTAAATGCGTGTGGGATGACGGCCCGTGCGTGTGTGTGTGTGCATGCATTTTGTGCAGGCAACCATGCTGACAGAGCGCTACAAGCAGGGCAAGCTGCACGCCTACAAGCTCATCTGCAAGATCATGAAGAGAAGGCAGGACGTGTCACCCAACTCTGACTTCCTCACACACTTTTACAACATCATGCACTGTGGCCTGCTGCATGTTGACCAGGTTTGTGCACACGCGTCTCTGTGTGTGTGTGTGTGTCCTTATCTCTCTGTTTCTGTATACAGTTTAACTACTTTAATTCATGTTTTTTGTGTCGGAGGACCATTTCTACCATTTCTTTTTTTTTTTTTTTTTTTTATTTGACCAGCAGGCCTTATTTTTTGAAACCTTCATTTGGTAAGCAAACTGACCTAAGCAGTGACTGGATGCATTAGCTGAGATATTGTCTCTTCTTCTCTCTCTCCTAGGACATAGTGAATACTATCATAAAGCACTGTTCTCCACGCTTCTTCTCCATTGGTCTGCCTGGAGCCACCATGCTCACGCTGGATTTTATTGTGGCCGCTAGCAGGGTAACTGCCTGCTCCTCACTCAACGTAAGAGACACACACACACACACACACACACACACACACACACACACATACACACACTCCTGTCTCCAGGCTTGCTTGGCTACTGTACTCAAGGCTTCAAAGTCACAGGACCTCCATGAGTATAATTTTACTTTGGTGCTTGTATGTTAAGACGACACACTTACTTAAAAAACTAAAAATAAAAGAAAATTAAACCCTTCTTTCACTTTGTGCACCCCCCCCACCCCTCAGGCTCCTCGTGTGGAGGCCCAGATCCTGCTGGGTTCCCTGGTGTGTTTCCCTAACCTATATGAGGAGCTGCCTGCCCTGCACCCCACCACTGCTGATGTGGTCATGACCAAGTTCAGAGACGTCAAGGTACCCACAGCTCTCTGTCTCCCCACTGTCCCCTTCACATCCAGTCATACGTTACAAAAATATTTAGTTTGGTCGTGTTAAAATCAAGTAGTGAGGCTTTTGTGTGTGAAATGAAGGCTTGAATGAATGCAATGAAATGAATGCAGTCAGACACAAACTTACTACCCAGTTTTTTCTTATGGTGCTACATGTTCTCAGTTGGTAGCTGAACAATATGTTGAAGGTGGTGCAGAGGGATTGAAGGTAAACAGCATTAATAGCCTTGTGTGTGAGTGTATGCACTCCCAAAAAGACATACAGTGCACACCGCTGCACCCCCCGTCCCCCCCCGCCCCCCACATGACCCCGTGCGACCTTGACCCCCAAGCAACCCACACACACACACACACACACACACACACACACACACACACACACACACACACACACTTCCCCCGTTTCACTAATGAATGCTCGGCAGGAGGCTGTGCGGTCGGCCTCTGATGGGCTAATGATGCCGTGCGTATGCGAGCCTTCTTACCGTGTGTGTGTGCGCCCCGAGATGGCTGTCCTGGTGTGTGTGGCCCCCTGGGGGAGGGCTAAGTAGCTGATGCCATGCGCACCAGTGTATCGCCCCCCTGCTGCGAGAGCCACCAATGGAGTAATGCACACGATGGCATCCCTCCTAATCAGAAACCTGGACCTGCATGAAAACAGCCTGGTTCATTCAGATTGTGTGTGTGCGTGTGTGTGTGCGCGCTTGTTTATTAGTTTTGTGTGTCTGTGTGTGCGCGTAAGTTTATGTATTTGTTTATTAGAGGGGTGTGTGTGTCTGTGTGCACGCACACCTGTGTGTTTTGTAATTAGTGGTGTGTGTGTGTGTGTGTTAGTACTGCGTGTGTTTGCCTGGGAGTCTGGCAGAGACTTGGTTATGACTTGGTTATGAGGTGAGTTAAACTTGCCTTGGGAGCAGCAGATGTAGACTAGATAGGCATTTATGATGATCCGCATTCAGCGTGTTGTTTGTTGCAGCCTGAAGCCTGCTGATGTTTACAATGGTTGTTAGAAAAAGGTCATTTATACCCCATAACCTTTTACTCGTTTCTCTCACCCTGTTTTGTCATTTTTCACCGCCCTCTATCTCTCTCTCTCTCTCTGCCTCTCTCTCCCTCCCTCTCAGGAGCACATCATTAAGCACATTCTAAACTCTGCCAAAGATGAACCCTCAGCTCCTGCCAGGTAGGACCACCAGCACCACACTCAACCACAACAACCATACCTTTCAGATGGGACACACACACACACACACACACACACACACACAGCGTCACACACTCCTTCCACTTCACTACACCATATTTCATATTTAAGGTGTTAATGACCCACATGCTGCCTCATTGTGTTTCGCTGATCCGTACTTCCAGAAAGCTCCGTCTGACCTGTAGATTAAGGCCCGCTGCTGCTGTCACTGATGCTAATGATGAGGAGTGCTGCGTTGATGGTGGTGGCAGGGACCCCCCTAAGCACTGCTCAGACTAGGGGGCCATGGGGCAGAGTGGCCTAGAGGGTGGGGGTGGGGGTGGAGACGGGGAGAGGAGAGAGAGGACGGGGGTTGAGTGACCTGTCTGTACACACAGCCAGACAGACGCAGATTAGGGGCCTCTGTGTCGAAGAGAGGCCTAGTGTTAATCCACGTGCTCCACGCAGGCTTAGCTTTGGGGTGAGGTGTGTGTGAGTGTGAGTGAGGAGGGTCTCCAGAGGAGTGTCCAGACTAGATGATTAGAGTGGTACACACTCAGAACACAAGTACATTGTAAGCAGTATTCTGGCTCATCACCACACAGACAGACTTGTTACCATACCCACCCCCACATTTACTTGTGCTTGACTAATAATCATCCTAAGGTGTCTTAGTCAACATCATGTTGTGGTTGAGTGGAAAGTTCGCGCTCCCTGCAGGTTCTTGAGGTTAAAAGGTCAGGAGGGCACCTGTGGCGATGTGTATACAGACTCATAGCTGAAGTTAAACGCGTCATGCACACTCCAGCAAATCCCCTACCTGCTGTAAACGTTTGAAAACCTGTCATCAGTTCCCCATTGATTCCTTTGACATGAGGCAGTGACACACAGTGTGCTCATGTGTGTTTGGGTGTGTATGATGTGTGTCTGACCAAGTGCAGTCACTAATGGCAAAATAGACAATAATAACAGACTCACATCTGCATGATTAGAATTAGCCGAAATAGTAGTTTAGTGGACAGACGTTTTGTTAAATGTTATTTAAACAATTTAGTGTTTAAATTGTTTAGTTTAGTGGACAGTCGTTTTGTTAAATGTTATTTAAACAAGTTGTTTATGATGTGGTAATATAGAAGTGGAGGTCAGGTGGGAAGAGCGATTCAACTGACATTAACAGAAGTAGAACATAGTGAAGGTAAAAAAAGGATGTTCTCTAAATTCGGTTGCTATTAGGAAAAGGACCACAGTTAGTGCTACATTGCAGTCTAAGACAGAAAATATATTTTTTTAAAATCCCTAATACTGTGTGTGTGTGTGTTTGTCTGTTCTAGGTGTGTGGCACTCTGCAGCCTGGGGATCTGGTTGTGTGAGGAGTTGGTCCACGGGACGAAACATGCCCAAATCAAAGAAGCTCTCAATGTCATTTGCGTCACACTCAAGGTACCACCACCGTCGACCCGAATGAGTTAGACCCTATTGATTTCCTCCCTAATGTTTTATCATTTAGCTTGCTTGTAAGTACCATCATAACATCTCACCAGACCCTTTGCAGAGCCCACATTAACATGCTTACATGTCGCAAACACCCACACTGCTTATGGCATCATGTTAGGCTTCTGGACAGCAATTTTGCTCGATTTATTTTTTTCTTTCTCATTTACCAGCATCGTCCAGCTTTACATTTCAGCATCTTTAGCATACCAGTTTTGCTATCTTGAGCTTGCAGATGCTTCAAGCTGTCCAGTTGTACATTGCAGTTTGGCTGTTAGCGAGCATGAGAACTCTGTAAGGGCTAACACACGGACCTCTGTCACACGTCTTCTGTTTCCGTGCCATCGGAACAAGGCCTGTTATCGCGTGCCAGAACATTGTGCTGCTTGTACGAGTGTAAAAGGCGCCATGCCTCTGTTGTTGTTGGATGGAATGAGTGGAGCAGCTAGCCGATGGCGGCTAGAGCTAGCAGGCGCGACCGTAGCAATAGGGCTAAGGCCAGACCGAGGTGTGCTGGCCAGGCCCCCTAGAGCTTCTGTAGCCTCACACTCACAGACACACACAGACACACACACGCACAGAACCTCCAAGCTTGTGCACCATTTACTGGCACTTCTCGAGAGCCATTTATCCAGACGAAGCTTACTACCACCACTGC
This sequence comes from Tenualosa thibaudeaui, assembly GCA_027481765.1. Classification (NCBI taxonomy): domain Eukaryota; kingdom Metazoa; phylum Chordata; class Actinopteri; order Clupeiformes; family Clupeidae; genus Tenualosa; species Tenualosa thibaudeaui. The sequence continues at coordinate 5,270,404 of JAIFZK010000013.1, read as the reverse complement.
ACATCAGTACACACACACACGCACACAGATTCAGTGTCATGGAGACAGGCAAACGCACACACACACCTCCCCTTCAGTGAACCAAAAAAATCCCGGCTAAATCTGGACTGTCAACATGTTTGGCTTGCACGCCTCGCTCAGACAGAAGCCTAATCCACTGAAGAATGCACGCTCCAGCGACTTCAAGGAATTATTATATTTCTGTCTAAAAAATGGCCAGGGAGGGGGGGCCTGCAGCATATCTGTAGCCATCCCACACACACACACACAGGCCCCTGGTTGAGTGAATGGTGGCAGGGTCCAGCGAACTGGGCTGCTGAGGCTGCCTGCTGTTCCAGCCTCCATTGTTGTGCAGCTTGTCTCCTCTCGTCTCCTCTATGTGGCAATGCTGCTGAGGCAGCCGCAGGGAGCCAGGGCCACAGACCAGAGACCAGGAGCCAGGAGGGGGGCCAGATTGAGAATTTTCTCTCTCTCACATACACACACAAACGCTCTCTCTCTTTTTCTTGCTCACTCGCTCTCTTGCTCAGTATTTACTCTCCATCTTCTTTCTCTCTCTTTCTTTCTCTCTCTCTCATGCTCAGTCTCCATCTCAATCTCCTTCTCTTTCCTGTTTTTCTTCCTCTCTATATCTGATATCTTTTCCTCCTCCTTTCTCTCTTGCTCCCTCACTCCTGTCTTGTCCCAATTCAGTCTGCAGTGCCAGTTTGATTCTGTTTTACCATCTAGCCTTTTATACCCATGGTTTCTCTCTCCTTCTTTCCATGCTATTCCTCTTTTCTTTGTGGGTTTGGGGTATGTATGTATGTGTGTGTGTGGGTGGGTGTGTGTGTGTGTGTGGTGGTGGTGGTGTGTGTGTGGGGGGGGGTGATATCGGGGTCTGTTCCAGTTAGCAGAATTAGGCCTGGAAAAAGGCTCATCCGCATCTTAATCCTTATCACCGATCAAGACACACTGACACAATGTGCTGTTTGTCTCTCCCCTGTGGTGCTGGCGTCCACACCAGCGCTCAACACACACACACATACACACACACACACACACGTGCATGCATCCACTCACCCCTGCCAGTTAGCAAAAACAGATGTCTGAAAGCCTTGACATTGTTTGTGTGTGTGTGTGTGTGTGTGTGTGTGTGTGTGTGTGTGTGTTTTTGTGTGTTTGTGCATTTCCAGTTCCCAAATAAAACGGTGGCCCTGGTTGCCTCCGATATTCTGCACCTGCTCATCAACTATGTGGATCACCTGCAGAAATTCCCTCCTGACACTCCAAAGAAAATAGTCGAGGTACCAGTAAAAGAGTGAAATATTAGAAAGTAAGATATCATTGTACACATGTGAGTTGCTGTACCGGTATGTGTGTAAATAATTTCACAAGTGAAAACATGAGTAAGTGTGAAGACGTGTTTGTGTTTTGTGTGTGTGTGTGTGTGTGTGTATGTGTGTGTGTGTGTGTGATTGTTGCAGATCCTCATAGCCACCATCACCTACCTGCTCCCCACCACAGAGTCTTCCCCGCATGAGCTGGACAAGAGGGTATGGGACACACACACACTTGGACTCATAGACACAGCTACCAATGCTCTCTTAAGCCCCCACACACACACACACACACACACGCACACACACATACACACACACATCTGAGAAATTCCCACAAATACTGTTTTTAGACAGTTTGGTGTTGGTCTTATGTGTGTCTTATACAGTAGACTCCCATGTTGTTTGAGAGAGCGTTCTGTGTGCTACCATTCAACCCCCCACTCCCACCCTGTGTTTAGCTGGTGGTGTCTCTGTTGCTGTGCCTACTGGACTGGGTGATGGCGCTGCCCCCCAAGACCCTGCTGCAGCCCATCCAGACCGCCCTCACCCCAGATAAGGACCGCGCCGAGAAGTCCGTCCTCAGCTGCATCTACAAGGTAAACAGCAGAACACATGCACACATCACATGTCCATTGCACACCTGCACTCACTGCTGTTGTATAGTTTTGTTGTTTCCTGCAGAATACAAAACAACCCTGATATTGGTTATGAGTGTGTGTGTGTGTGTGTGTGTGTGTTTGTATTTGTTTTCATCACCTGTACTGAGGTGTGGAGCTGACTGCCCTCTGTTAACCTCCATAAGGCCTCTGATGAGTGTCCATTAACAAAGCTAGGTTTTTGTTTTTGAGGACAGAGTCTGTATCTCGTCCACTATCTCACCCCCCCCAGACCCCCCCAACACACACACACACACTCTCCACAAAGCAGCCATCTCCAATTACTCCCCTCTTAGCCATTCACAGTCACCATAGCGACTGTGTCTTTAATGGGCAGATAATTGGATCATGAGTATATGTATTTTTGAATCATTACCATTTTTCCATAGTACTTTGCCACAAACACAAGAGCTGACTTAAGCCAATCCCTCTCTCTTTCCTGCTCAGCCTTTTAGCAGCTCTTGCTTTCCTCTCTACCACTTTCTTTTTTTCTTTTTTTTTTTTTTTTTACTATTTTCTCTATTGTATCTCCTTCTATTTCTTCTCTACTTTATTTTTTTACCTCCATTTTTTTTCTTTCCTCTCTGACTGCAGTTTTTCCTTCTCTTTTTATTCCTCTTCCCAGTCTCTCAACATGTCCGTTGGGCTTGTTTTAATCTGGTGAAATGAGACTCTTTATATTCAGTGCTGCCCTGCAAAAGTCAACGTGTTCTCTGTGTTTGCAGGTTCTGCATGGGTGTGTGTACGGGGCACAGAGCTTCAGTAATGCCCGCTACTTCCCCATCAACCTCTCTGACCTCAGTAGCCAGGACTACGACCCCTTCCTGCTGCTGGAGAGCCTGAAGGAGCCAGAGCCTCTGCACTCGCCCGACTCGGAGCGCTCGTCCAAGCTGCAGCCCGTCACCGAGGGTACGCCCCCCCCACACACACACACACAAAGTCCCGCATTCCCACTAAAACATAAAAGCATATCGACACCTATGGTATATATATGTAACATCTATATGATATATTAAATCATTCAACACCAATTCAAAAAAAAAAAAATATATATATATATATATATATATATATATATATATTATATACAAAAAAATAAAAATGTAAAAGTTCCGAAGTGATAAACCCCAAGTGTCAGCCAGCCGGTGTTCTTCTTGGCCAGCGTGCTAAAAACAACACCGCCCTTCCCTAACTGAGCTAGCTGTATCAGGACACCTCCAGACTAACATGGGTTCACCTGCTCATGTTTGTAGATTGTGTTAAGACACCAAAGTGCATGAGCTTTGCTAAAAAAAAAAAAAAAATCAGTTTGTTGAACCGAAGTGATATGACCACTATATATATTTTATCTATGCAATATGTAGCGTGCATCCATACAAAATATATGTAATAGTTTCTTACATCACTACCCTGGAGAGGAGAAAGGTCTATAAACCTGAAGTGTCATTTATTCTGATTGGTAAAACATTTGATCAAATTCATTGTCCTAGTTAATTGAGTCAGGATTTCTGAAATGTGTTAATTGTGGATATGCCTTTTGTTGAGCGTAACCAGTGAGTGGTGTGAGCTTCGTGTGTTTGCCCTATCCTGTCCTGGATGGTGATGAGCTGAGCTGTGTGAGCCCTGCAAGTGTGTGTGTGTGTGTGTGGCTGTGTGTGTGTGGTGTTGAGCTTGTGTGTGAGTTGAGTGGTTATTATCGGAGCTCTGCTCTGGCTTCTGCTCATATGCCTCAGCCTCACTTCCTCTGCTCCTAATCTCTCTCCTCCACATCGCTCCTCTGGCATCCACACGCCTGAGGGGGTGGGGGTGGGGTGTGTGTAAGCGCTGCCGCAGTTAGCAGAACACTGGTCTTAGTTGGCACCCCTCTTTACTCTCTCTCTCGCTGGCTCGCTTGCTCACTCTGTTTCCCACCCTCTCTTGTCATTCCCTCCCATATCCTCTGTTTCATTTCTCTCACTCTCTTATTCTCTCTCTCTACACCCCTCTCTCTACATCTCTCGTTCTGTCTTTTGATCTCTCACTCTTCCCCCCTGCTGTTACCCCTCTCTCTCTCTCTCTCTGTTGGTGGCTGTGCTCTGTCCATCCCTGTGGGTGTTTAAGGGTATTAATGTAGTCCTTCACCCCCCACCATCCCCTCTGTGTGTGTGTGTGTGTGTGTGTGTGTGAGTGAGAAAAGGGGGATGGTTGTGTTCATAAGCACATACACACACTTTCTACCACGTACCTCTTTTCCCCTGTTAGACACACATATACCCCCATACCCCTCCCCTTCACATACCTTGTGTCACAAACATATACACACACACACACACACACACACACACACACATTCTGAACACACACACTGCTAGTGGTGTAGCAAGTGGCTAATCACAGCTGGCTTGTGCAAGGCATGCTCCTTGCCTGGCCTGACGAGACGCCCGGCGACTCCATTCCGCCTTCATTTAGCTGCTTATCGGGGCCTCCGGGCCAGCAGGGGGGGCGGAGAGCCCACGTGTCACATTGCAGCGCTCCCTGCTCCGCCAGGCCTCCCTATTGATCAGGCCCCCAAATTCCGCAATTTTACACAGAGGGAGGTTTGTGTGTGTGTGTGTGTGTGTGTGTGTGTGTGTGTGTGTGTGTGTGTAGGGAATTTTTTTTTTTTTTTTTTTTTGTATCTGTGCTGGTTGAGGAGTCTTAAATAGGCTGAAGTTGAAGGAATGCTCCAGCAGATTATTGACTCTGTAAGGGGTATTGAGTGGATGTTTGAGTGGCCAGACTTGGCTCAAGGCACGGTGTGCGTGTTTGTGTGTGTGAGAGAGAGAGAGAGAGAAAGACAAAGTTGAGTTTGGCTCAGGTCTATGTGGCTTAGGTGTGTGTGTGTGTGTGTGAGAGAGACAAAGTTGAGTTTGGCTCAGGTCTATGTGGCTTAGGTGTGTGTGTGTGTGTGTGAGAGAGACAAAGTTGAGTTTGGCTCAGGTCTATGTGGCTTAGGTGGGTGTGTGTGTGGGTCAATTCCGTCAGTCAATTCGTCCCCAATCCTCTATAGGGTTAGCATCTTCAGTATGGGTTTTACTCACTTTTGAGACGCATCAAATGATTGCAACTCAAATATTGTCTCTATCTCTGTTTTGAAAGAAATGGTCTGTTTGTCAGGCAATAATCACTATTAGCAACTATTGAGACTTGTTTTTAACACGTTTCATTGATAACTTTTGTTTCTTTCTCTCTCTTTCCTCCATCCACCCATACAGTGCGCAGCCGTATCCAGACGGGCCTGATCTCGGTGGCGGCCCGGACGGTCATCTCGCACCTGGTCAACCACCTGGGCCACTACCCGTCGAGCGGCGGACCGGCCACGCTGACCAGCCAGGTGTGCGAGAACCACGACAACCCGTACAGCGAGAGCCCCGACTTGGCGCCCGAGCTCTTTGACGCGCCCAACCTGCAGTTCTTCGCCCTCAACAGCTCCACGCTCCTCTCCTGCCTTCAGATCCGCGCCGAGGACGGCCTGCCCGGCGGAGGCATGTCGGCTGGACTCACCACCACCAGCGCCTGCGTGCGCGTCATCGTGCGAGACATCTCCGGCAAGCACTCGTGGGACTCGGCCGTGCTCTACGGCCCTCCCCACTGCTGCACGTCGGCGACGGGACCGCAGATGGCGGCGACAGCGTCGGCGATGCAAGACGGGCACAGAGAGAGGCGGGGAGGTGGGGAGGAGGACGAGCGAGGCGAGAGGAGGCTACAGGAGGAGGAAGAGGAAGATGACGATGATGAGAAGGCGGAGGAAGACGCAGAGGAGGCGTCGGTGGCCGACGATGCAGAGTTGGAAGAAGCGCTCCGACTGGCCGAGAACGCAGGAGAGCGCTCGGACGAGGGCTCCAACGGCAACGCGGAAACGGAGGAGGAGGAGGAGAGGAGGAGCAAGCAGCAGGAGGAGCAGACTAACAACAGCAACAACAATGACGAGCTGGAAGATCCCGACGGCGACAGAGGTGAGGAGGAGGAAGCTGATGATGATGATGATGATGATGATAACGGCGATGACGACGAAGGTCACCTGGGCCCGCGAGCCAAGCGGCGTTGCCGCGGGGAGGCCTTCCCCCAGTGGGACGCGTTGCACGACGAAGAGGGCTCGGACGCGCTGGACGAGATGCTCTGCTACCTGGGCGTGTCCAGCCCCGAGTGCCTGCAGCGGGCCGGCGCCCCGCTCAACATCCCCGCTCCCCCGCCCGCCTGCGTCTCCGACAAGCAGGAGAACGACGTCATCAACGCCATCCTCAAGCAGTGTGCGCACGAGCAGGAGTTTGCCGCGCACCGTGGCAACGAGCTGAACATGCGGGCGGCGCAGCAGGGCCAGCCAGGACCCCAGCGACCGCAAAGCGCCTTCTACTACTGCCGCATGCTTCTCAACATCCTGGGCATGAACTCCTGGGAGAAGAGGTGAGGAGAACACACACACACACACACACTCTCACACATACTCACACACACACCCACACACTCTCACACTCACACACACTCACTCACACACACACACACACACACACACACACACAGAAGTTTCTGGCACTTGGCAACATAAAGGTTCCTGCACACTTGTACACACAAGACATACTCTTACACATAACCGTAAGATATGTGAGATGTGTAACATAGTGAGAGTTACAAAGAAAGCTAACAAAAAGAAAGCACACAGACTGCTCAGTGCTCCCAAATGCAAAAAAAATAGCTGTAGTTCAGGCTTATCGACAGACTTTGCACTATATGTTTAAATTAGACACCCGAAACACGTGTGTGTGAGTGTGTCTGAATATAATAAGGCTTGTGTGTAAAGTTGTAGATATGTCAGATCTCAGTAGGGTCATGCAAGGTTCCATAGTTAGACTCACACACAAATTCCCATTTGAGCTTCTAGCCATTAAAAAAAACAAGCTGACTGTAACTCGCTGTAATAAAATAATGAAATCATAAATCCACATTATGGCGTGAGGATCAGACCCGTTATCATTCTCTACTGAAATCAGACTGTGTAAACATCCTGTTTCTGTGTGTGTGTGTGTGTGTGTGTGTGTCTGTCTGAGTGTGTTTGCACATTTTGAGGTAATCAGCTTACAACTGTCAGCATCTCTTTCTCTGCGTCTCTCCCTTGTTTAGACACACATGCACACAGTCTCACACGTGCGCACACACACACACTCTCAAAAAGCATCTCCATTGACTCGTCTTCCATTCCGAGGACATTATATGGATCTCATGTCTGTCTCAATCATTAGAGAGCATTATGTGAATAGGTGGAGAGCGGCCCATGAAGAATGCCCACTCCCTCTCCACGGAGAGTTATTCAGGAGATGGCCAGGGCATTATTTATTTAGCATGCACTTGTGGTCTGCCACGGGTAAAATGGCCATGCAAAGACGGCACTGTTTCTCCTCTTATTGCCGTCCTGAGGTTTGTAACACAAGGACGTCTTTAACAGTGCTGAACGGGTGTGGGTGGATGGGGGGGGGGGGGGAGCGTGTTCCTCATAGGCGCTTGCTTCTGTGTGCTTGTGGAAGACAAATTAGTTAAATTTCACATAAGTGTGTGTGTGTGTGTGTTTGTTTGTGTGTGTCGGAGGTGATGTGCGGTCTTCCTCTTGTTTGGATTCAGTGTATGCTTTGTCTCCTGGACTGAATGGTGTGTGTGGATCATAGTGACCATTGTGTGTTTTTGTTTGCTGAGTGCTTTGGCCTTGAGAGTGTATGTGTGTGTGCGGGCATCTGTAAATATGTCTGTCAGATTAATTCATTAGGCCCGTGTTTAGCCTGAAGTGTGCTCTTATCCAAAAAGACGGACTAGAGAGAGGACAGATGCACATTCCCCTCTGTAACACACACACACACACACACACACACACACACACACACACACACACACACTCACTCTCACTCACTCTCTTCTCTGCACACGTTATTAGCCACAGGGCGCCCAGGCAGACCGCAGCGAGTCTTTTAAGGGATCACAGCCCACTCTCTTCTCCCTCACCTCTTTCCATTCACAGCTAATCCATGCCCTGCTCAGAGCTTTAACAGCCCGCAATACACCCTGCCTTTGTGTGTGGGGAGCCGGCAAACCAGTGTGCCTGTGTGTGTGTGCGTGCGTGCGTGCGTGTGTGTGAGAGAGAGAGAGCAAGAACGACTACTCTGTGTGTGCGTGTGTGTGTGTTTTTCAATGTGTGAATAAGAAGTGTGTGTTTGTGTGATCTGTGAAGTGTGTCTGCAGCACCAAACTCTGCGTCTGTGTGTGTGTCTGTGTGTGTGCGTGTGTGTGCGTGTGCGTGCGTGTGTGTGCGTGTGTGTGTGTGTGTGTGCGCGTGCACGTAATACGAGGCTTTTCATGCTGTCCCCAGAGTGCCGCCTGTGAAATGGCTCACTTTCAATGGAGAAAATGAAGACCATTACACCACGCCAAGCTAATAAAGAGACCCCTACTCAAAGAGAGAGAAAGGAAAGCGGGAGAGAGAGAGTGAGGGAGAGAAGGATGGAGAGGGAGAGGGAAAGAGCGAGGGAAAGAGCGAGGGAAGAAGGGGAGGTGTGTAAAAGCAAAGGAAACAAAAAGTCCCCTTGGAAGGGGGGAGGTGTGTGTGGCGGAGTGTTTCTGCGTGATTCGTGCTTCTCAGTCAAAGGTAATATTAAAAGAGAGAGAGAGAGAGAGAGAAAGAAAGAGAAAATCATTATTCTTCAAGCCAGCAGTGACTTGCTGTAGCAGCAGCAGCAGCAATGGGGGCACGCTCAGGATGTGAAAATCAGCTACCAAACTTCCCTGTGACTTTTAGGCTCTCTTCCTCTCAGCCTCTCTATCCCTCACTCCCTCACTCACTCTCTCCCTCACTCTCTCTCTCTCTCTCTCTCACTCTCACTCACTCACTCACTCACTCACTCGTGGCCTAGTTTTCTCCATTGAGTCCTTCTAGGTCTAATGTTTTGTCTGAATCCTGTGTGACAAAAACAAAGTGCTGGCTAATGAAGGTGGAGGGCTCTTAATAGGCTGGGGCAGGAGGGGGGGAGGGGGGGGGGGAGATGTTAAAAGGCCTTGTGTCTTCTGAGTCTGAACTCACCAGAGATGGAGAGAGAGAGAGAGACCGACCACACCACACCACATCAACAGCACACTGAAGCAAACTTCAGTGTGATGTTTTTGAATGGTATTCTTATTGCTAAGAAGGCATAGCTGCCATTAATAACCAGCCATTAGATTGTCAGAGAGAGCAAAGCAATTGGATGCAATTTAATGCATTCCTTACTTGTTTTGGATTGGCTTTGGGCAACATCATCTGCTAAATGAACTTTTTTGGTTATTTGCTCTCTTCTTTCCTTGGTGCCAGTCTATTTATTGCATTTCTAGTGGCTTCTATTTAGTTTTTCTGACTCGCTCCCCTACCTCTCTCTGTTTCTCTCTCTCTCCTTCCCACAGGACCAGCTTCCACCTGCTGAAGAAGAATGAGAAGCTGTTGAGAGAGCTGAAGAATCTTGACTCCAGACAGTGGTAGGGCTCCCACTGCCTCTCTGTGCTCTCCCTCCCCCGCTAATCAATAACGCCTTCAGCATCAGCACCATGCTCAATAGCCTAGTCAATGGCTCTGCTTGTTCTGGTTTTTTACCTTGCTAAAAATATATCTGTATCTCTCTCTCTCTCTCTCCCTTTCTCTATCCTCTTTTTTTTCACCCCCCCCCCCAGCCGTGAGACCCATAAGATAGCTGTGTTCTATGTGGCAGAGGGTCAGGAGGACAAGCACTCTATCCTGTCCAACACCAGTGGCAGCCAGGCCTACGAGGACTTTGTGTCTGGCCTGGGCTGGGAGGTACGCAGTGGTCCTTTTTTTTTGCATCCACCTCTCATCAGCGACAGTAGTCGTCACAGAGTGGTAACCTGGAACATGTCAAGATTTCTTACTCTGCTGGCAGTGTGATTTCTGAAAACCCATAGTTATCATAGTTAGTGTGTCCATTCTCAGAAGTGAATGCTGCTGTGTAAAATGCTTGAGTGAACATAGCATGAAGCCGTGATGTTTCTTGAGATGGTGATCATGCTGTGAAAAGCTCAAGGTAGTTTGCACATACTATGAATTGAACTGCTTGTCCATGCCATTAACAGACCTGATTGTGTGTGTGTGTGTGTGTGTGTGTGTGTGTTTCTTCAGGTCAACCTGACGAGTCACTGTGGCTTCATGGGAGGCTTGCAGAGAAACCGGAGCACGGGTCTGACTATGCCCTACTTCGCCACCTCCACCGTGGAAGTCATGTTTCATGTGTCCACACGCATGCCCCCTGACTCAGACGACTCACTCACCAAGAAGGTGCGTTTTTTCAGGGGGTCTGTGTGTGTGTGTGTGTGTGTGTGTGTCTGAGGGTTGTGTCTGATTCATTTAGAAAATGAAATGTGTGTGTGTGTGTGTGTGTGTGTGTGTGATTGAGTGTGTTGGTCAGTGGCCCTCCTGTCTGTCAGGCTGAGAGAAGTTGGAGAAGACGCAGACGCTGGTCAGAAAGCTCAAGGCCCCGGGGGGGGGGAGGTGTCAGTGAGTCTTGTCTTCCTGCTCTGTCCAGTGACCCTTGTGCAGAGGTCAACCAGGGACATTTCAACTGCTATCGATCTCCTCTTGGGTCTACAGCTTAGCCCGCTAGGCATTCTCTCATTCTCTTTCTTTCTTCTTTTCACTCTGCTAGTGTGTACAGAGCTCCTGGTCAGCCTCTTCACTCTTTACTTCCTACATGTCTCCTTTTCACTCTTTTCTCACAGTTTCCCCTACACCTGTCTCTCTATCTATCCTCTCGTACCTCTCTCTCAGTCCTCACGTGATTTGTAGAACCCCAGGCTTATTTTATTTCTTTTTTTTCCTTTTCCTTTCTGCCGTGGGGGTGAAGTGGGCCCACAATGGCGGCGTGACCCGCGTGCTCCTCCTCCATTATGGCCCATTATCCCAGCGGCACAGCAGGCAGCGCCAGCTCCCCGCCCCGCACCCAGAGAGAGAGAGCCTTTTGTGCCGCCAAGCGCCGCGCCTGGGCCTCACTGGGACTGGAAGCCCTGTCCGCACCACACACACACACACACACACACACACACACACACACACACACACACTATTCTCTTTCATGGCCCGAGAGAATAAAGCACAGACACGTGCTTGCTGTTTGGCATTGTCTGCAGCGTAGCTCTGAATCCGCTATGATGTCTTGTCTTGATGGTGTGTTTCCTCTTGCCTCCATGACTGCACACCTGGTTTGTCTTTCTCTCAGTAAAACGGGCTCAGAGAGACAAGGTCACACTCCTTTATTTACCTTGATGGGACACTGGTTGGTGGCGTGTTTAGAGGAGCTGTCTGTATGATCGTTTTCTCATTGTGTGTGTGTGTATGTGTCCGTCCGTCCCTTTGCCTCCTCATCTTCCCATTACAGTTAGTCACACACCTCTCACTTTTGTTGTTTCCCCCAGAGGAAAACAAAGTCTCTATCTCTCTTTCTCTCTCTCTCTCTCTCTCTCTCTCTTTTGCTCTCTCTCTCTCTCTGTCTTTGTCTCTGTCTCCTGTGCCCTGCAGAAACGGTTGTTGTTCTGGGTTTCTCTTGCTCTCACTCTTAGCAGTGTCACCTTAGCTCACAGCTGCCGCCGCTCGTCTTGTTTTGTGCCACGGCTCCTGGGCGCTGTCTGCGTTGGTATGTTTTCCTCTTCGTCCGCTCAGCGCAAACCTAATAACCAGCCCAAATTACCCATAATCACCCTGGCTGGGGGGCTGTGCCGATACTGCTGTCGTTCATTTCTCTTTTTTTTTCCTCTTTTTTTTTCTCCTCTCCTCCTTTTTCTTGTATCATTTTTTTTTTCCTGTCTGGTGGTGGAGGGAGCATTCGAATGAAGGATGAGGCATCATTAGTGCTGTTCCCATTTTGTGTCTCGGTCCTCTCTCTCACACACACACACACACACACACACACATTCACATAATCTATCAGTGGAGGGGGCCTGGGCGATGAGGTGCAAAGCCACCCAGAGCACTTCTTAATGAACGCAGAATGGAATGTAATATTGAAGAGAAGACTGGTGAATACAGGGGGTGAGGTGTGTGTGTGTGTGTGTGTGTGTGTGTGTGTCTGTAGGACTGAGGGGCTGACTGACCTCAAAGTGAAGTTCAGGATAGAGGTGGGGTTTGTAATTGGATTACAGACCTCACTCAGCACAACACACAGAATCCAGCCCCACCCCCCTCAGGTTATAAAACATTAGTTATTTCCACTACATCTCTCCTTCACCCTTTCTTTCCCTCTCTCATTTTTTATCAACCCCCACCCAACTCTTCTGCGTCATGTCCTCATCCTTCCTTTTCTTTTCTTTTCTTTTCTTTCCTTTTCTTTTCTTAGTTTTTTTTTTGTTCTCTGTTGCTCGCCTGTTTCATTTGTCTTTATTTTATCTCCTCTGTTATCTCTCCTCTCTTCTGTCTTTCTGTCGGTTTTTGTTTCTTTTTTCCCCTCCACACTGTCAGAATATTGTGTGTGTGTGTGGGGGGGGGTGATGCGTCGCTCAGCGGCGTGGTGTCTTGTTGGCGCGGCCTCTAATTACCTTTAATAAGCAGACAGATTGTTAGCTGTGAGCCTTAATTTCCGAGCCATTGTTCTGTGAAAGAAGAAGTAAAGGACACAGAGATGGAGACAGTCAGAGAGAGAGATGAGGTGAAGAAAGAGGGAGATGGAGAGGGAGCTAGGGAGAGATGGAAGAGGAAGAGCAGGGAAGGGAAAGGGGAAAGGAAAGGAAGAGGGAGAGATGGAGGGAGGGGAGGTCCCTGGTGTTTATCAGTGAGTGATTAGGAGCGGAGGAGAGGTGTAATAAGAAGCGGGTTGCGGTCCGTCTGTATCCTGCCTGTGCACAAGCGGCTGCCGCCCCTCATTAACGGAGGACTCCAGACAAAAAGTCCAGCACCCTCTCTCCCATCTGATAGAGATGCCACCCACAAAGTGCTCATTAGGGATGATTGGTGTGTGTGTGTGTGTGTGGTGGTTTAGTGTCAGATGTGGAGATATGAAGATATCAAAGGAAGGGGGCTGCGGAAGTGCGTGTGTGTGTGTGTGTGTGTGTGTGTGTGTGTGTGTGTGTGTGTGTGTGAAATCTTGTTTCTGACTGCCCATTTTAGGTTTGTGTTGCTGTGTTGTTCTCTTCTTTGCCAACGAGAAGTGATTCATGGGCCCTGTGTGTGGCAGGTCCTGTGAGTTGATCACACGCAGGCCTGTACGTGCCAGTCTAGGGGTTCAGACACTGTAACAAAGGAGAGAGATGGTGAATCTCTCCCAAAACGACAGACCAAAAAGATAACTTGAAAGTATTTATTAAGAAAACTAGTTAACATATAAAAATAGAAAAAGTTAAAGAAATGAAACGACAGCTACTAGAACAAAAAGACAAACGATATCAAAAGTAACGAAGGAAAACATAAGACAAAAGTAGGCCCAAACAAAAACGATGCCAAGGCCATGCCAGCCTCTCACACTGGCCAGCGGTGCTGATGGCAGAGATGTGACTGAGCGGAGCATTGCAAGCGGGAAAGAGCGCAGTGTAGCCCCCACTATGGGAACAGTGCCCCTTTTTATACAGCTGGGCACCCAATCAGCAACGACAGGAAGAAAATTGGTAAGAAACCAAACTGCAACCAGGACATCCTGCAACCACAATACACAGACACAAATACAGACAGAACAAAGCAAAAGCACACCAGCCATCCACATGAATCTCAGAAGGCCTAAGAAGAACATATAGGTCTGTAATATGGAATCTGAGGCCTTAAAGTCTGTGAGCTCACAACAAGCCAGTGGTCGGAGGTGTGATGTTCAGCCAAATTTGAGCGTTATGCGCAGCTGAGCTGGTAAAGGCAACCCTCTGCTGTCTTGTTCGTGGCTGTTTCAACACGTCGAGTCGGCAACAGAGCCATGGGCAGCGGTAGCTGTCAGATGACATTGTGGTCAGTTCTCTGATGTCTGCGTGGGCCGCACGCTCTACTGGATTCCAGATGCACCCAGATCACAAAGCTGTGTTGAGCATAAAGCATCAGTAAAAGGGCCAGTGTTTAACATGCATCACTGTGTAGGTCCTGTGTCTGGACAGCACCCAGGGTGCTTGTGCCCCTGTGTGGTGAAGCGTGACCGGTGCGGTAACGTGATCAGAGGGAATCCCATCGCTCACCGGAAGCCCCTGGGTGTCTATCTCTGCTTGCTTGTCTGCCACGGGCTACACATGGCAAACAAAACATCATCCCTCACGATCTGGAACTCACCGTCACGCTTCAAACCGTCAGCCGCACAAAAGATGGAGAGAGGTGCTCTGTGTGTGTGTGTATGCTGGGATTCATTTGTGTGTGTGTGTGTGTGTGTGTGTGTGAGAGAGAGAGCATGAGGGAGAGAGAAATGCCTTTGTGTGTATTTGTGTGTGTGTGTGTGTGTGCGCGAAAGAAAAAGTGTGTGTGTGTGTGAGAGAGAGAAAGTATGTGTGCTTTTATATGAAGAAAAAAAGGGGGTGTGGATGTTATCTCAAAATCAGTGTGTATGTGTTCGTATGACAAGCAGGAATATTTCAATTCCCCAGGGTGTTGGCCAATCATTTCCCTTAAAACTTAAAATCTCCCTTTATACGAACATTGACAGTACCCCTTACACGCACACACACACACACACACACACACACACACACAGCTCCCCTCACCTACACTGTCCTGTCCTGTGCTGTGCTGTGTTGTGCATGGCATGGTCATATAGTACCCAAATTGGATTGGAGCTGTCCGTGTGTTTGCGGTGCGCTCAGGACTCGGGGGCCTGAATTGGATTAGCGCTGGCGCGGGCGGCAGCAGGCCAGAGAGCGATGGGCCCGATAGCGTCGCTAAACCATGTTAACCAGACACTAACGCGTGTCAGCACGGCCACCAGCCCAGCCCAGCCCAGCCCTGCCCCACCCCACCACACCACACCGCTCCGCACTTCTCTTCTCCGCTCCGCTCCTCACCACACCACACCACACCACACCATGCTGAGCTACACTCGCTAGCAAAGGCTTTATTTATCTGTTTGTTTCAGTCCCCCCCAACACACACACACACACACACACACATGCATAGACACACACACACCCAGCCCCTCCTAACTGCCACCGCCACCCTCACCCTCACTTCCCTCTCTCTGCTAAACATCCAGGTCTTTACCTGTTCTCCCCATAGCACAGCCTGTTAATGTGCTTGCTTGTTTGTAATGCGTTCAACAGGTTAATGCACATGCAAACACATTTTCAATAGACACAAACGAGAATCAGCCTTACAGAAATACACAGCCAGCATTTGCATATAGCAGTAAAATACTGTTGTTATGTTTATGTTGGCTATATGACTGCTTACATGATGGCTGTGTATTTTTCACATGTATGTATGTATATAACGTATACAGTATGTACTACATGCAAGTTGTCACATAGTGTGTACTGCTAAAGCCTAGTTTTGGCCTAAGTAGATTTGAGTGTGTGATAGAGAGAGCCCTGCAATGGACTAGTAGGGATGCCATAGGTCCTGTGCACCTTGGCGCTCCTGTGATTGGCTGAAGGGACATGTGTGGATTGAGGGCCATGTGTTGATGGCCCCTCTCAGCAGTGATGGAGTGTAGGTGAGAAGAAGATTGAATGTTCCCCAAAAAAGATGGATGAGGAGAGACACCAGGTGTGTGTGTTTGTGTTCTTCCTTTCTGTGTGCTTGTCTTCATCTTTGTTTTGTTTGTTTGTTTGTTTCTTTTTATATCTATTCTGCCTCACTCTTGTCTTTTGTGTGTCTGAGCCCCTTTTGGCCTCTGCGTCACCCCCCCCCCCCCCTTTTCTCTTTCTCGCTAGCTCTCTTTGTGTTCCTCCTCTCCTGCCCTCTTTCTTATTTGGTCGTCTTTTCTCTGTCAGTCGGTCACTGCCCTTGTCCTTCATTCTCTCTTATCATTCCCATGCTCTGCTTGTCTACTTGAACATCACAAGGCCAATAGCAAGCATCCAAAATGTGTTTTAATGGGTCTACAGACAAAGGTTCTCGCAGGCCATAGAATCACGTCTGTGGCAGAATTGGCCAAAGACAAGTTTACATATATTGTGACGGTTATTATTATTGATATGATTATGATGATGATAATGAAATGATGAAATGATAATAATTATATCAGTAATTGTTATTATTTTCTTGGTTACTTTTAATTTTGGCCAAAATAGACAAGTTGACAGGTTGTTGAACTCCAGACAGAGGGTTTTTTTAAATGGGGAGACAAGACCACTTATTTCCTATTAATGCAAGGAACGTGTCTGTCTGTCTGTCTGTTCCACACATAAGCATTGAACCACTCAAATTTGGTAGTTGTCATGTGTGTGCTGTGCCAAGTTTGGTTGTGTTTGGACAAAGGATGCAAAAGATCTCTTTAAAAGAAGCACGTTTTGTCATGTCAGATTTACCACAAACTACCTAAAGGAATTACCATGTCTCACATCATTGATACAGACTGCAACATTCCTTAATAGATCATCATCATCATGCAGCTATACTGATTTTTATCCTGTACAGAGCTACTCTACCACACAGATTTCTTTGTGTAATATTGTGAGGGTTTGGTTAGGATGTCTCCAGCACATTATAGCACAAAACTCCTTACTGCTCTTTGAGTTGTGGTTGAATCTCTTAAGATCTTTTCGATCCACTTCTTGACCTTAATCCCCGCCTTGTCTTGTGTCTACAGCTGAGGCACCTGGGTAATGACGAAGTGCACATCGTGTGGTCGGAGCACTCACGAGACTACCGGAGAGGCATCATCCCCACCGAGTTTGGTGATGTGCTCATCGTCATCTACCCAATGAAGAATCACATGTACAGCATCCAGATCATCAAGAAACCAGAGGTGCATCACACACACACACACACACACACACAATAAACAACTGAATAACCTTTTGATATGTGATCTTGCATTTGGTATCTCTTCCATTAGGCCAAGTCTTTCCCACAAACTTAAATCAATATACAGTTGCATGCACTTCTGTGTTACTGTGTTCTACGTAACATCATTGTGGAACAACACTTCACTCTTTAAAATTAAAGAATAGAAATATGGTTAACCAATGTATTTATTTCTTGTACAGCTGTAATGCATAAGCTGTAATTGCCAACTAAGTTATTTATTATGCTGAGTTAGTGGGACTGCTGAACAAATATAGAAGCCTTCAAACACTCTTATATATGATGATGATTGATGATATGTGATGATTTATATGGAGTTCATTAATTAAGGCATCCCATGATGACTGCTGTCAGTTCCTCGTCTCCCATGCTTGTACTGAGCTGATGACGGCAGGCTCTCTTTGAAGAGCTCGACTCTGATTTTGCACTCGACCGCAAGTGTGATGGGCAGGGGCCGCTACAGAGATGTGGGGAGGGTGGAGTGAGGGGTGGACTCTATAAACACAAATGTCCCTGTCTCAGCCCTCGGCTTCACTTCCTGTTTAGTTATGTCCCACATAATCGGATTCTCGCGGATTCTGAGAATTAAATTCCGGCATGGAGATGGATCTGAGGAGCGTGGCCCCTCTGTCCTGTCCTGGGCTTCTGAGGAGTCTGAGGAAATGCAGAAAGATGGTCCGATAAGGAGAGAGAACAGAGGGGCCTGGCTTTCATGAAAGTCAATTTAAGTCCCCAGTTCAGTGTATCAGTGCTAGTGCTTGTATTCCTCTGGTTTGTTTCAGGCTTTTGTTTTTGTTTGTTTTTTTTTGTTCTACTCTCCACATGCCAGGCCCCAGGCTTAGTATGCTGGACTGTCATTCATTTAGAAACACTCAAAAGGAATGTTCTAAAACAGAAGCCCTTGTGAATCAGCACAAATGATATCATTGCAATGCATTGATGGATGTAAATAGATTTGTTTTTGTTTTTGTTTGTTTTGGTGAAGTTATTTTTGTTTGTTTCTTTGTTTTGTTTTATGGATCTTTTTTCTTTTTTTTTTTTTGTCTTGCACTGAGGAGCTGCCCTTTGTGGTTTCATACTTTGTAACCATGACTACTAATACGATACTACTACTACGATACTAATGCTAAGCCCTAAGAATTTTCTAGATGCTTTGCAGCCTAGTCAAGACTGAAATGCCCCAACCAGTGATGGGGTCTATAGAAGTGTGTGTCCCTCAGAATGAACAGTTAATTGATCCTAGATCATATAATCTTGTGACAAACTGTTGACTTGTTGGATAAATGTTTGTCATGTGTCAGACTGATTATGTTGTGTTATGTGTTTATGTTGCACGTGATAATGTGCTTTGAACCGTAATCCAGGCTGGCTCTCTTGTTTCCTATGTTTCTGAGTGTGAAGAGCTTTGAAATGAATCTAATTCCTCTCTGCTGTGTTGTTTTTGTCCCCAGGTGCCATTCTTTGGGCCCCTGTTTGATGGGGCCATAGTGGACAGTAGGATTCTGCCCACCTTGGTGAGGGCCACGGCCATCAACGCCAGCCGAGCACTCAAGTCCCTCATCCCACTCTACCAGAACTTGTATCCTTACAGCTACCTGCGCACACATATATACACACACACACACATATACAGACACACTCTTTTTTTTCAGTGTTTGGCACTCTGAGACTCTTTGCTGTCATGCATTGACACTATCTCTGCACATGTAGTTGGAAGTTTGTATTGGAGTGTGTGTGTGTGAGACTGTGAGTGTGTGTGCGTGCGTGCGTGTGTGTACTTATGTGTGCATGTGTGTCTCCCTATGCATGACTGAGTCCTATTTGTGTAGTCGACCACTTGTTGTACCACAACCAAAGTCAAGCACTTTGCTTTGCCTCTGCGACATCTGCCCGTGTCATTCATGTCAATCCCATGTCCTGTAAGTGTTGAAATGTGTGCAGCGGTGCGTGTGGGTCATCCATATGTGTGAGATGAGATGAACTGAAATGAGGTAAGAGAGACGACTCTCTCCCTGGCCGGTGATCTCCGTCCCCTGTCTCCTGTCCAGGCTTTTCGCACGGTATCGACAGGCGGCCCCTCCTGCCACGGCTTCGAGGTCCAGGAGGCAGAGGATGGGGGGCGAGACGCTCCTCGGATCGCTGTGCTCTCGCTAGCTCGCTCACGCGCTCTCTCACACACACACAAGCACGCGCGCACCCATGGCCGCTCTCCCGCTCGCGTTCTCATTCTCGCTCACTCTCCCTTCGTTCGATAATTATTGACGTCTTTCTCTCTCTCTCGCTCCGAATGAAAGCAAGCGGGGGTTTGTGCATCGCTGGCGTGCAGGTGATGGAATCGCTCTGATCACCTGCAAAACCCTCACAGACACACACACACGCACACAGAAACACATATGCGCACACACACATACACACACACACAATTGTCTGCTAACAGCTGTGGTTGTGCTACCATTTGCTTTTGAAATAGGTCTCAAGCAATTTTTTTTTTAAGTCCCACCCTCTGTTCTTCTCATTTGTCTTCTTCTTCACTCATTGTACACTTTGAACAACTCCTTCACCTCCTCCTTCCTCACCCTCCCTCTCTCTCTCTACTGCCCTCTCCTACCCTCCCTCTATTCCCCCCCCCCCTCCACCTCCCTCTGTGTTTCTTTTCTGCAGTAATACCGAGAGTGGCAGAGCGCACAGGAGGTGTAATTAAGACATTTACTCCTGTCAACATGATGTGAAGGCTTGTGCTGGCCTCACAGGGGGCTAGTTCAGCCCTCAGTTATCTGCTCTGTCGGTTTGACAAGACCAGCCATCATGCAGTACAATTCTGTACACAGTTTAGCTTAGGTTCTTACTGTATCTTTAGTGACCTACAGATTAGACATTCTAGTGCCAAGAACAGACTTAAGAGTAACAGACACAACTGTTGCACGCAGTGCAATAGAAAAAATAGGGATGATGCCACTAGTGCACAAGTTTTAGTTACAACTAATAAGAACCTCTTGTCATAAAACTCACACACACACACACACACTTTCCCTCTTACACGCTCTTTTCCACATACACTCACTGTCTCTATGTGTGGAAATGTGTGCGAGCGAAAAAAAGGCATGACCATTTGAGATGAGGTTTTACTCGGCCCATCATTACAGCTTTACCTGCTTCTTTCTATGCATTTTAACCAGATAACAACCTCAAAAGGCTGCCTGGACTTATATATTTATTTCTAGTGATAATAATGGTCCTATTATGGCCACTCATAGATAACAGACACCCCCCCATTCCCCCTTAGTGCCTCACAGCTCCTCTCCCCTCTCTCGTTCTCTCCCTCTCTCTCTTTCTCTCTTCCTTTCTCTCTCTCTCTCTCTCTCCATGTCTGTCTCTGTCTCTCTCTCTCTCTCTCTCTCTCTGTCTCTGTACTTCTCAGTACAGCCTGTAACCTCCGTTTAAAGCTGCCCCCTTTCTCTTTTGAAAAGCCCAAGATGCTAACAGCCTGAAAACAAAGCAAAGCGACAGAGCGGGAAAGAGAGGTGGGTGGAGTAGGGTAGGGAGGGTGGTTCAGGGGGTGGGGAGGAGTGATGGAGGGGGAGGGGGAAAAAAAGAGAAGAAAAGAAAAGAAAAGAAAAAGAGACGAGTTGGGGGAGAGAAAGAGGAGGCCACGTTGACGGGGGCAAAGCTGCTCTCATCTGCCATGTGCTGCGAGAGGCTGAGATTGTTGGGCCCAGCTTGAGTCTCTCGCCTTCAGCAATCTCGCCCATCTGTGTGTCTGCGCCGGGGCTCGATACTGGACTGAGCTATTGATTGGCGTGAGTAGCACAGGTCGATGGTCCTGACAGCCAGAATTACAGTAATCTGTCATTATCGACGGATGTCTCTCCAAAACCCATTCTGTCTCTCTGTCCATCCCTGCCCCTCTCTCTCTCTCTCTCTCTCTCTCTCTCCCCGTCCCTCTCTCCTTCATGTGTCTGTCCGTTTGTCATGTCTTGTTGTGGCTCACTGCTCTCTCTCTTCTTTTTCTTTTTCTTTATTTGTTTGCTTTTCTCTTCCCTCTGTCCCCCTTCTCTTCTGACATTCTTGATTCTCTGTCTCTTCTCAGTTTTTTCGTCCTTCCATTCCCCCTCTTATTTCTCTGCCACTTCTCCAGCCCTCACATTTTCCATTCCTTTGCTTCTACCACCCCCCCTTACTCTCCACACAGCTCTATAGAGCCCCCTCTCTTATCGCTCCTGAGGATGCTCAGACATGTGACACATGCTTGTTGGACAATGATTAACAGCCCAAACTAGCAGTCTCACGTAGCCTCACACACTGTGTGTTTGTGTTTGTGTGTGTGTGTGTGTGTGTGTGTGTGTTTTGGTAAGAGATGGAGAGAGAGCCACCACCTCTATCATCCTTCATGCTCACCTGTTGACGCTGCTAATACACACACACACACACACCTCTATTCTTCAGAGCTGTGTGAGGGCATTTAGTTTGTGAGGGCACCAGACTTTACCGGTTCATAAAAGAGGCTCTTGGTCTGGAAATGACACAGTCTGGTTGGTTGGGCTGGTGGTCCTATTGGAAGCCCCTAGCGTGAGTGGTGTGGTGTGCTTTTAGGCTTGGAGATGTGGATGGCCTTGAGTGCAGCCCCTTGGGCCTAAGCCTGCCACAGTGAGCTCATTAGGCTGAGCTGAGCCAGGAGCACAGTCGGCCATTAGAGCAGCAACAGCCTCCATGCTCTCCCTTTCTCTCCTCTCCCAAAGAACTGGGCTGAAGGCCTTTGTAAGCTGCATCAAAAGATCTTCAAAGACCTTCCCTCTCTCTCTCTCTCTCTTTCTCTCCCTTCCTCTCTTTCTCTCTCTTTTCTCTCTTCTGTTTCTCCTCTTTCTCTTCGTCTCTCCCTCTACCACCCCCTCTGTTACCCACCTCACCTCTCTGCCCCTCGTGTGGTGCAAAACACCTTCCTCAATGAGCACAACTCCAGAGGATTGAGGTGGCCATTGTTGGCAGAATGTTGTGGAGATGTTGCTACCTGCCGCCTTTTTCCTCTCTTTGATCCCTTCCCCCCTTTTCTTTCTTCACCTCTTTGCCTTTTAACACACTTTTCTTTTCCTTTCTCCTTGTCTCTCTCATTCTCTCTATCTATCTCTCTTTCTCTCCCTCTCTCTCTCTTTTTCTGTCGCTGTGGCGACTTCCTTTCCTCATGCGTTGGACGCGGAGCTCCAGTTCTGGGCTTCTTGGCCTGCAGGCGCCTCCATCTGCCTTCCCTCTCCCCACGTTGATCCCTCGTTTGCCATCACTGTGAAATCGGCCGCTTGGAACAGAGAAAAAAGGAGTCCACCCCCTCCACTCTCTTTCATTTGTTTTTCTTGTTCTCTCTCTCTCTCTCTCTCTCTCTCTCTCGGTCTCTCTCACTTTCTTTCACTCTTTTTCTGGTCCTCATGTCTTGGATGGAGAAATGAAAAACATGACAGATAACGTCAATTTACAGGCCTTGAGGCTTTTAGTTCCTACACACACCAACAGCAAACAGCCATCACTGCGCTGATATCAAGCTGCAGAATAGAAAGTCTGTGTGGCTCCTTAAACACACACATGCACGCGCACACACGCACACACACACTTATAAAATGTGAAAAACAAACCAACCTACAAATTTACAAACCAAAGCATAAGGAACACGCTCGCACAGCAAAAAACATCTGACCATGTGTCCAAACATGTAAACGTGTGTCCAAACACACAACTGAAAAACATATGAACATGTGTCCAAACTGTGTCCAACTGAAATCTTCACCCACTTGGCTGGCATAGCATGACATGACCATAAGCAAAGCCATTAGCACTCTCATCAGCACACAGTCTCTAAAGGCCTCTCCAAGACATCCCACTCTCAAGACATCTGTGTGTGCGCTTGTGTTTGTGCTTGCGCTTGCATGCACATGCATATGTGAGTGAATGAATGAAGCCCATGTCCATGAAGAAATGCCTGTGGTTGTGTGTGTGTGTGTGTGTGTGTGTGTGTGTGTGTGTGTGTGTGTGTGTGTGTGTGTGTGTGTGTGTGTGTGTGTGTGTGTGTGTGTGTGTGTGTGTGTGTGTGTGTGTGTGTGTGTGTGTGTGTGTAGCCTGCACAGTGCCAGTAGACATATGCGGCGATGGCGTGGACACGCGGAAGCCAAGGTGCTCAAGCCTGGCTGGTGGATTAGGAGGCGCTTGACCTCCTGTGCCCCGAGGCCAGAGGGTCGTGACCTGAGGGGGGCCCGAAGGGGGAGCTGGGGGTCACAGCTCCAGCTGGTGAAGCATGTGTTTACAAGCAGGGCAGCAGACACACTCCCACTTTCATCAGCACCTAGACACTCAATACACAACAAATCCCATAACGTGGGGAAGGCGGGGGTGTGTTGTCATGGTTGGAGGAGAGGCGTGCTTACGTGCTCACCTGATAGCATTTTTTTCACACAGTACTGTTTTGAAAAGTCATTGGAGATTTTGGAGGCTTTTGTCAATTTTGTTGATGGACTTTAGCCTACTTTCTTCTATTTCCTTGTTTCCTTAGCAGTGTCTTTGCATTCCAGTTCGTACACAAAAGGAATGAGAGGCATACTTTAGTGTCAGTATGACAATATGGTGATGCAGGGGCAAAGGTTGCTCTGACAAATAAAGGGGGAAAAACAAGGCTGACTCAAACACCACAAACTGGTGAATGGTGGCATCTTGGGGCATATCTCTCTCTCAACAGTACCCACCCCCCACCATACACATACACACACACACAATGTAGACACACATCAGTCTCATCAGATATTTAGTTGTTGTGTGTATGTGAAGCAACACTGAAGGTGTGTGTGTGTGTGTATGTGAATGAGTTAATGCCACTCCTGGTAGGATGGCTGTGGTTGGGTTGGTGGTGTGTGTGTGTGTGGTTGGCTTGCACTCTCAGTCAGAGTGGAATGGAACTGGCCCGAGAGGTGGGCATCTCCCATCTGTCCGTGGCCGATTGTGGAGGCCAGGAAGTGTACCAGCCTCCGAGGAGGAGGAGGAGGGAGGGGGTGTTGTTGGCGGAGGAGGGGATAAGCTAAGCGGCTTCCCCATTGGCCGTGCCAGTCCAGTAGTGTGGGGGAGGGGGGGCAGGGGGGATGTGGCTGCCAGGGAGCGAGGGCCTCTGATTGGCAGAGATAAGCAGTGGGCTGCTGGGGTCAGCATATGGAGCAGCCTGATAGTGTGTGTGTGTGTGTGTGTGTGTGTGTGTGTGTGTGTGTGTGTGTGTGTGTGTGTGTGTGTGTGTGTGTGTGTGTGTGTGTGTGTGTGTGTGAGCGCACAAGAGAGAAGCTTTCCCTTACTCTCTGCCTCTTCTATATATACACACACACTCACAATCTCTCTCTCTCTCTCTCTATGTCTGCTCTTACCAAAGGCAACCAAGCTGATGACACACGTGTGTGCGTGTGTGTGTGTGTAAGTGTAAGTGTATCATGAATGTTTCACCAACCCACCCCCTACCCAACCACCACTTCACACACACATACACTCTCTCTCACACACACACACACAAACAAACACAGCCAAACGCCTAACGGGCAGCACAGCAGCCCCCTGCCAGATCCCACAATAGGCCGCATTGTGTCCTAGTAACGTCATGGGCTGCTGATCTGTGTGTGTGTAAAGGGGGAGGGAAGTTGTGGCGCTCTCTAATTGTCATCTGTCAGAGCTGACAATGTGGTGTTTAGTGGGTAGAATGGTGGTGTTGCCCCCCCCTCCTCTCATATTGATTTTGACCCTGACTGTGATGTCTTGATGCTACATTGCATTCAATGTCTTCTAGTCTATTTTGACCCACTGGTTTCTAAATTTGTACATGTGTCTTAATTCAGTACAAGTGGTGTTGTGGTTTACAAAGACAGTGTTTGAATTTTTTTTTTCATGACGTACACTCACATCATCATCATATTCAGCAGTGAAAATAAGTTTTGAACATGTCAGCTTTTTTCAGTATGGGTATGTCTGATTGGACTATTGATATGATTTTTTTTTTTTTTTTACCAGACATTGGTAATGACCCGAGTAATCCACACATATAAAAAAGTCTGAACTTTAAACCCCCAAAAAAACGTTGTGTGTAATAAGGTGAAATGACGGGGGGAAAGTATTGAACACACCAAGAAAAAACAGTAAACCAAGGCACTGAAAGGTAAGATAAGGCATCCATGCCTGTCGTGAGTGCATGTAAATATAAGGTTGGCTAGTAGATTTTGGTGGACTAGAAAAATATTTTTTGTTACAAAGGTGTTGCACAAGAAGATCTCATGACTGGTAGACAAAAAGCTGTCTGCAGACACTTGCCACTTTGAAGTTTAAAAAATGTTTTTTCTTTAGTAATGGAGTCTTATGGCATATGGCCATATGGAGGAAATGGTGGTGTAATACACTGTGTGTTGTTTTCAAATGTACTGCTGCGGGCTCTTTGTGGGCCCTTGCCTCTTGTGCTGCATGTCTAACTATCCCACTGACTCCCTGAATAGAAAACTTGCATTCTGCTGAGTGTCTGTTTGATGGAACAGTGATAATCTACCATAGTGCAGATAATGGCCCCAGAGGTGCTTACTGGTGGAGTCAGAGGTTTTCAGATACATCTGTGAGAGGCTGGATTAATATGCATTTGCAACAGTAAGATTGCAGATGTCTTGGGAGAGCTCTTTGCCTTCACCACCATGAGACATTCTTGTGCCACACCTCAGTATTGAAAAACCTTTTTGTGGCCCAGTGTACTAACCTTGCTGATGTCATTATGCACAGATAGAAGGCAGAAGTACCTTCAAACTACTCATAGATGACGGCTCATTGCTCCTTGCCTTTCTGGCCTTGGTTTTCTGCCTTTTCTTGGTGTGTTCAATACTTTTTTCCCCAGCCATTTCACTTAATAATGTATAACATTTAATAATGTATAACATTTTGAGCTATAGAACTTTTTTTACATGTGTAGAGGTCTTGGGTTAATACCAGTGTCCAGTCTAAATTTCGGGTCAGTCCAATCCTAAATTCCTTTATTGAAAAGAAAATATTGATGCATTCAATACTTATTTTCACTGCCGTGTATATGTGTGTGTGTATGTGTGTGTGTGTGTGTATATATATATAGTAGTTAGTATAGTTAGTTAGTTTAATGTTATTGTTTTATATATTTACTTATTTGTGGTAAACAGCACAATAATAGATTTTAACTTGACGTGTACATATGAAGAGTTCAGATGCAAACCCTCTCCAGTCCATTTGTGATGAATTTCCAGAAATATATTTATATAATTTTGATAAGCTTTATTATCAGTTCAACTCCAATTGTTTTGGCTTGATTTGTTTTTACTAGGTATCAACATTCAAATTGCATTTTGATAGAGATTACCTAAAATGTTTTATCAAGACAACTTCTTAAGATGGATTTAGAGGGTTTCGCATCCAAACTCTTCATATGCAGATCCATTGTTATGGGCATGACCCAATAAAGGGTCAAAAATAATTCACAAATGACAATACAATAGAATAGATATCGTCCAACCTCGTTACCACTGTAATTTTGTTCTTTCAACGTCCTCCTTCATGCCTCACATGACCCTGAATCCCTGAGGATATGCTTGACTTTTTTCATTGCTTGTAGTTAAAGTTCTCCACCTGTCTTGGTTGGGTCTATCTTGTTTGTTTGTAACTGTCTTTATATTTTAAGCCTACCCTCGTGCAGAAAGTCCTCTCTGAAACTTTGAAGTAGAGTAGGTGCGTGCCACTGGACCTGCGGAGATGTTTGTCTGTGCCGGACCCCCTCCTGTGCACATGGCTTAGGGTGAAGCGTGGGGTGTGCGTTTCTGGGAATGTGGTCGGGGTGTGGACCTCGGCAGACAAGGTGATTAGGATGCACGCTGCTGCCTGGGATGAACCCCCTCAGAGTCAATCAGCCGCTGCCAAACCACTAGCAACACACTTCACAAGTCAGAGACACATCTCTCTCTCTCTCGCTCTCTCTCGCTCTTGCTCGAACTCTCTCTCTTGCTCTCTCTCTTGTTTTCTCTCTCTCTCTCTTTCTCCGTCTCTCTATTCGTCCGCTGATCAGTCTCCACACACTAAACTGAGCCAAGCGTACTCTCATCTCTGAGTCATTGAGACTCTCTCTCTGTCTGGTCATGTACAAGCTTGGGGAATTCAAAGCTGGGTTTTATTTAGGGGGAAATGGATGTTCAGCAGTCCCAAGCTCTGTTTACAAAAGCTTGTGCATTAGCACTCCTTTTCATTATCTGAATAACTAATTACTGAAGGCTTCTCAAGGGCTTAAAGCATGCTTTGCTTTTAAGACATTTTGTAATTCTTCATGTACACCTAAAGAGAAATGAAGACATTTATTAATATGGATCATTCCTGAGTTCCTGTGCTTATAAGATCATGAGTCTTGATCATTATTATTGATTATTCCCCCAAAGATCAGTGGGTGAACAGTTGAATGTGGATCAACATTACAAACACACAATTGAATGAGCTGATCATCAAAATGATTATAGACCTAATATATCTCCTGCTCAGACATGAACACTGAAATTGGAGTCATTCATGCCACTGAGTTGTTTCATTAAGAAGCATTGTAGTGTGCAACACCCACTGTGAAGTGTGTCCTTTGTCTCTTTTGCTGCTTATCCCAGGGCTTAGTGAAGGTAAAAGGCGAACAACTTAGGTGGGGAGATAGCGTTCATGTGAGCCTAGGGGGGGTCCCTGTACTCTTGTATGGTGGCAGGAACCAGGAGTCCTGCCGTCTACGCCAAATCAGCTTAGGTAAAAACGTATATCACGCAAAGCACGCGTAACAGCAGATGGCTGGATTGTCAGGCTCCCCTAATCAATGTTTCTACGTCAGTCTGTGTCTGTGTGTGTGTGTGTGTGTGTTTGCAAGCCTGTGCCTGTGAGCATGTATGTGTACGTGGGCACACATTTACCCTACCCCGCTTTCATAACACAGCTTCTTCACCCATGTGCGCCTGTGACATTAAATAAACTTTGCCTTTCGCGACAATTTAGGGTACACACACACACACACACACACACACACACACTCACACACTTCACCCGAGGCGTCCAGGGTGCGATAAATAGGACACAAGGGGCTGTCACTGATCCTCGGAGGCCATCTTTCATTCACACAGGCTCCCCCCTTCCACCCTCCACCCCCCCTCCCCAATCCCTCCCAATTGCATTTGGCCAGGTGATTAATAGGACGGCCCTGTGTCGGGCGCAGAGAAGCAGGCGCCCAGATCGCTGGTGCTCCGCGCGCCCCAGGCTACGGTGCATTAAGCCCCGGCTATCTCCCCGCTCATCTGTGGGACATTGGCTAGTAATGACGGCAGGGGCTTGGACAGGGGCTGCTGCTGCTGCTGGTGGTGGTGGTGGTGGTGGGGGACGGCCAGGCTCCGCAGCAGCGTCCCACCTAATAAAATCACTGTTAGGGGGCCTTCGATATCGCAGCCATCAGATGGAGGAATAAAGCGATTAGCCTCCACTCCGGGGCACACATAGATTTCTGCAATTACAGCCTGTAAAACTCCTCAAATTCGATTATTTATGCGATGTTTCTTTCTTTCTCTCTCTCTCCCTCCCTCCCTCCCTCTCTCTCTCTCTCTCTGTCTCTCCCTCCCCCTCCTCCCTCTGTCCCTTTCTGTGCTCCCTCGTTCTGGTGGTTTTAGACTCAGCTGAGGCCTTTGACCTCTGGAGTTGAGGCCATTTTTGTGTGGCCCATTTTTAATTTTTTTCAGATTATGAGTTTCTTGTTGACCGTACTCAGTGTTTTATATGACAGTGAAGACATAATCCCAGTCCTGTCATTCGAGTGACTGTGGCGGAATGATCCAATGATCCCTGAATTCCCTGGGGATGTGAGTGGGGTTGCATTCACCGTAGTCATTCAGGTTTTCATGCTGTCCTACTAAATCCTTCCCTCTTGTTTTTTGGTATTTCTACTCAAGACTCATGTTTTCAAAATAATTTATGAAATGAATATGTCCTAAGTTTATGTCCAGTTTTTTAAAAAAAACCTCCTGGCAGGGATAGGTTGTAGGATAAAAGGTGCACTATTCCTGGCCCTCTCAAGAGCCTTGGTGGAGGTCTCTGCAATGTGTAACATGGAGGGCTTTTATTATACGTCAAACTTGCACGTATGCTACTCTGTGCAGACAGCCATTGCAGTGATACAGCACAGCAGTGTTATAATTGGCTCTGGTATGATTGGTGTTGTACAGCAGGATGTGCCATGGAGATGTTTTCTGTATAGTGTCTCTCTCTCTCTCTCTGTGTGTGTGTGAGACAGACAGAGAAACACTTGTCAGGCCAGGGTTTCACGGCAGAGTTTGAAACAGTCACAGAGGTTTCCCTCCCAAGCTCCTGCCGGCCTCTCCACTGGACCACTCCTGCCTCTTCCTTTTCTAATCTGCCAGCGCTCTGCTCCTGAGGAATCCTCTGCACGTTGCAACACAATGGAGACAGATGGACACAGAGAAGGGTGCCGAGAATATGTGCAATTACAAGCCTTGGTCCCTGTGGCCCAGAAGGTGTGTGTGTGTGTAGGGGTGGGTGAGGGGGTTTGATGTGTGTGAGCAAGTGTGAGTGTGAGATTACAGCGTTGTCCCTCAACTGAGCTTTGGTACACACTCATACATACTCAAATACACACATACAACGGCTTTATCACTTACTCTCTCTTTCTCCCTCTCTCTCTCTCTCACACACACACACACACACACACACACACACACTGTCATGCCATTCTCTGTCTCCTGTGGCTGTATTCTTCCAGACTAGAACCTCCTGGTAATTGCTGCTGTAAATTGGCATTCAGGAATTAGCAGGCGGAGAGATGGGCTGTTTTGGCTGTTACGGCCCAGACCAGTGTCTCTCCCAACTCCCAGAACAGCCTGCCTGAAACTGAATGCCTCCAATCAATAGGCCCTCATTCTTTCAGATGCCACACATCCGCCCATTCGGCCAAATAGCAAATGATTTCCTTTCAGTTTTGGCCGTTTAGCTTAACAGCAGTCAGTCTTAGTGAGTTATTTTGTTAAGACGTTATTTTTGTGTGTGTGAGAGAGAGAGAGCAAACTTGTGGATCATCTCTGATTCTAATTTTCACTTGTGTATTGTGTAATAGTGTGTAAAATTAGGTCAGTGAGTGTTGTTTTTAAATTGATTTAGGTACAGTCATTCATGTGCATGTTTGTTAGAGTGTGAGAGAAAAAGAAAGTGTGTGTGTGTGTGTGTGTGTGTGTGTGTGTGTGTGTGTGTGAGGGTGGATGAGTGGTGCCCAAGTGTGATCCACCTGTCCTCCGTGATCCTGTCTCCACTTAACAGCATCTCTTTTCACGGCAGCACTCGTCCTTGAGCGAGTCCTCGCATCACTCTCTCTTCCTCCGTCCTCTCTTCTCCCTTTCCCTCTCTCTCTCTCCTCCTCTACCAGAGAGGGGGTCTGTGCGAGAGGAAACGGGGTCACCAGATAGTGAGGAGGGGAGAGCAGAAGTGATCAATTTGGAGGCTATCAGCACTAGCATGTGGGCCACGGTGAATTAACACAGCGCAGGGGGAGTGTTCCTGGGCCCTGGCTGGTGCCTATCAACCACCCCCCCCCCCCCCCTTCGCCACAGCTACACACACAATCACACCTCTGCAACACATGCCCCCCACCCCCCACACACACATACACACACACACACACGCACACACACACACCCCTAATGTGCTAACAAGCGTGCCCCACTGCCGTTTCTTCAGTGGCAATTTCAGCAGCTCCCCTGAAAAGCCTGGGAGTCGAGCGTGGTGACAATGAAAAAGCTCCACAGGAGCTGGCAGCATTCTCCCCAGTGCAGCGCACGCACCCCCACACAACTACACCTCCACCACACACCACCTCCTCTCCTCCATTCTCCTCTCCGCTCCTCTCCTCTCTTGTCCTCTCTTCCTCTCATCCTCAGGGCAGGAAATTAGTTTTTGCTCTTTTACCTGTTTCTGTGTCAATGTGTGTGTCTGTCATTAGTGTGTCTCTTTATCCATTTCATTTGTTTGTCAGTTCATTTACTTGTTTGTTTCTGTCTTCTTTTTTCATTTCGTGTCTCATTTAGGCTCTGAAAGCTTCTTGTCGTCCCCCTCTTTTACTGTGTTCTTTCACTCCTTCCTACTTTTTTGCCAATCTGCTTCAACTTGATTCTCATTTTCCTTCTCATTTTTGAGCTCCCTTACCCCATATCTGCTTCTCTCTCTTATCTGGGTCTAATTCTCTCTCTCTCTCTCTCTCTCTCTCTCTCTCACTCACTCACTCACTCACTCACACTCTCTCTCTCTCTCTCACTCTCTCACTCACTCACTCACTCACTCACTCACCCACACACTACCCAGGCCACCCTGAAACAACCTGCTCCTTTCTGAATAGCCCCCCCCCCTCCCCTT
Source organism: Tenualosa thibaudeaui (assembly GCA_027481765.1). Classification (NCBI taxonomy): domain Eukaryota; kingdom Metazoa; phylum Chordata; class Actinopteri; order Clupeiformes; family Clupeidae; genus Tenualosa; species Tenualosa thibaudeaui. The sequence continues at coordinate 5,239,043 of JAIFZK010000013.1, read as the reverse complement.
TCTTAACAAGCAGAGCAAAACCACCCCATCAGGAAATTCAATTACAGTAGCCAGTAGGTAGCGGCTCTACAGCCGAGCCCCTATTTGCTTTTCAGCTTGTTAATGCAAAAAGACGGGCGGCTGTGAAGGAGAGGTGGAAACGAGGTGGAAACTTCCCCACCTCTTCTTCCTTTCTCTGCCGCACAAAGAGCGACACGCGTGAAGTCAAGAGCGGCAGGGCAGTCGTCGTCTTGGCGACAAGCCGTCTTCTGAAGCGTGTCGACGGGGCTGGGTTATAAGAGACTTTCGGGTCGTGAGGGCGGGTGAAGCTCTGAGATTACCGACGGGAGACGAAGGGCTGACGGGTGACAAAGAGCTGCTACCACATCTGGGCAAACTAGCACAGGGCTTCCAGTCCAGTCCAGTCCAGTGCAGTCAAGTTTCACCTCTGTTGGGTCCCTGAGTGTGGAGGAGTCAGCACAGCACTTGCCAAAAGGCATGGGCAGCCTTTTAAAATCAATTTCAAAGTGTTTTCTGCTGTGCTTGCCTGTTATTAGTTCCAGTATCTCCATCAAAATCTCAATCAGTCAATGAGATGGTTTGGTGTTGGAAGTGTTCATTTGGTTGTTTTTATACATGCTGATTTATATCAGCCAATATGGCTTTAATGGTGGCAAACACATCAGGTTCAAATGACATTCTCTCTCTCTCTCTTTCTCTCTCCCTCTTCCTCCCTCTCCCTCTATATCTCTTTCTTTTTCTCTCTCTCTCCCTCCCTCTTCCTCCCTCTCTCTCTATCTCTCTCTCTTTCTTTCTCTCTCTACTCTCTCCCTCCTTTCTCTCTCTCTTTCTGTCTTTCTCCCCTCTCTCTCCCAGCATGTCTACTTGACTCCTTGTGTCTTCTGTCAGAAGTTGCTCACTTGTAGACCTCATGTAGTGCTTGGCCTGCAGGTATTTCTTATGCACATCTGTGTGATTGGCTTACGCACATGTTTGTGATGACTAATTGGTTCTCGCACACACACACACACACACACACACACACACACACACCCAGAGAAGCTAATTAGCTGGAGCAGGGTGTGGTGAGGTGGTGGAGAAGAACATCTCCTCAGGATGTGGAGGTGCCCAGAGGAGGCCGGCTGGCTGCTGGAGATGCCTGCCTGCTCTCTTCACACCTCTCCTGGGTGTAGCACTGTGTGCCCCCCTCTCTGGAAGTGGAAAGGGGGTAGAGTGAAAGAGTGTGCCTGTGTGTATTATGTACATGCATGAGAAAGAGGTGTGTGGGTGCATGGGTGTGTTGGTTTAGGTTTTGGGGTAAGGTGTTGTTGTCCCTGTGGGAGAGTTAGCATGCTGCATGATAGTGTGTGTGTGTGTGTGTGAGAGAGAGAGAGAGAGATTGACTCTCCAGGCTGTGTTGTTTGAAAGGCCCCAGTCAGACACAGGGAGCCAGGCAGGAAGTGGCAGGCAGTGGGAGACAGGAAAAAGGCAAACGACACATCCACTGGAGTCCACACACACACTTCAGCCAGTGTGCTGCTTCTGACAGCGATGTGCTGTGTGTGTATGTGTATATGCGTGTGTCCCCGCACCTACCAGAACATGGAAAAAGAAAAACACGGAGCACAGACTGAAATATACCCATCTCTTTCTCAGCCCAGCATGGTCTTAACTCTCTCTCTCTCTCTTCTCTCTCTCCCTCCTTCCACAGCCATCTCTCCACCCCTTCCCTCTGTCATAGCCTCTCTCTCTCTCTCTCTCTCTCTCTCTCTTTCTCTCTCTATTTCTATCAAAGGCCCTTCTCCAGGCCTGTCATAGAGCCTAGTGAATCTGCTAGGCCAGGAGCCACTACACTGCATTAATAGAGCCTCCGTCCCCAGCCCATATGCAACTTAATCCAATCCCCTCCATTTAGGGAATACCGTCCTTTTCAGGCCCATGTGCTCCAAACCTAATGCAATCCTGCCCATTAACACAAAACCATCATTTTTCTTAACCGAATAAGGCAGACAGTAAGATGGCCATTGTTGCCCAATGTCATCGTATGTAAAAGCAATGACAGGTCCATAATACAGTTTGCGTATTGTGGAATGGTAGCAAGCGGACCTCGACTTTCCCATTCTTGAGTTACAGATGAGAGTGGGATTTGTTTTCATTTTATTGTTTTTCTTTTTTTTTTTTTTTTTTCTTAAATGATGAAAAAATGTCATTTGTATGGATTATGGGAGTCTATGGGTTTTTAAGCAATCTTCAGAATGATTTGTCTGTCAGTGTTGGAGTGTTTGTGCTCCTGTGATGATTTGTTTTACTGCCCTGTGGAGAACTCCACATTGGATGTCATAATGGTGTCCCACTTGAGTCAAGCATTTACCTTAACCGGTCGCCGTAGCTACGAGGAACGAGCCCGTTACCTGGAAACCATTGTACAGCATCACCTGGAGCCGAGCACCTTTGAAGATTATGCAGCACGTGTCTTTTGCCCCGCTCCCTACCACCACCTCCCCTCTGAAGCAGGTCAGTTGGTCATTCCCTTGCCCCTCCCCCTCTCCCCATCATTATCACCGTCACCATCACCTTCAGTCATTCTGCAAGCCTTGGCACCTGTCAGTCAATCCCAAGGGCGGTGGCTTTTGGACATGTGATGTGTTTTGGGGGTGCCTTGTTTGCAAACTTTCAGTTTCTCTGGAAACATGGAAGTGGACCGGATGTCTGAAGACTTCCTCATGGTCAGCATGGGCAACACGCGCACACACAGGCACACACACCTTGTGACCAGACTTGATGTGTCATTTCTATCACCAGCATTACTACCACACCATACATTTTAACACACTACTTCAAAGACACAAACACACACACAGAGACATTCTCTCGTCTTTCTTTTTCTCACTCTGCCTTCACTCTTTCTCACCCACACACACTAATGCCTTCGTCCTGTTTGCCCATCTGTAGAGACAGAGCAGGTTTCGCACCTAAGCTGGGTGGAAAGGTGTGAAGTGCTCTGGTTTTCACTGGTTTGATGGCCACACACACACACACACACACACACACACACAAACATGTAGGTACAGTATATCGACGCCCTCTGTTTTACTTCATTTTTTTGTATTCACATACATATACACATGCACACACACACAAACATGCAGTAAATATTATGGATAATGTAATGTCAAAACAGATTAATATTTAATATGGCAACGTAACAGTTTCCTGTCTCAAAGTACATTTCTCTCAGAAGTAGCTAAAATAACGCTTTGAGAGATGTGACCTAAGACATAATTTGTTTACAACATAAAGATTACACTCTTATTTGGCCAGTAAGACACTGCATGTCACTGTGTGTGTGTGTATCTCATTTTTATTGTTCAATCAGTTGGTGGAAGAAAAAAAATCATTTGATTTGGGATTGAAAAACATCAGCCTCCGCACCGAGCGGCTCTACAAGTGGTGCTGTTTTTCAGTGTCAAATGCCCTTTCGTTGATTGAGTTCTTCTCTTTTGTTAACACCAGTCCCCTATGGACTTTCTGCTCCTTCTAACGCACCAAGTGATACATTGTTGTTTTCTTTCCTTGTTTTTGTGTTGTTGATTTTGTTTGTTTTGCCATTTGATTTCATTTCACTTTTTGTTTGTTTTTTGTTATGTTTTTTTTTTTTTTATCTTCTGTTTCCCTCCATTTAGATCATAATCTTTCACTTGTGTATATCTAAGGTAAGATAACCCTGGGAACGGCCGTACAAAACGGAGGCTACCTCTCTTAGCCCTCCTCTCTTGCGCTTGTGACCAGGTTATGAGCTCTTTCCTTTCTCTTTCTCTCCTAGTTTCTACCTTTTCTTTATTCTCTCTCTTTTCTTTCTTTCCCTCCCCTGTCCTCCACTGATGACTTTCTGCCTCTCTCTTGTCCCCTTCCATCACTGGTCCTGGTGTAATCTGCATCCATCACTAACCCATCTCTCCCGCATGCAACCTCATTAAAAATACACATAACTCGTACCATTCCACTAACCTCAATGCCACTGAATGCTGTGTGGGCAGGTACGCGCACACACACACACACACACACATCCACCTTGTCACCTCTGCTTGTGATGTCCGCTTCCTCGTTCAATGCACACACACACACACATCCTTCTGGCATGACCTGCGGTGGCATTGCCCGCTCCTCCATGTCATGTGTGTGCATCATTGTGCTGTGTCATGATGAACATGTGTCTGCTGGTTGGAAGGAAAAGTCGTACAGACACAACCTCACGGACTCAACTTCAGACTCGTTTAGAGATCAACTTTTTTTTTTTTCATAAAGCAAAGCCCACCGCTCCTGAGTGTGTGGAGATTATAAGATTATGTGGAGATAATGAACTATCAAGTATTGTGGCACGCCCGCTTCTGCTGGTAGACGGGCCACAAACACAGGTGAGGTTTGGCAGTACATTTTAAGCACCTTGGACAGAGAATCTCCCATAGTGTCTGTAGCTAATCAACAAAGAGAAACAGACAGGCTAGATTCTGGTAAGTAAGGTCATACTGTTGCTGTGTGTGTGTGTGTCTCTGTGTGTGTGTGTTTTTAGAAAGGAAGGGTGTCAACAGTTTGTGTGTATGTTGATGTGACTTAGTCCTGCTTTTTCTCTTGTGTGTTTCTCTGTGCACCAGCTGTTGTCTCCCTCTCAGCTTGTTCACTGCTCACGCCTCTTTATCTTTTTATCTCTTTTTATCTCTCCCTGTTTTTCCTTCCCTCCTTCCATCCTTTTTTTACTTTGCATTCCCATTTTCCTTGGCTCTTGTTCCCCCCATCACATTCCGCTCTGCTCCTCATCCTCTTCCTCATGCCACCATTCCTTTTATGTCTGTTGTCTCACTCCCACCCTCTTCCGCCTCATCACTCCTCAATCCTCTTCCCTCAACCCCCCCCCCCACCCCCCACCCTTTGAGCCCTTAAACTCTTCTTTTCTCTTTTCTGTTCATCTCGGCTCCTTTCTCTCCCCATCTTTTCTTCTCTTTGCTCCCTACTTTCCTCTTCTGACCTCTCCTCTTTTCTGTGGTCACCTGCTCTGTCTCTCTCCTCTTTCGCTCGCTTTTCTTGTGATCCTCCTCTGCATTTTGCTCCTCTTGTCCTGCTGGCCTCTCCTCTCTTCTCTCCTTTCCTTTCCCTTCCTCTCTTCTCTTGACTTCTCTTCTCTTTCCTCCCATGTCCTCTCCTCTCTTCTCTTCTCTGCTCTCTTCTCTCCTCTTCGGCTCACTCTTCTATCTGTCCATCACCTCCACCCTGTCTCCCTCCACCACCAACCTAAAGAGAGAAATGCTGTGGTGTTTCTCCTTCTCCCCAAACCTCCACTAGAAAACATTGGGCTCATCAAGGTAAAGGGCAAAGGCTTGAAAAGGAAGGTGTTTCACGCTAGCTGTGAATGGTATGCTCCAAACTCAGCCAACGGCAAAGTACTTTCTTCCTTCTTTTTCCTCTCTCTCTCTCTCTCTCTCTCTCTCTCTCTCTTTCTCTCTTTTTTTATTATTCTGTCTCCTCCTCTTTGTCTTTTCATCTTCCAGTTTAGTTCTGTTTTCTACCCCCCCCCACCCCCCACCTCTGTTGGAATGATGTTCTCCTCTCGTCTCCCCCGACCTGTGATCTCCATCTCTCAGATGGATTAGGTGTCATGTCTCTCAGTGTTGATTAGTGATGGCATCCTGTGTGATGGAAGTTTTCTTTTTTTTCTTTCTTTTTTTAAAATTTAGATTTGTATTCTTGTCTTGTTTAACTGTGTGAGATTCACCCAGAACAATGTTACCGAGAGTCGCACCACTGTCCCCTAAGGAACACCCCAAGCAATCAATTCCTTTGAAATTTTGCAACAAAAGTTACCAAACTTCAATTAGCACCCATGCATCCACCTGAGGATAGGTGCAACCATTTGACCTCCTGAACTCTAATTGGAAGAGAATGTTACATTGAGACAAGCGTGCAAATGAACAAAACAGCCTCCTTTTTACGGAAGTTTCAGAGTGAAATTCACACCAAGCCACGATTCCAGTTGAGGATGAAACGGATCGCTAGAGGCCCCATCCGTCTCAGTCCCGTTCTCTCTTTTTTCAAAACCATGACTCTTACAACGGCCTTCAACAACAAGCATTAATCTTTCCCCCTCGCCACTGTAGCCCTAAATGCATGTGCAGGCTGTCTGCGTAGAGACCGACTAGTGTCCCCTCTGGGCCTCCGTAGAATGTCAGTCCAGTAGTACTCTAACTCCTCCCATGTAGCCTCATGTCTCATGTTGATAATGCTGCCCGTGAGGCCATTTCATGTTGTGTGGTGTGTGTGAGTGAGTGTGTGGATGGGAGGGTGTCTTACTGTCCTTTTCTCCGCCCACTCCAACACCCCCTTCCCCAAACCCCCACCTGTCCTCTCCCTGTAGGCTCATGCCACGAGACTCCGTCAGCCGAAAGCCCGGCAGCAATGGGGGCGGCGGCGGCAGCGGCGGGCGACGGGACCGACTCAGCCTCGCCAATGTCCCCTCGTGCTAGCAAGAGCCGCATGTCCATGAAGCTGCGGCGCTCCTCCGGCTCGGCCAATAAGACTTGACCCCCGACCCTGGACACCTTGACTCCGCCCACTCACCCACATGCCACCAACGCGCTCATCTGGACCTGGCCACTGTCCATGTCTCATCGCACCCCCTTCCTCCCCCGACATCAGTCTCCATCGAGACGACTACTGACAAACAGGACACAATTGTCAGTTTGCTTGTCCCCCTCCGTCTTCATATTTGTGGTCCTGGCCTTCCAACCCTTTCCCCACTACCCAACACCTACTTGCCTGTGATCTTTGTAGAGCTTGGACCAGTGCACCATGCCACAGCTAAGCCACCTGGTAGGAAGTGTACTGAAGCTTTCTGCTGCTACATTGACTGACACACACACACGCACACACACACTCACACTCTCACTCAAACACTCTCACTCAGAGACAAAGACATGTATACCCACGCCACGGATACTACTGCACTGGAGGACTGTGATCAAAGGGAGAATCTGGGAGGACAGTGCCTAGACTCTGTTTGTGCCCATGCCAAAAAAAATAAAAAAAACAATTGAACAAGTAAACATACACCTATGTGAATAAAAAACAATTCTCTTGAAGAATCTGCAGTTCTTGAGCAGTAGAGCCATTGTAGATGATCAAATCAAACAAGAAGAAGCCCTTCGTGTGAATGGTGGTGATCCAGGCCTTTCAGCACAGAGGCCTTCACGTGTGCAGAGGGGAAGGAAACGGGGTGGCGAGATGTCTGCTTTTGTCCTCATTCACTCCATTCCCTTGGTCACTGTTTGCCTGTTTTGCTTTGAGAACTGTTTTAATTCTCTCAGCCTGCTGTAAAGCCTGGAGGGAATGAGAGAAGTAAAGTACAGATAGCCATGATGCCAGTAGAGGTCAAAATTAAATGGCAAAACAAAACAAATATTGAGAGAAACACGACTTTTCTCTATGGTTACTGTGCTATCCACCATGGAACATGCTAGAAATCCACTCGTGTATACTTATATACATATATAATATATATATATTTGTACTGTAGAATTGAAGCTTGCTTTGTTTACAGTTTGCAGAGAAGCTGGCCGGGCAGTAGAGCCTTTCTTTATATTTGGCTTGAGAAAATTGTATTGCTCAGACTATGTGGATGAAAAGAAAGCACTTCCTCATGATACATTTATTTCATGTTTTTTTTTATTATTATTTTCCCACACCAGTTGTGGAGCTAATATTTTTATTTGCATTGTTTTCACTGCTGTTCACATATGCTTATGATGCTTATGTTAAATCAGTTCTCACCTGATTTAGAATGTTGAATGTTGAAACGTTGTTACTATAATCTATTTCAACCACAACACCACTTCACCTGTAACAGTACACGTGTATATATTATAAATATAAATCTATACATATTTAATGTATGTGTATAGTGTATGAACAGTATCGGGTCCCTGTATATAGTTAACAATATTTAAATCAGCCAAAAATGAACAAAAATCAAATTAACACGGAGCCGTTCGGAACGTCGTCAGGGTGGTGTTTTTTTTTTTTTTTTTTTTTTTTGTAAAGTGCTCAGAGTTGACGATTGTCTGACCTTGTTGCAACACACTCTGTCGCTGAAGTTACTGCCCTCTGCACTTTCCTGTCTGCTGGTTTACCCCGCATTACCGGCATCATGACTTGTTAAGATTTCGAAAACACCATTGCTGAAATTAGGAGCGCTGCTGATGGGAAGAAACAGCTTCTGAAGTCTGTGTAAAAAATGTGATTCCTGCATGCAAGGCTGGCCAAAGAACTTCGAAATTGTATCTAGAGCCGAGCTTTACATAGCCACACCGTAGCCTAACCTTTTCTTCCCGTTATGATCGGCCAGTCACAGAAGAAAAGCCCAAGGGTCCACACTAATGATATGGCCAATGCTGTTGTTACCTGTGAACAATACTCCTTGACGCCAAATGACACTAGGCTATGTGTTCAGTCAACACTATTCATTCACACTTGGTTTTTATAATGAACTTATTTTAATGCTCAGCCTGTCCGAGTTGTAGATCTTTTGACGGAAATGAAAGGGATTGCGTTGACAGTATCAGGGTGTTGCGTTTATGATACTCTTGAGACAGCGACGCTGCTGCTGGCATGCTTGCGGGTCAACTCCATTCAAATTGTAGCCTACTTCGTTTTTGTTTAGTCGTCTTTCACTGACTTGCATTAGATCAATCTGTTTGTTTATTCAAACCATTAATTTTGTCAGACAACGAACAATGCGATTTTGAAGGACTTGACAGCAAAGCCGGGGCGCGAGCTTTCTCTGTGCTGGGGCGCGACCTGCGGCTTTGCCCCTTTGCACAAGAGACCATGAGTGTAACTGGTGTAACAGGGCGAAAACAGAAATACCTTTCAAGGGTATGATGTATGTTACTACTGACCAAAGGCTGCATGACGCCAGTACTAACTGCATGTGTTGACATGAGAGCTTCACAACACGAAACACACGCACATACGCCAGTCTGTAATATTGTCAAACTTGTAGTATCTATACAGTAATGGTTATGAAAGACGAAGACTCGGATGTGCAATTGAACATGAAAATAAAGGTGTTCATATCACAAACTTCACTTTGTATAGTTGTGTGTCTTACTATTTTGGAGACTATTTGATTTCATATTGGGCTAAATATGAAAAAGCTGAAATTATGCATACATTATTTGTAGATAATAGTCAAACAGTGATTGCTTTTTAAGTGAAATATGTTTATGGATAAGGATTACTGAATGATTAAACCATCTTGTGTATCCCACGTTTTATTGACTTTATGTTGCAGTATATCACAACAGTTGGCAATGCAATAATTTCTTGTACATATGAAAATATAAATATAGCAAGTATACTTTTGTGACATTGAGGCCAAGATTATTTATAGGCATTTCTCAGCTAATTATCATATGGATGATACATTTTGACACAATCACCGCTTTGCACATTCACAAGTAATGCATATGAAAATACGTCTTGACATATTTGGAAATAACAATTACACTACTGAAAAAACAAATTGATTTTCCATAGGAACTACATTTAAGTGGAGAATATTCTAATCTTGTAAAGGTTACATTTAAGTGAAAATTTTACACCCATCCTAAAATTTCATTAGGGCGTAAACATTTTCATGATTATATTAGCCTACCTCTTGGGGTCTAATTTCCCACACCTTTTGAGGCTATTTGCACAGAATTCCGCTTTTAGAACAAATCCAGTAGGCTATACACTAAACTTAACTGGATTACTTAACAAGAGACTCCGGTGCAAAATCGTAATGGCAACACAAGTCGAGGAAAACAAAGCCCAAAACTCATTATATTTCTGTATTGTTGAGAACATTCAATTCACAATGTTGCATGATTGACTTAAATTGATATTGTGTGTGCGTTTGTCTGTGTCCTTGAATTGTCTTTTGATGATTCGTGTCACCCGCTCCTTCTCTGGGCCTAGTTAGCAACCGGGCCTCACAGCCATTTGCAAGAGCATGACCTGTCTGTTCTCCGTGGGGTGAGACTTGTTGATATGCCTTGTCAGTCCAGGGGAACTGAAAAACGTGGACGGACAGTGTTTACACGAGAAAATCTGCTGCTCGCCATGTGTGAGGTCCGGTCTAACCAGCGCACTTGCGCTCTTTACGGTGTTCATGAACAAGTCTTCTCTCACGGCGTGCCACAGTCTGTGTTTGTCCCGGATCTCCAAAGAGGGAAAATGTGCACCGCAGAGGTGACAAGGGAAAGTGATCTGTTCGCTCAGAAACTGGCTGTACGGTGACGGCTTGATTGTCTCGTGCGCCGCCAGGTGCTTCCTCAGGTATGCTTGTCTTCGGAACTTCTTGCCGCAGTAGCAACATTCATACACCTCCTCTCCGCAACCGGGGGAAGGAAGGCACGAGGCAGCGGTGGGATCCGCCGGATCATCGCAGTGCAACAAGGCGTCACTATCACTGGTTCTGATGTGCAGGTCGAAGCATTTCTCGGGTGACATGTACTGCGGTTTCAGCGATTGTGGACTCTCTGGCACTGCTCGGCGCATCTCCTGCTCATGTGCGCTGTCAGTTGCTCGGTGGCACTGAGAGCTATCCAGCGAGATGTGGTGCTGATTGTTTACCCGCAGCTTGCTCGCGTTTTCCTTTCCCTCCGCGGAGAGCTTCTCTAGTACACGACCCTCCAGAGATGACTTTTTGCCGCCTTGTGATTCGCCACTGTTCACTGCGCGAGGCTTGTGCCACCTACGATGAGAAGCCAAGTTCGCGGGACAGCTGAACACTTTGTCGCACTCGGGGCAGCGGTACTCGATGCGTACGATCCTTGAACATTTGTGCTGTGCTAGAGAGAACGGGTCGGGGTACTCCTCTTTACAGAGCTGACAGATGAACTCGCCTAAAGGTTTCTTTCTCCCAGCTGTTGACGATGTGGGTTTAGTTTCGGGTCCCTCTTTCTTAATTTTAAGTCCTAGTACAGGTGAAGTTGTCACCTCGTCCTCGAAGTTGAGCTTCCTCATAACTTTGGGCTTCTTTGCCGGCTTGCTTTTGCGCTCGGTGTCAGCGCTAGAGCGCTTCAGACTCTGATGAAATGAGGAGTACAGCTGGACCGGCGAGTCGAATTTCATCTCCCCGTGGTTCATGAGCAGTCTCTCGATAGACGACACGGGTGTGCTCAAGGGGAACGACTCCGCTGTGGCCGGTGAGCTCAGGCATCTGTCAAAAAACGACTCCTTGAGCTCCGTGCTTACGGGTTTAACCGGACTGTAAGCAGCCCGGCCGGGCGACCCGCTGGGCTCGGCATCGCTTCTTTTTTGCGGTGACATGCCTGTGATGTCTATTAGAAGTTCTTCATTTCTTGGACTTTCGAGTTCGATCAGTTGATCTTGCTCGGTTTCCGTCAGAACGCTTGTCCATGTCTCTTGGAGATCTTCCTTTTGCCCCGCACTTGAGTGCGTTACCAAGACACTTGTCTCTCCACCTGGGCTCTGCGCCGTAAGGTGCGCTTTTGGTAGCTCGCTGACCTTTTGGCGCGCTCGGTAAGTTGCTGAAGAGCCCCGTCTACTCCTCTTCACCAGAAATCCTCGCGGCATCCTCCTCTTCTTCGCCTTGCGCGTCCTTCAAACACAGCTGTCAGAAACCGCGAAACGCGACACTGTCACTTGCCGCAGAACAGGTGCGCGTAGGAGACACAGCCAAGTGGAGAGGGATCACACTGTCACGTCGACACGCATGGCTTGTTTTTTATCTTCGGGGTCGCATTCTGCTTTTGTGAAGTCACCGTCAGTGTCAACGCTTTGCCCAATCAGTGGCGCTACTAAAGAGGGAGGGCCTCTGGCATTAATGAGGATATCCAGTCACAGATTGATTGCTAATGGACACCAGATTGCATTTTCTCACATCCGTGTGATTATTTTCGGCGCTCGGTGGGTTAGAGGCTATACTTTTCCTTCACCGCCTTTTAATGTCACGAATGCTTGTTAAATCTAAGTGATATGTGATCCACATTACATTGTATCACAATTACAGCCGGAGCTTTGGTAATGGCATTAGATCAACTTGTTAATTTGGTTGATTAAACTGTAGGCTATATTACTTCTGAAGAGAAATAGCACTTTGCTGCACTTCAATTTAGGCTCATGTAAAAATCGCATAATGGTAATTCCTTAAACTTAATTATGTTACTGATTAAGACAAAAGCCAACGTTAAATTGTAGCATTATCACCTGTGTAACTATTCAATAATATGCAATGTATGCAAAGGTCTTAAATAACTTCAGACTTTATCACTGAAATAATGAATTACTGGCGCTTATTAGCCAGTCTTGCGCATTGATATGAGCGTCTTGTGAAAAAAACAACAACAAACAACTTTGCATCGTGTCAGCGAATAAATAAAAGAGCAGGTCTCGGGCTGTATCCAAATAAATAGTTTAAACCACATGTCCCCTTCCCCTTTTTAATAAAAAAAATCTCTTAATGAGTAGAAGCGCAAAGGCAGCGCGTCCACACAGGCAAATAATGAGAGCGAGCCTATGCACTCCAGCGTGCGCTCGTTAACCTTTCTCTGAATTCCGGCTTAAACGCTTCCTGTTGTTGTGAACAGAAAAAGACTATTAAGATGCAGGATTCTTTTTGGCTCCGTGTTCCGTTGGCACGCAGCATAATTTGGCACTGTGTGCGAGCCAGCACGGAGCTCCTTAATAAATACATTTGATGCACTTTACCTGTTACCTGATATGTGTATCTAGGAGACAATCTGGCAAATTTGTGTTTACCCTGTAATTACGCTGTTTAATTTGTGCCACAACATCGTCAATCATGTTCGGAGCTCCCCCGTTGCGCGGCAAGCAATTCCTGCATCTTAAAATCTTATTTAGTGGAGAGCAAAGATGTGGCCAAAGTATGACAGGCCTATGACGCGTATAAATGTAATCCAAGGCCAATGCCTATACTGAGCTGAACTCACTTAATTTAGGTTTTAATATTCTGAGATATAAATCTTCAGCTAAGGAGAACATTTTGTGAATAAACGTTTTATTGTTGTCGTTAGGGATGTGATTAGTTGTTTTTATTACGGACAGATGCTCGAAATGTTATCTTGCGCAACGGTTAGATCTTTTATTACTCTCTCGCAATCACATCCGCGTTCATGTGTTGGACTCAGATAAGGAAGATGCTATCGCTCGCAAGGATGTAAATTGCCAAGCGGTTTTCACTGAACTGGAGAACCCGAAGCATCCTCCTGCATTCGCTGGCTTTGTGGCATTAACGATGGGAAGATCTCCCCCTCCCTTTCCCAGGGCTGAGCATCACGCTATCTCCTAGCAGAAGGGGCAGTGATGCTCTGGGCAATGACAGGACAGCGTTGGGGGCCGTCCAATTCGCCTATAACCTGCCAGCGGGTACGACACACAAATACACACACACACACACACACACACACACACACACACACACACACACACACACACACACACACACACACACACACGCCCTCTCTTCATCCCGAAGCTGGGAGCGGTGATAAGGGATCGGAGTGGCTAATGTCTTTTCATTTTGGTGAAAGGGCAGGAGGCGATACGGCCGACCTCCCAGGATCACTTTATGCTCGGCTGTGGTTAGTGGTTAGACAGGGGCGTCCCGGTCCATTATTCAGAACAAATTAATGGGCGTGAGAGTAGAGTAGTTTGGGGGACGCTTGACGGACAAAGGGTAACTACCTTGAGAATTGGAGCCATTTGATGTCAAGCCATTATTATGGAAAATTCAGTGAATGACATCTCAGAGATGATAAAAGTGTAAGGATGGTAGCCAGTCAAACATCATAATGTAGCGCATAAACAGTATAATTTAACCTAATGGTCATACGGAAGATTACACTTTTTATAAGATATATCAATAGAATTAAATCCACACAGTCCATTTTATTTGTACAATTAGAAAGTGGCCGACCTAGGATATTGTGACGGCTCATTTAGCCATTTAGTTTTTGTCCTTGACCTTCATTACATGGGCCAAATAAACTGTAGGATTATGCTTGCTGAAGCGGAATGTCCTTTTTCGGTGCAGACAGACCCTCCCGAAAATCCCACAGACCTTGTTATTGATCTACCATTTTCAACTGTCTCAAAGTCTCAGCTCAAAACTGGCATGTCGCCCCGCGCCATGTGGCGAGGCGGCAACGCAGATGTAGGAATTCACCGTAATCGTTTACAACGGCAGGCAATTAGTCTCCTTGTTGATGCACTGGGTATTTATCTAATCGCCGTTGGAGGCCGGGGATGACTGAGCATTATATGATGATTAAGTGCAATTCTGGACCCACGCTTGGCTTCACTGAGATCTTTCAGCACCGCAGGAGGCGGACAGCTCCAGCTTCGGCTGTAGCCTCCGTCACCTGGCAGCATCTATGCAGGCAGATTGTTTCATAATTAATTTTTAATCGTTCTTAATTAGCAGCCACGCCCACGCCCTATACTTGGAAGGATTTACATTACAGTCTCGCCCGTTTCTACCAGGTCATTGCATTGCTAAGATGTTATTCTTAGTATACATTTTATTTAGCCCTCTCACTGAAAGTTTAGCATAAGCTGCCAGAGTAAAATCACTGTAGTGACTTTCATATTATAGGCTTCACACTGGAACGATGATGTTTCGACCGGCCGAAAGGTAGGTATGGGCTACACCATGGCTTAGCCTATGGGCTGCATATCGGAGATGCTGTTTTCATAAGATAAATCGGAACTTCCGGAATGATCATATGTTGAGACTAACACAGAGGACGAGAATTCAACGTAGCAGGACGAGTTGAGGAAGCCGACAGACGGACGTCAACATCCACTCAATCCGAATGTACGCCACCTTTAAGATTTTGTCGCCATCTTGTGGTAAGTAGACACAGTTTCTTTGTTTCTCTTGTCCACTAGAGGGCGAGGGTGAGTCAGCGAGTGATACACTGAGAGTCAGCATAGGGAAATTCCGATCTCAATTCTTCAAGGATTCTTCAGCTGTCACATGATTGATGACTAAACAAGGAAAAAGATCTTTGTGTGTGTATATGGGAAGGGTTTTCGCTCATCACTGCTCCACATGACTGTGTTGTTACTGTAGTCAACATGTTCAAGGTGCAGCAAGATGCAACAGGCTATGCGGTGCAAAATGTAAATTCAATGCTAATTATCTCACATTGAGATCACAGAGCTTTTATCCTGAGAAACTTTCACAGTGGGCCTACTTTTCATACCACATCATTCAAATGTTCTACAGATTTGTGTGAAGGGAAAGTACATTTTCTGTTGGCCATACAGAGAATACAGAGATTATTAGGTCAGTTGATGTGAACATTCTCTTTAAAATTGGGATTCAAATGCCTCTTCTTAGCCTTCATTTACATCACTCTTAAGTGATACACTTGGGAGGAACTGAGTTTTCAGAAGTCAAAGGATAAGATTACTGTATATTGGCAGCATGTAACTCATAATAGTTCAGTGGGTTTTGTAAGTGACCTCCTGAATAATCCAATTTCCCCCCTTGTCTGCACATGCAAGCTACATTGATCTGATGATACACTATTTGTATTTTCATTGCTTCCAAAGGAACAAAGACAAGTTCTCTAAGTTCAAGCAATGTCTGCTATAACATGACACCTTCTTGCTCCCACCAAAGGTTAACTTTACTTCACTTTTGTATGGTGGTATGGAGGTTGAATGCCTCTCACTCATCAGACTAAAAGTACAGATGTCCAAAATTCGCTGTGTGCCTCCAGTGTTCAGTTGAGCATTTAAGTCAGATTTTGATGTGCTATTGGAAGTCGGTCCTTTGGTCTGATTAGACGTAACTTGAACTCTGTGGGCCTGTGAATACTGCATGAATTTGGTGAATCAAAAGAGAATCCTTCACCCTGTCTAAAGTTAACCGTATTGGTGGGAACATTATGCTGGGTTGTGTTGCTATAGCTTTGAGCACAGGATCATGAAGAAAAAAGAGATTTTTTTCAATTTTCTAAGAATGAGCAATGATTCCTCAAGAGACGTGTACCAGTCCAGTTGGATACTAAAACAGCAGGCTGTTGTCTGATTTAAAGCAGAAAGGCTCTATTCATAATTTTGGCCTTGTCATTTATGCATTTGTCTTGTCTCATCAATGCATTAGTAAAATATCAAACCCAGAGGAGATTTGTCTGACATTTCTTGTAGCCATAGCCTAAAGGTATAAACTGTTTCAGTCATTCCCATGGAAAAGTTAAGGGCAAGTAATGTTGACCTTAAATGCAGACAGGGACTTTCCCTTGATATGGAGGAGGTTCATCTGTCTGCCAGACCTCCACCTCAGTGATCCATGGCATCATTTCTTGAGGTTGTTCTGGCTGAATGAATCTCCAAGGCAGATACAAGGTACCAACCAGCCCTACAATATAATCTAACATGTTGCTCAAGGAAGTTGTTGGTTTCTGGAGTTGGCAGTAGGCCCTAATTCTTCCACAAAACCATGAAACCATCCTCAATGGACTTGTTAGTACAGCTTATGACCTTAAGATGACAAATGGTCTTCATTGCATAACTTGCAAGATTCACAAGTTGTCATCAGAACAAATCTGATAATTCACACATGCATCTCAGTGTGGTAGCTTTAAATGTCAGGAGGGTTTTGTATTGTCTTCTGGGGAAGAAAAAAAGTCTGCAACACCGAAATGTCTGAGAGTAGACTTCAAATGTTCACCTACCCCACATAATACCCCAGGCAGACTGAGTTAAGCACCTGAAATATTTGAGGTCAGTCCAAAGGTATAGCACAGGTCTTAGCATGCAGGGGGCCCCTCTTGCTTGTTGCATAGTAAGAACCTTCAGTGGAGTTGCAAAAGGGAGTCTGTGTTTTCCACACCGCGGTGGGAACCTAACATATTGTACAAGCATAAATACGTTTAGGGAACATTGTAGGTTTTAACAGTTGGGACTCTTGTCAAACATTCATTCTGCCACTTGGGAATTTTATATTTCCAGTTTCTGGGAATGGAAGTAATCTGAAGAGGAAAGAACAAACAGTATTACCCCTGGAGAGTACTGAACTAGCGTTAGTAATCACTGCATAAGTTATTTCCTTATTGAAGATATTTCCTCATTAGGGTTGGTTCGGTTTTTTGTTGTTTTTTTTGCTGTTTTTTATTGCTGTTTTCCTATGCAGTGTGATACAGATTGACTTTGGATGACTAATAATTTCCTTTGTTTAAATTCTGATAAAACTGAAGTTATGATGATTGGCCCTAAACAGCTGACCAACACTCTACCCCATCACCAAAACTTACTCAGTGGCCTGACACTGTCATGTAATGAAAAAGTTAAAGACCTCGGGGTAATTATTGACCAGGACCTCTCTCTAATTAGTCATGTAAAACACATTTCGAAAACATCTTTTTTCCACCTACGAAATATTGCTAAGGTTAGAAAGTTCCTATGCTTTGAGGATGCTGAAAAATTAATACACGCATTTATTACTTCCAGGCTCGATTATTGCAATGCTCTATTCTCTGGGTGTAGCAATACTTGCATCAAAAACCTACAACTAATACAAAATGCTGCGGCCCGAACACTCACCAGGACTAAAAAATATGAACATATCTCTCCTATTCTTGCTTCCCTACATTGGCTTCCTATTAAAAGTCGAATTGATTTTAAAATACTCCTCCTAACCTACAAAGCCCTCAAGGGCGATGCACCAACATATATTAAAGACTTACTTGTCCCTTACCACCCTCCTAGAACCCTAAGATCCCAAAATGCTGGTCTCCTTGTAATCCCAAGAATATCAAAATCTACGATCGGAGGAAGAGCCTTCTGTTACCGTGCACCCCTCCTGTGGAATAGTCTCCCCCCCCACATTCGACAAGCGGACACTCTCAATACCTTTAAGTCTAGACTTAAAACCTTCCTCTTTACTGTTTCCCATAGTTAGGGATGGTGCATGGCAAATCATCACTTCTCATGGGTCTTTTGGAAGGGACTGCCTCTGCTGTTGCCCCCACTTGCAAGGCATGGCAGCCACTGACCATCCCTGCAGTGGTGCTGGGTTGCCATGCATCATACCTTAGTTATGCTGCTATAGCCTAGTGCCGCCACACAACCTTCATGTGTCATGCCGTACAACTCTCTCTCTCTCTTTCAGCTCTCTCTCTCTCTCTCTCTCTCTCTCTCTCTCTATATATATATATATATATATATATATATATTTATACACATATAGGTATGCCCAAATTACTGCTTTCTGCTTTTTGCTTCTGATGTGTGAGCCTGGCCTAATTCACTATTTTCCTCTGTCCACAATTATCTTTGCTGAGTGTCATCCCTGCCTCATTCCGGCGGACTCCTCTCACCCTCCCCTCCTGAGTGGACTACAACCAACACTACGGGAGGCACATGTCACGACCGACTCCCCATCACAGAGGACCTTCCTGGGCCTTGATGCTGGGCCCGACTCCCCTTCCTGAGGCTTTGTGATTGACCCCCCCTCACAATGGCGCTGTCAAATGGACCCTTACTGTTACCCCCATGACCCATCTCATTCCTTTGAGTTTGTCACTATGCCTGGCCACTGCTACATTGTCCAGCCATAATTCCTGATAACCACCTATAGACTGACTACCATGTAATGTAAAAGTGGGATAATACTCTATTATGAACTATTATGAACCTTAGCTAAAACCATAGGCAACTTATAGTCATGGTTCCTACTGATTGTAATTTTTTTCCATAACCCCTGGCAGTTGGGTTAGCCCCTTGAGTCGTGGATCTGCCCAAGGTTTCTTCCTAGATTAACTGAACATAAGGGAGTTTTTCCTTGCCCCTGTTGCTCTTGGGTGCTCCTTCTGTGAAGCGCCACGAGACAATACTATTGTAAAAGGCGCTGTATAAATAAAACTGAATTGAATTTAATTGACTTTAAACCCTATAATTTCCTACGGAGACAAGCAAGTTTTAATTCCTGAATTGATGGGAATGTTTCATTTCTTGAAAGGAAAGCTTCATGTGAAAAAGAAAGAGAAATAATGTCTAAGAGTGTTCTGATGCTCTGGACTGGCCACTGGTGCATTCATGGGTCAATGTACTAAGGAGCACTCAATCATTTTCCTGTACTTACAAAACAGCACAATTTTACAGGTGAAACTGGAAGGGAACCACATTCCTCACATTCTCTACTGCAGAGAGAGAGAGAGAGAGAGGGAGGGAGCGACAGACAAAGGGAGGGGCGGGGGGTGATTTACGTACAGGATTCCCCAGCACGCCTCCACCTTTTGAGCTGAGGAGCACTCAGTGTCACGCAAAGTCTCAGAAACTAGGCGAGGGGTGAGGTGGCACTCTGGGAACTTTGGGAAATCCAGTGGGACTGGAAGACCAGTGTACCAATGATTCACCGCTGGTGTACTGTCCCCGGAGCACACCTTCTCAGTGTGTGGCCTCTAAGATAAAGACATAATCACAAGGTTCTTTATAGACCAAAGGTCGGCTTTTGAAGACAGTCACCAAGATTTTGGTTCTTTTTTTCAAGAAAGAAAAGAGAAACAGAGAGAGAAAAAGAAAAAGAGGCCAGGAAACTTACCATCAGGCCCAAACATAACAAAGTTCACCACCACCAAGACTGAAATAGTCTTTCTAAACATGTCAGCTAAGTCGACAGCGATTTTTCAAAACCAGCGGCTGTTTTGAAGAATGTGGTGGTGCTTCTAAAATAAGGGTGAAGGGCTTAAGAGTATGTTTGGTGCCAGCTTGTCTTCGAGCCTCTGAGTCAATATGAGTCAGAGATGGGGTGTTTATGTGTTTTGAAAAAAAAAAGAAAAAAAAGTCAATGCGATGGGCAGACATGTCCAGCCTTGTCCAGACCACATCTCAGGACAAGAACAATATGAATAAAGTTCACTGAATTAAGTTTTGCGTCATGATAAGCTTTCTCTATTATTCCTAGAGCTGCCCTGAAAACCACCTACTGGGATAATAACAACTTGGGGAGTTCTCTCGTCTAAAGATGGAACCAGGAGCAGCTATGGTTCTGTATGGTCAAATAGGGGATTGGTGAAATTATAGGGATATCCCAGCCATTCAACCCTTGACTATTTATGGTCCCTGACATCAACAGGTGGTGTGTGTGTGTGTGTGTGGGTATGTGTGTGTGTGTGTGTGCACATGCACATGCACATGTATGTGACTGTTGGGTGGGGGTGGTTTTTTATATGGTGTGTCTTGAATTTCCCTGTCAACCTCATCCTCAACAGTGGACATTTGAGTCATGACAGTGAGTTTTTGCAGGGGGATTGTCTTGGGGTGAAACAGGGAATGTCTGTCTGGCCTGTATCTGGTCTGCATCACGCAGAGTTTCTTTGTTTAAGAAATATAGCGAAATCTTAAGATTGTGCAACTTGGCAAATCTGGATTTAGGTGATAGGCACTGGTGTGTTTAAATTATTGTCTCAGGCAGCATGCTGTGAATAAGGGTCTTGTGTCCATCTCAATAGCAGGAATAGGCCTCTCTTAACATTACTTAATATTTGACTGTATACAGTAGCCTCTCTCTCATTCTCTCTCTCTCTCTCTCACACACACACACACACACACACACACACACACACACAGACCCACACACAGTGGTGACATGCAGGCCAGTCTCCTATGAGTCCATCTCGGTTTGTCCTGCAGCCAGACCACAGATTGCGTGCCTTTGTTATGTTTTGGCTGCCAAAGAGTACTCCATGTGCCTGCCTGGGTGTACCTCAGGATGTGCCACTCGCCTGACACCCTGTCACATGAGTGGCACAGTTGGGGGCCTGCGGCCATTATCAGGAAAAAAAGTCAAACATGCATCACTTCCTGTATTCATTCCTCAGAGAGAGAGAGAGAGAGAGAGAGAGAGAAACACTAGCTGGCCATTCTTCGTGCCATTGGTGCTGTTTCATCGTCAAGATATTTGATGTTGCCACAGACCTTAGCTTTATGATTCACACCCCATTCTTTAAATAACTGATTCATGTTCAAATGTCCTTGCTGTACAAGATAAGCCTAAGTGATTTACGCAACAGATAATAAAAAAGTTTTGATATATCGAGGAGCAAAGCCCCATTCATTCAGAATTTCATATAGACAGCTACTCACTAGAATTTGAGTGAGCTCTATGAAGGTGCCAGTATGCAATGCAGTGTAACATAGTATCACGCAGAATCGTGTATGATAGAAGTCAACTTTAACTAACAGCTTAAGAAGATTCAGATCATATTTTAACACATTTCCTGGCACATACTAGGTGTTAGCTTTTTCAAAAGAATCTTTTTTATCAAAGATGACTGGTGTTCAAAAATGAGTGGTTTTAGAAAACACCAGGTGAAGTTTTTATATTGTCACAACCTATAATTTTGTTGCTACGTCTCTATAGGAGGAAACCCTGGCGTAGTTCTTCAGGAAGATCCCTATCTCTCAGGCACTGGAAAGGCCCTTTAGAGCTTTTCATCACCGGCCTTTCAGAGAGAGAGTCTCTAGTGAAGACCTGGGAGATTCTGCCTTGAAAAGACCTCTCCTATTAGACCCACAGAAGGCCATATTTACATGTAGAATATGACAAGGCCAAAAAGTAAAGCAATGACAAAATTCTGTGGTTTGACGTAACGACAGTGAAAAGAAACCCACAGGCAACTCAGCTCCCCTGTATGTGAGTGTGTGTGTGTGTGTATGTTGGGTGCTTAGATACTGTTGCCAAGCTGCGCCTATTTGAGGAAGACCTGGGCGGTGAGGGTGCGTGCAGAGTTGTGCAAACACAAAGAGTCCAGGGAACAGAAAGCCCAGAGGGTTTCTTACGTGTAAATACCAGCCTAAGGGGTGATGGGCCCAATGACTGACACACAAAAGGGGAAAGCTGTATTACAGCACAGTTACTCACTGGAATCTCAGTATTATCAACTTATATTTGCATATTACCTGTTTCTGAAATAAAAAGCCATCAATGCAGTAAAAGGTAAATTCCTTACAAAAGTAAGACAAAGAAATTTACATTTTGTCCAGCACTTCATATGCTTCAGTCAATAGTACACCAGAAACCATAGCAGTAAATTGACATCTATAGCTCCACTAACTCCAATGGGCCTACTGCATGCTTTTAAATTATCCCATTTGTCCCCTCACTGTAGCCCATCAGAATAGCAAATGATAATCTGAGGACACCAGCATTAGTAGAAATATTACTATCAAGCCAATACTGTACACCAGCAAGTATCAAGATTCAGGAGGAGTTTCTATCTCAGCACAACTATTGAACTCTAACAGTACTTTTTAAGCATTTTGCACTTTAAATGCACCGAAACTTTTTGCACAGCCACTTTTTTCTAAACCTATGTTTTTAAGTTTTATGTTAAATGATTGCTATTATATTGACCTGAAAGAACTGAAAGAATAGATCGAGAGTCATACGGTATTGCTCACAGTAAATATATAGCAACTTAGTATAGTAAATATATAGCAACTTAATGCAAAGGTTACTAAGAGGTCTTGGCCTACATTATAGCAAACTAATGTTTTGCAAAAGAAACTGTACTTAGCGTAGAATAAACTGCTAAAGCAATCCTCAGATGTGAAGCTTTTTGAACCTGGAAAGTTTTGTCAGATGCTATAATGCATTAACAGACATAAATTGCCTAATTAAACTGATCTAGAATGTAGGCTGTCGTTTTACCCATGCGGTGCAAAAGCCAAGACCCGACTTTCCTCTTTTTTCCAAGGACGCTTTTTCAGTTTTAATTTTCTTGTTTGGGGGGAGAAATTCCCCATAATGTCCTGAATAAATTCCCTTCTGCTGTTAAAGCATCAGTCAAACCATTGGAAATCCCCCTCCCGAGCTATAGCTCCGCCCATCATAGTTAAAAGTCTACCGAGAAGAAGTCAAGAGCACAGCAGTGAGAAGGCAACCGTTCCGTGAAGTAACACAATGGATCTTTATCAGGCTTACAGACACAACCAAATGGATTATAATGCCGAGAGTCGAGATTCCAAGTTGGGCAAAGGCCTCCAGAATATTGACGATCGACTTGATAGTGGTGTGGATTCGTTGAGAGAGGATGTAGCTGCCGAACTGGAAAGGGTGCGTTTGGATTGCGAACCAGCCCCACGGATAGCCGCAGACTGTGAACCTTGGAAGAAAGAAGTTTCCGAGGACGGTGACACGTAAGTGTTGGGCGTTTATTTATTATCTCAGCAGAACATGATAGCGGATTGTGTGTTATTCGTTTTACGCAATTACTCCATGATGGGGAAACTACGAAAAAGCTGCAGCGTAAAGCATTAATTAAAAGTCTGCCTGCCGCCGTTTACGCTTGTTAGCAGAAAACAAGATCGTTTCCGCATGCGATGCTTAGACGTACTGCTTTAAATTACATTTAAGTAGATGAAGCCGAAACTTCAATGCTTGTGCAAAAGTATACGGCTCAGTTGCACACGCAGCCAAGACCGCGGTGATTAGAATCATAATGGATTTTACGTAAACATGAAGTCGACATTGGGACGGACTGTACTTTGGCGTGGCGTCAATTGTGGGCGGCGCTGTTACTCTGCCCAAGCTTGGAAAGTCCCGGGCGGTGTGCCAGGAATCCGACTAGTCGTTAACACGGCAATGTGTCAAACCACTACTACTGGAAATAACACAACTTCCCCTGCTATTCGTAGCTGTCCACACTTTTCACACGTTCAACACCTGACTGGTTTTGGGAGCTTTGATGTTAATGACTATTCTCCCCTCCCTGTTTTGCAGGTTCCTGCATCTGGCCGTCATCCATGAAGCCAAAGATCATGCAATGAAGATGATTGACCTCTCAATCAATGACCCCTTCCTGAATGCACAGAACTATCAGAGACAGGTACACCACATTTCTTGCGAACACATTATGAAAATGTATGAAAAGGAAAAAAAAGTGCTCAAAATTAAAGTAAAAGTTTCAAACAAAAGAGGGGGTAGAGTACAATTGTTCCACAGAGATTTGATTGGTTCTTCCCTCCCTCTCCCTCAGACTGCGCTGCACTTGGCAGTAATCACAGAGCAGCCGGCAGTGGTGGCCCACCTGATGCGCGCCGGCTGTGACCCGCAGCTGGTGGACAACAGCGGCAACACAGCCTTGCACATAGCTTGCAGGAAAGGCTCCGTGACCTGCTTCAGCGTGCTCACTCAGGCCTGCACCAGCTCTCAGCTCACCGCCATGCTCCGCACGCTCAACTACAGCGGTAAGGAACCACCACCACCTCCCCCACCTCCTTCACCACTTCCCCCACCTTCCCGTTTGGGGTTTTGATTCATCTCTGGAGTCTGGAGTCTCCTTTCAGTAGCAGAATGGGGCCTCCTCACTCCTGCCTACGCATTTCTCAAAATCTGATGACTTATTTTTGTGTGTGTGTGTGTTCTTTTTCAGGTCAAAACTGTTTACACCTGGTTTCCATTTATGGTTACCTATCGCTGGTAGAGAGACTCGTGGAGCTTGGGGCTGATATCAATGCCCAGGTATGCATCTGGACTTATTCACTCTGCAAAACACATGTGCTTTACTCTGTGTTTGTTTACTTTGTGAATGAAAAAGCTAAGTATAAAAAATAAAAGTGTACAATAAAGAAGAGAAGTAAATTGCCTCCTATCTAATCAAGCAACCTGGACTAACACCATCTCAAAATCTCCAAGTATTCGGTCACTCACGTTTCCCTTGCTTTTCTTCTGTTCTCTCAGGAGCAGTGTAACGGACGGACTCCCCTACACCTGGCTGTGGACCTCCAGAACCAGGACCTGGTGCAACTGCTGATCAGCAAAGGGGCCGATGTCAACAGCCTGACGTATGGCGGCCACACGCCATACCACCTGACCTACGGCCGCCCCAACGCCGCCATCCAGAAGGAGCTGTACGAGCTGACTGCCCAGCACCTGCGTGAGCTGCCTGACAGCGAATCGGAGGACAGTGAGGAAGACGAGGAGTACCAGGAATACCAATCGGACGACGAGGTGTGTACTGTCCCCGAATCTCTCAGACAGCAGTTTATTATTGGGCTCAACCTGATGTGAGAATTTGCATACAATGTTGACTTTTATCCCTGAAGCTGTACTCATCATTCTTTGTCTCTCGTCTTTTCACAGTTCTTTGACGATATTCAGTTGATGGGATAGAAGAGTCAACTCAATGTGTACATGACCATAATGGCACAGTATGTTTGAGTGAGCAAGACTGAAAGACTGTACATTGGGGATTAAGAGGGGGAGAGAGAGAGACAGGGTCTGGCCAACAGTAAATGCCAGAGAGCAGCATTGGGCTTAGACCGAACAAGTCTAATGATGTGGCTTGGAGTCCGGATGTCCACATTGTGAGAGTGAGAAAAGAAGAGAAGCAGGCCCCAGGAACCGAAGGCTACCTGAAAGTGTCGGGACAGAGATGCCAGTGAAGTTCACCGCTGCAGAGCAGGAGACGTGTCTTGATTTAGAATTTTTTTTCTCTCTTTTTACACGTCACACGGCAGAAAAAGTACAGTTTTTCAACCGCAGACTTCCAAGTACGGTGTATATTTGTTGTAAATTTGTGTAAAGAAACAGATTTATTTTTTATAAATATTAATGTATATCTGTACAAAGTTCCTTTCAGGAAAAAATGTAAAATGTTCCAAAATTACATCTGTGAAGAATATCCACCACACTCCCGTAAATTAAAAAAAGCAACAAACTATCTTGTCTGGCGCCATGTTCTTTCTAAATTTACTCTGTTGTTGACAGTAAAGGGAACAGGGGTGGCTTAGTGACTGCTTGGTTCAGTCTTGGTGATTTGTCACCATGGGGAAATGTCTGTCAGTCTGCATTCGGACATCCGTCAGCTGAGTCCACTGGTATTTCCTGTTGGGGGGCTTTAGGCAGGATCTGTGCAGGCAGAACCCAAAAATCCCCTTTCCCGCTCAGTCACACAGGACATCACGCACTCCATTCCTAGTTAGTGGATCAGAGCATTAACTCAAGCCATTATTGAAGAGTCACTTCCTCTTTGTCAAACACTAACAAAGTGGCTTTCTAGCAAACCAATAATCAATGTTTTTTTTGTTTTTAATAACCTTCAAGTGCACAATTTTGCCCAAATATATACCATAACACAGGTTATGATAGACATCATTAACCCAGACATAATGCCTGAAATTTGCCTGGGTAAAATTTGTGTGCTGCAACAGCCACAGGCTGTGCACTCCGATGCAAAGGCTGAATGTCCTCCCTTGTCTTCCCAGGGGGGGAGGGTGGTCAATATCACATTCTGGGACCTTCCTAGATTAGCCAGTAAACACAGCACATGATGTCAATCTGAAAAGTCGGGACAGGAAACTGGATGCCTCCTGCACAAACTAGCACAGGCACATAACGCTCATGAAATAGACTACTCTAAAATAACCAGGTAGTTAAAACAAGACACATATACTCAGAGGCCTGTGAGAGAGCGAGAAAAAAAAAAGACAGAAAATCCCCCTCTGAGCACAACCACACACTACCACCTACACATCCCCAGCTACCTGTTTGAGCTTCAGAAACCCTCTCTCACTGTAACTGTATATGTGTGTAAGTGAGTGAGTGCAAATGTTTTCACATCACATGATGCCGAAGGCTCCACATCATTATTCCCCTCATCAGCATGCCTGTTTTATTCATGACTTCCTCTTCCAGTAAAGCCAGCACAAAAGGTGTGCGTGCGGTTTGCCTCATTTGAATAGCAACCTGAAAGTTCATCAGGGGGCTCTACCTCCGACGTCGCTCAACACTCTGGCCCTGGATGCGACACCAGGGCTACTCTGCCATTTTTGTTCTGTTTTTGCTTTTAAGTGGTTTGGAGCCTGCTCTCCCCAAGAAAGGCTTTGATGCAAATGATGTAGTCATAACCTGAGAGATGCACCCTCCCTCCACCCTCCCCTATTTCTCCCCAGAGGAGACCAGGAGTGGCCAGGGACAGGCTGAGGGACTAGGGGACGCTTCTCACACACCTCCGCCCCCCCACCCCCACTCGCTGAGGGGGGTTCATATAGAGATCAGAGTGATTCAGTGAGATCCGAGAAATGACGATGTTCAGCAGGTCGGAAAATCCAATATCCTCCTCCAACACACGCACACATATACCAACTTCCTGAGCATTAAGCTGGAGAGAGAAAGAGAACAAGCCTCTCCATGCAAATGAAGACCATGCTGGAGTCACTCTAGGACTGATGTTGTCTGTGACTGGCATGTGAGGTGGTTAGATCTCAGGCGTGTCATGGAAACCATGTTAACCACACTCTGCCAACAGGGAAGAGATCTGCAAGACTTTGGGTGGCCCCAAGAGTTAAGATAACAGAAGATAATCTCCACTGGTCCTTTAACATTTAACAAGATTGCAGTATTGCTTTTTTTTCTTTATGAACTATTTTCAGGAAACTCACAAAAAATCACACCATGCAAATTAGGGCATCCAGAGATATTTGAATGATCTAAGACAACACTGGACACTTTTAGCAAGGAACAATGAGTTGTCTTGAAAAAAAATAAAGAAAACCCTGACACTTGCCAAAGGGGCTGACCACGTTGAGTGCCCAATTTCACACCTCTCTATTTTAGTAATTTCTAGAGAAGATAGAAAAACTATAAAAGATGGGAAACTATATCTTGCTTAAGAAAGAATATCAAACATGTATTTGGGTCAGACTCAGTTTCAGTTGTACATGCTTATTCATAGTACCATTTTGATGAGTGACTAAACTGTAGTGCGCCACTGTATTGCCACAAGCCTCTGCTACTGTAAATACCTCCCAGCATGAGGTGCAGTATTTGTACTTATTCTGCACACATCTCCCATTTCCCCTCCAAAACACTGACTCAATGGCATCCAGACTCAATGGCAGCCATATCTGAGATGGTAATTACAGTCCTGCTGCCAAAATGACAGGGAAAAAGTAGATTGGTTGAAAAAGTTAGAGTGATGAGTATTGACCGCTAACTCCACTCAACCTCAGACAAAAGGCAAATAAGTTTATTTTTTCTCCAAAAAGTATTTATTGAACCAGAAATTGAAAAAGCTAAATAAACAGCAAAAAGGGGGTTGCTTGGCTGATCCATGCTAAACCAGACAGCAAAGTGTGTGTGTGTGTGTGTGTGTGAATGTTGTGTGTGTTGTAGTGCTTCCTGGGCTGGAACAGAGATATGGGGAGAGGGCGAGGAGGGAGATTCGGGTTTGGGGGACTGCATTGCACTGCCCAAGGTCGAGCTTAGTGCAACACCGCTAGTGAGGACATCAGTGGTTAGAACCTCTTCAGTCTCTCTCAGACAGGGATACCAGATGAGTGTCAATCTCAGCTTCGGTAAGAATCCTGACAACCAAAACAACACATAAAACAAAAACACAAACATTTTGACCAAAACTTTTACTGACTTCACTTGCATTTAAAAACTAGGAATCTGAATTTGAATCATTTAAAAACTGAATCTGAAATGAATCAAGCATAACAAGGCATGGCATTTAACCCATGATTTACAACACTAATGCCAGTAACACAAAGAAACTGCACTTTGCACCTGAAAGCATTTCCCCTTTCTTTTCTCTTTGTTTGTTTTTATTTTTGCTTTGCATTCACTGGTCTACACCTGAGCCTTTCCTGTCAACTTTTGCAATGTGCGCTCACACTTCCTGTTTTCTTTGAGAGAGACAGTGCTTTGATGCTCTCTCACACCCTGACACACTTCCCACGGCCACCAACCTGAATTTGGGCTGATCCTTTGTGATGACTCCGATCTCAATCTCTGAGGGCTTGAAGTCGATGGAGAGCACCGTGGACAGACACGTTATTGCTGTCTGCAAAAAGACAAAGACAGCCGTAGTCAAACAGAGAGCACCACCAGAGAAGGGGCCACATCATGCACAATGAGCTGGCAAACAAATCCCAGGTGAACACAAAACCAGACGCTCATTCCGAATCTGATTCAATTATGGCTGCCAGCACATTCATTTCATTTCAAGTCATAAAGTATGGAAACTATAACTTGATAAATTAGTTGCACTTGTTAAATTACTATTCCGGGAATTATAGCGCAGCACGTGCATTACACATGTGCAATGCCAAGGCTATAAGAATTAGAACAAAAAGGTAGTTCAATGTATCTCTACATGTGAAAACACATATGAATACAAACACACAGCACATAGAGAAAATGTCTGGGGATAGCCACAGTGGCCAATGGGGGTCATCTCCACCACGTGGTGGTGGCACTCGTGGCCACAGAGACCAAAATCTGAATCTGGCCTGAGGTTGAATCTCAAGCCCACTTCCTGTCTATTTTTAACTGTAACTGTACATGACAAAATAGAATTTAATAAGAAAATACTACCACTTTAAAAACACCTACAAAACACCAAAAATATTGGTGATCGTATTTTGAATATTGTGGTGATCAGGGTTTTGAATCATGTGAATCATAGAATTACACTAGTCATGACAATATAGCCACACAACACGACTGTGTAACACTTTTCAGGATATCTGTCAAATTTAGCTGACTGTCATATTCTATTCTATTCATATTCTATTTTATTTGTGTCAGAAGAGAGTACTTTGCAGTAATCAGCAGATTATGAAAGATCAGTCTTTTTTAGGGGTCAGTGGAACACTAGCACAAGCAAGTGTGTTTTGGCATCTCAGGCTTCTGATGTACAAGAAAATAAATCCTGGAATACACTCCCTTACAAAGCCGAAATCCACTTTGGGTTGTACTTAAACACACAAGCACATACGCACACACACACCTCAACCGTTTGCTCGTATGTCCAATCCAGTTTCTTTTTGACTTTCTTCTCCAGGAAGCTGGTGGCTTCTGTCTGCTTGACGCCGGCTGCCGTGGCTTTGAAGCCACAGTAGTAGCCTGCAGGGTCACACTTGTACAGCTGAGGCCCCAGCTCCTCGTCCATACCGATGACGATCATACCTGGGCAACATCAAACATTCTGTCACTGTCACTTTTTTAATAAACAGCTTGTGGTGGCCACAGACCAGACAAATGAACAGAGGTCCATTTCCCACCCATGATCCAAATCATGTGCTGACTGAACTCCACGCTTTGTTATTCAGCACACAGTATAGTTTGTTTTGACAGTGTAAAACCAGACGCCTTTTGGTGAGCATGAAATGAATATAAAAGTGCTACAGTGACAAACACTATACACACATTAAAACCACATTAGAAAGAGAAAACTGATCAAAAATACTGATCAGGATTACTGTTAAAAAAAAACGAACAAAAAAAAAAAATTCACTTTTGATGTTTGTTTACACTAGCAGTCATCCTGTTCAGAGTGATGAGTAGGCAAAAGATGACTTACTTATTTATTCCTGGTAATAGCCAACACTCATTGCTGTGTCGTCATCCATGTAATTCTCACTAAACATACCCAAAGCCTCTACCAATGCTGAGAGAAAAGTTTATGGCTCACCACAACGCCTTCACTGTCTGATACTTACAGCAGCCAAGCGGTCTCATCTCAGCGTTTTGCGTGTACACTTGAGAGATGTCTGCAATCCGCTTGCACAGCATGTCCACGGGGATCTCATAGCCATACTTGTACTGCCAATTAGCCGCCTCATAACGGGCCCTCTGGACCTGGGATCTGCTATCCGCTGGAGGAAGACAAATAGTTGAGCTGAGATGAAGATTTGATGTTAGATGTGTTGCTTGTTAAATGGCCCTTGTTGTACCAACCTGTCATTCCTGACATAACACAGCCGATACTTTCTGTTATTCTGAACAAGTGGGTGACGGTAGAGGCATCGAGGAGTTTGTCCTAAGATAAAGAAAGAGGGTGGTTTGAAAACACACTCCTCAACGTGCCCTCTGTGAATCACCTTACTTTACTCAGTAAATGTTATCTCGAGAGGTTAACTTACCGGTACTTTTTTCTGCGTGATGACAACTGCACAGTCTTTACCCCGAACAGCAACTGATGTAAGGCCACCTTGATTGATGGCTTTAAAAGCGTATTCTGTATATGAATAAATACTGTTTAGTCACTTTTACAGCGAATTCCCACACACACTGTCTCAGCGATGACTCTTATGGCTAACGTAAGGTGGCTAACAAACACATCTGAAATAGTTCCCCAGAGTAGATAAGAGTATTAATTATGACATGTAACTTGTAACATGTAAATTAAATGATAAGAAAACATGTGCTATAGTTATCTCAACATAACGCACGCTGCGCACAGTGGGTGAAAGGTTTTGCAGAGAATGGAAAGACCAGTTAGCTCTGGTACAATGACAGAGCACTTAACATTAGCTCGCTTGCTAACTAGCAAGCCTAGGTTCTACAAAACAGTGAAATTCAATACTGACCGACTTGATATAATCTACCCTCCGGTGAGAATATGGTAATATGACGGTCGAACCCAGCACTTGATCCACGGGACATTTCGTATTAGTCTTTGAGCAAACCGTGACGTTAAGACAAAACACAAGAATTTGTAAACACCGCAACCGAAAGTAACGGCTTCCCGGAAGTAGTTTAACACTGCTGGGTCCATATCCGGGTCATATGCCGAATGAGTCAGAGACAGTTTATGAATCAAAGATATTTAAAATATTAGACGCTTCAACCCATTGACTGAATATTTCATTGTTTTTTTTTAACAAAGGTGAACAAATTATATTTTTGATTAAATTGATATATCTATTGTGTGTTCTTAAAGCCACTGGTGAAAAGACATGCCATTTGCCATGCTTGGTAATGGTTCAGGCCATTCATGGTCTTATACTTTTGGCTCGTCTCTCAAGTCTTTGAATACATCTGGCTTTAAAAAACACTATAACAGTATCCCACAACTTAGAACAATTATTTTACGCGTCATATAAATCCAAGCAAAGCTGGTGGATGGGAAAAAATCTAGATTTTATTGTTGTAATAGCACACAAGACAACACAGTACAGTAATTACAGTGCCTCGCCATTTGTCAGTTTTGTCTGGTAAGGCACAGCCATTTCTCAGGAACTTCGTGTGTACATCTCTCTATACTGTCTTCATCAAAGGGAATATGCCAGGTGTTTGCAGTGGTCTGGACGATGGTGTCATAACTTTGTATCTTCTGGATAAAAAAAAAAAAAGAAAGAAAAATGTACATTGTTCATTCATCATATCGTCATATTAGAGTGACCACCTGTACCACTTGATGTTGTACTGTACTGTTGTACCCTTTGTCCCAATGTCCCACATATTAGTATAAATGTCCCACTTTTTAACTGGTCAAGGACTTTGGCAAGATGAAAGTACTAATATGAGCCATTTACTGTAATCTAACCATTTTGGCATCTACTATGGCAATACATAAATCTTTTGAACAAGTTTGGACATGGATAAGGACTAGGTCCTATACCACGAGAAGTCAGTGCCACTCTGTCAGAACAAACATAGGCCGAAGCCTATTTGTCAAAAGAAAATTCACTTGTTTGGGCTAGAAAGAAAACAATCTTTGTTGTTATGTAAGACAGGATTAAATTCAACAAATTGTGTTAGCGTGTCTATCCCACTTTGTCCAAAGAAAACCTGTTTAATGTCCAACTTTTTGCCTTTTTGGAGGTGGTCACCCTACATCATATTATTATGAATATGTGATTAGGTTTAATGATGATACTAATGCAAGTATTCTATTTGATCTATTTACATGTGGTATGCGGCTGACTGTAAAAAATGAAACATGAACTTTATTTATTATCAATTCATGATGACTGCTTTGATTATCAAAGAAGTATGACCCCTCACCTGAAAGCAGATCCTCTTCCCAGGAACATAGTTGTGGAGGACCAGTTGGTGTCCACGCTGCCACTTAAAGAAGAGGCGTCTAGTGTGCCCACTGGGCAGGCAGGCCTTGTGGTCCCGCATGAGGTCACGGCTCACAAAGTTACAGTGGTTCCCAGAGTGCAGTGCAGCATAGAGGAGGAATGGGTCATCTTCAGATCTGTTAACAAAAGGGAAAAACAATGAATCATTTCCCCCCTTTTATGCGAAACGTAAATAAATAAAAAACCTTCCCATGCCCTTTCTAGTGAAGTATCTCTACCCCTAACTCATATAAATGTTAAGCCCCAGTGTCCGGTAAGTTACGTGAGCAGTGGTCATCTGTACGCTGGTGTGACGCAATAACACAAACCAGAGGAAGTTGGCTTTCCGAAATGAACTCACATATTCTCGGTAAAGAAGCAGTGTGCTTTCTGCTGGATTTGCTTCATGTGGTGGTGATTCCAGCTCTGGGTGGGACGCAACATGTGCTTCCTGCCCAGTACCAGGATGGAGAGACCTTGCCGACTGAACTCTGAGACCACAGCCAGCAGCTGTAGGGAGACATACGAAAACATACTGTGACACATATGCCATGGCTAACTGCTCTCATGTAGCAACTACAAATCATCCGACTGGCACACGGCACAACTGTAAACAATATCTCACAAATGTGGGGTTTGGAAGGCCAGGTGATAGCTTGTGTATTTTTTCTGTTAGCAAATGCATTTCCTTGAAAATTGGACATAAAATAAATGCTGAAATAATATGTAGCTTTTGGCCCCACAGCCACATGAATACTTATTCCCAACAAACAAATAGCAGCTTTCAGTGAAAATCCACTTTGGTTGGCACCTTGAAATACAGGGAATGGCGGTTAATGTACAAACACATAAAGATTATACCCAACCAGTGGAAATGTGACAGAATACAGTATGTAACAATTTGTGAGTGACTTAGACCCCCCTTGATGCTTGGAAACTTTTTTGTGGGTGTGCTTTTAGAAACGAAGGGTAGTATTAATTAGTTATGTCATCAGTACGTACTTACCGTTTTCTTTACGGAAGGTCGGGAAAGAGTTCAATTATATTTTACATTTTTACAATAACAATAGTGAATGAGCTATCAGACATGATAAAACCCTAGATTTTCAAGGCCATTTCACAATTCATAAAAGTCATAAAATATCATAAAAGCCTACCACGGAATTCTTGGTATTCTTAGGAAATAAAAATATGCAAAAATATCTAAAAAAGAACTCCAGAAAATAATTTCTACACGCTTATTCATATGCAAAATGACCACAGCAGCTTTCACTGAGTAAAATAGAGTTAAATACAAAATACTTTTTAAGTAGTTATGTTGCCATGTTATGAATTCTACAGTCATTTGGCACGAGTCAGTGACAGACAATGAGAGTACCAATGGACTTTTTCATGAATGAGTGTCTGAGAACCTCCACAAATCTAATGTCACTGGTCTCTGGTGTCTGGGTGGAATTTCCCTTCTATACAGTCTTCAGTGTCTAGTCAATAGAGGGTTGGGGTGTGGGTAATACAATACAACAAATCAGATCAAGGAAACTATTCATAATCTCTGTGTTTTAGCCCACCCTGTCATTGAGGTCGCAAGGAGTTTCCTGTCTCTCCGTAAGCAGAAGTTGTTTCTGTGACACAACAAATAGGTGGAGCTATGGGTGGGACGAAATGCTTTGTTGTGGGGACGGGTGGGGGGTGGGGCAAATTTAGCAACTACTCCATTTCTATCAGTATGAGTATGAATTTAGAAATTAGGTTGAAATTAAGTCATACCAGTTTTTCTTCATCTCTAATCGCGGCCTGATGCAACCTGTTTGACAGGAATGCCATGTTAATTTACAATATAAATGAATGCTGTATTGATGTGTGATTTAGGCAAAGCATAATTTCCAGCAATTTCACTGTACTCTGTACCTATCCCGTAAGTTCAAGTGAAGAAAGACACGTCACTAATAACAAGAACAATCAGCCTAGATTAGCCATAAGATTGTGAATTTATCAGATGACTTTTTACAAAGTGGAAAAGAGAGTAAAGTGGTGTAATGTCATTGTACTTACAATGTATCTGTTATTTTGTATCATTTTATTGTTTGTTACATAGTGAAATTTTGGCAAAGATCCAACACAGGCCTTTTCTGGAGAACCAACAGAGTGAGTTCAGCTGAACAAATCCTGTTTTCTCAATAAGGAAACACAGTTGGAATTGCAGGTGAGTGCATTTTTTTCTTTCTTCTGCTGAACCACACAGAAGGAAGTGACCCACATGAACCAGGTGGTAAGCACCGATAGCTCACTATGGACCATTGCTAGTGACTTGCTAAGGGCCTTGGTGCTCTGAGCACACACACCACAATCACAATCACAATCACTAGTAGTCAGTCCCCTTGTGCCTCCTTTCTGCAAACAATGACTCGGGATTTTTTTCCCCCTCTTCCTGTTCGTCATTCCTGAAAGAATGAATGAGAGCAGCTCATGTGATGCCAGTGACTGTGTCAAGTCACTAGGTGGGCAGGATGGGGAATTTGGTCTGAATTACATCTGCACGTGTCTTTGTGGGATGATTCCTCTTTAAAAAGACCAATCCAATTGAAAGTGCTAAGACACATAGAATAATTCAAACATGTGTGGTTGCGCACATACACACACTCAATATAATTTAAGGATTCATTTCAGTAGAATGACAAACTGACTTCCCATGTACTCCTTTAAAATACACTAAAGTAAAAACAACACTATTCAAGATTTTGTTCAATATAGGCAAAACAACCCTGATAAACTTGCACTTTTGGATGGGGGTCATTTATCCAGCTCTGAAATTTACAGTAATTATTTAAATATTCTCTTTAATCAAATTCAGGCAATATTAGGAAAAACTATGTTGTCTCAAGATACGAACACAAACAATATGGACTGCATTCTTCTTTCTGAAAAGCACATACGATCGATTGAATCCCCTTTTCCCCCCTAGCAAGATCTAGCAGTTAGGTAACAAAAGACAGTCCTTGCTACAAGCTGCAGCTACACACACTGTTATATAGTTCAGTTAATGCCTGACACCTGAACTTGACTGATTCTTTGGAAATGAAAGCATCAAAAACCCAGTGAACCCGCAACATACAAGGTGTGTTGGAATCGCACACCTGTGGACCCCGACTGGGCTTGCAGACATGTGGGATGATCTGAAAGAGGGGTTGGGTGGGGAGGAATGTGTGTGTGTGTGTGTGTGTGTGTCCCGCGAAAGTGGGACAAAAGCGACTTCTGCAAATACACTCTGCTGCAGGGGCCGTTTTTGTCAGCCGCCAAGCTTACTGAAGTTAGTCATATCATATGAAAGCAGAAAATCCCCTCTCGCTATCGCAGATAGTGAGGTCGAACTGACTCGCTGTGGGTACAAACCAAGCTCTATTGGGAGTGTGTGTGTGTATGCATGAGGACTGTCCTTCAGTGTTCATGCTAAAGTCTGAGTAGATAGCACTGCTGGTTTGCACGTGCTGAACAGATGCATAGTTCCCCTGGCTTCTCAGGTCAGTGCAAACTGGTCACCCAAGGGCATGGGACAGGGCTCTTGCAGAAAACAACAGTGTGACCTCGGTCAAAGTGGCAAGTGAGAAAAACTGAAAAAGACGCATCTAGCTGAAGGCCTGTGCTCAAAGCCACTGTGAAAAAACCCACAAGAACTTGTGAGATAATCCTAACGTCAGACGGCCTCAAAATAGGCTGCAGGCTGTCTACCACAAAGCTCCTTGAATGGGACTACATGAGAAAATACAAGATGAGCGACTCCTTGGTAGCTCACTGGGTGAAGATAATTATCACCAAAAGTGTGACTGTTGTTTAAAATCATCCCAGATTAGTAAGACATGTTAGCCTTTGACTGACGATGGCCTTATCTACATAAATGTGACATACAACCACATTTAAAATGTTTTAGTTTCTATTAAAAATTGTAGAAAAAC
Source organism: Tenualosa thibaudeaui (assembly GCA_027481765.1). Classification (NCBI taxonomy): domain Eukaryota; kingdom Metazoa; phylum Chordata; class Actinopteri; order Clupeiformes; family Clupeidae; genus Tenualosa; species Tenualosa thibaudeaui. The sequence goes on along the minus strand of JAIFZK010000013.1, from coordinate 5,202,225 downwards.
TGTTCACTCGAAAGGTGCCATTGTTGTTGACGTCTCAATGATTTCTGGGTAGTGAGTGTCACATTACTTGGGTTATGTCCAATTAACAGTACAGAAGAACAAGTCTTTTCAGCCTTTTCAGTTTCAACCCAAGTGCACCATAACTTAGGAGGACAACGTGAGAGCCAGTATTCAAATTTCATGTGAAAAGAAAGATGATATGATAGATAAGGAAGAGAGAGTGGGGAACATCAATGGTGTCTGTGCAGCAACTGCCTACACCTAGACTAGCGTTACCCAAGTGTTGTTACTCACTACCGAGATGTAAACAACAATGGACAGCAAAAGGATTTAAATGAAAAAAAAAAAAAAATTATATATATATATATATATATATATATATATATATATATATATATATATATATACATGTTTATATCATATCATTTTTGTATATAGTTGATGCCACAGTTCCAATATAATATAATATTAATAACTTTTTTTGCAAATTTCATATTGTAAGCACACCCACTATTATTGTCATTATCAATTATTGTCATCATTATGTATTATCAAGTCCATGGTGTGGTATCCAATCCAGTGGCACTTCACAGATATGCAAGTAAACACTGTTTATCTGAAACTTGCGGACAGTGTTTTATGACCTCAGCAGTTGAAGGGCTGCACCATTTCCATGTACCATTGATAAAAGACTTCTGCCAAAAAGGGAGCCGCACGCTGCCCAATGTGGGCAGAAGAGGGAAGCGGGGAGGGGGACGCTAAATATATACCTGCTTCTTTAGTTCCAAAGTCCTCTTTGGGAAAGATTTTTCTGGAGCCGAGGTTGATGCAAAACAGCTGGAGTTCAAAGGAAAGCATTGGCCTGAAAAGGGCTATGGGATTTAAATTTTTTTTTGTTCTTCTGTTTTGGACTCACTTTGCCTTTTGCGTCTCCTCTGCTTCAGTCTGTGCCTGAGCAAGGCTAAGTACAAAGCCACAGCTGGTGGGCACGTGTGATGTCTCAGGTCTCATATACCTTCTTACTCAGCCCCTCATTATTCATCTGGGGTGTTAAACAGTGGGCTTGTGTTTTCTCACAGCGGACATTTTATTCAGCAGTCCCCCCCGCCCTTGAAACTTAAAGCCATTTGAATATCAGGTGTTCTCCACCAATTGAACGGCCCCAGCAAAAGGTCTTCGTCTTGAAAGCAGGTGGGCTGACATGGTATTGTTTGAAGGGGGCTTCAGCAGAGTGGAAAAAGTGAGTGTCTAGGGGGTTAATTTCAGAGCTGCATCTCCTAACCACAGACTGCACTTGGCCTTCGGTCTGTACTCAACGTCGCCTCTTGGTGGCCACCTCAATTTACAAGCAAGAACAAGGGGGTTTACTATGAAGCCAGGTTACTGGCTAAACTGGGTAACTTCTGGAGTAACCGCTGATCAAAAAACAACATGTCACTTCAGAAACAAATGATGCTCAATGGAGGGTTAATTTAGAGATCAGTGGTAACTCCCAAAGCTACCCAGGTTAACCAGTAACCTTGCTTAGTAGTAGATGCCCCAGCTTCAAACACCACAGAACCTAAGAAAATGTTAATCTGCTGATATTTTCCAAAGCTTATGACTCAGACACAGTTTGATCTTTCCCAAACACTTTTGATACCAAGTAAGCATCTGCCCATGTTCCCAGAGCTAATTTCATAATTTGGGTCTTTGGACTTTTTGGAATCATTGTAATTGTACACACACAACCCCAACCACAACCCAAAGGAAGAAAGAAGTACAGCATACCGTCTCAGACTGACTCCCTCTACCCAAGGTGTGGGCAACGTTGAGACCATCGATCACCACATCAAATGGTGGCCGTTTACTGACAAAGTGCTTGAAACTCTCCAGCTCCTGAGGAGACAGAAATAGCCTGTTAAGAGTCTTTTTCATGGCAATGACAATGAGGCATGAGTGCTATTTCAAGACCTGTAGAGATGTCTGCAGGGAAAAGTGAAATTCTGATGATCAATAGCAGGGAGAAGATCAGGTGATTCTAAGACGATCTATGGTTTGTACTTAACTTGTCACGAGAATCAATTTATTGCTCCTGAAATCATTTAAAACACATTTTTTTGTTCAATCCCACTCACAGTTTTGAAATATTGCAAAATAACCCTAAGCTGAAATAACAAAATGGCTACATTTTTCACTAAACAGAAATCTGTATACCTTGCATTTGCCAATTCATCTGCACACCCAAACAGGATCAAACAACTGCATATCAGGCTAGGAGTTTTGCAAGATTGGTTAAGCCGTTTTAGACTCAGAATGTTTGTGTGGTCAAGTAATTCTTTTGAAGGCCTTCTATGACTCTACAATGACTAGTGACTTCTAATGCAAAAATGGGTAAACAACCCAAGTGCAATCACAGCACCCAAGAAATAGCAATAGGGAAGTTCTGTGGGAGAAACACACACTCGCACACACACACGTCCACATACAGACACACAACAACAAGATGGGGTCTTCCAGTATGTTGCCACAGAACAGTCTGAACTTCCTTCTCAGCTTTCCTCTTTGTTTTCGTTTGAATTGGATCCTGGAATGTCTCCACAAACGTGCCTGGCGGACTTGGCCAGCGCTGCATCTGGGGAATTTCCCGCTGGAGTCGCGCCAGCTTGCTCCTTCACCTGCAAGCTGGGGCCTTTTTTTTATCAAGACAAGATGGCGCGACACACAGCACACCCCTCCCCCCCATCCCACCAAGTTGTTTAGTTTTGAAGAAGTTTCTATTAGTTGCTGAGGTGTTTGTTGTTCTTTGCAAGCTTTGCATGGAAGCTTGGGTTGGGTTTTTCCTTTGGTGCTGACACAGATACAGAGGAAAGGCGGTAGTGACAGGGTTAAGGAGAAACTCTAATGTTACAACATTACCCATGTTTTTGAGTGCACACGCACACATACACAGTAACAACTACATTCTGATCAAAGCTTGTTTCACATTTCACAAAGTGTGACAGGAGTTTCCAAAAAGCCATCTAAATTATGGTGTAATAAAAGTTCTTGCGTCCTTGAATGTGTGTGTGTGTGTGTGTGTTTGTGTAGACAACAATGCGTCTGCAACAATGATTTGCATAGTCATTTTAGAAAGTATGCATAACATGCAGCACAATCGTGGAGATCACCTTTAGCACAAAGTGAAGGAGGAAAGAGAACGAAAGATAAGAGAGGAGGAAGAAAGAAACGGGGAAGAAAGAAAGCAAATGCAAGCTGGGGGAGGGGTACTGGACATTTGGGGAAATTCCTCTCCACTTGAAGGGGGGGTGGGGGGGTATCAGGGGTTAAGGTTGCTGTTAAAAACAGTGTTTAAGGCAGCGAATAAGAAAAGCAGCATGTTTTTGGCCGCTGGCTGCAACTGAGCCTGGCTGCCGAATATGTAGTCATACACCTCCCCCTCCACTCACACACACATATAAACACACTCACACACAAACACAGACACTGAAGTCAACGGTTTAAAAACACAGGCTGACCTCAGTGTCAGCTGAGCTGCACTGCATGGCCCGGGGGAGCTAGCCTAGCTGGTATGGAACACACAACTGACTGACTGTCCATCCACACAGCTATCTATCTGCATTGCCAGGGAGACATATGGGGAGTGGAACGAGAACAAAGAACTGGGGGATTCCCCAGCAGTCAGCAGGTCAGGTGACAGCTGTGCCACACTGGTGTGGGGGTAAAGACATAGGAAGTATTTTTGCAGCTCACGCGTATTTGTGTGTGTGTGTGTTTATACATGAGTGAGTATATGAGGTTGACAGTGTTTGTGCATATGTGTGTGTGTGTGTGTGTGTGCCTGTGTGAGTGGGGGTGCACCAGGCATATCAGGTAGCCCGGTCCTCCCACCTGCTCATATTGACATGCATTGCCCCCCCCCTCATTTTCCAAACAGGAGGACAGCATAAATATGGGCTACATGCTGTCATCGCTGTTGTGTTATGTGCAGGGGAATTGGACTCCCCAACCGTCATCACAAACACAGACACATGCACACACGTACGCGCGCACACACACACACACACAAAACACACACACTTTCAAAACAAGGGCCTAATAGTCCTTGACTGTATAACATCTTGCGGCATCAAAAACGAAACTGCACCACACCCTGCGAGAAAAACAACAAAAGCATCCAGCTTAACAGAATCACTACATTTCAATATGGCACAAAGAGGATGTGGGTGGGGGGCTGCAATCCTCTCAATTTACTGAACTTACAGGAGATTGGTAGCATGGATTTTGTTTTTAATGGAGTAAAAGTCACACTGCTTAACTGAAGCCTGACATCTAACCCCAACTGCACCTCTTAACGGGTCCGCACTCATAAAAACAGGATATTCTAGTTTGGACTTCTCTTTTAAACAAAACCTGATGCCAGGTTTTGGCCTAAAGCTTGAGAGTTGGTGCACCCTTTTGACCCTTATGTTCAGTCATCTTCAAGAAGCTTAATCCAAAGGTGTGCGGTCAGAGGGGGTGGGGGATAAGTAAGAAGAGACAGGAACCAGGGCATTACTTTACACAAAGACAGGCTTCTGCACTAGGAGCAAGAGAAATGATCATTTAATTGCTGGATGAACACTGGATGCATTTAACCTAAATGTATAGTATCAAATGCACGCGCACACACAAACCCACACACACCATATATTGCATGAAGTTTTGCAAACTCGACACCTTTGTTTGCCAACGCAGTTTGTCGTTTGAGTGCAGTCTTGCCCCACCAACATAAACACCCACTGAAAGCAGACAGATGAGTACCAGTGAATCCCCAGACCCAACAATTGTGGGCACAGCGACAGCACTTAGGACAGTTTCATTTCTCATTTTTTAACTGTGCTGGGGGGAAGGAAAGGTGTTGAGGAGGCGTTAAGGTACAGTCCACTCTCTCTCTCTCTCTCACACACACACACACACACATGTATGCAAACACAAAGCTACACACACATACACACAACTGAGCACGAGCACAAACACACAAGCACACACACACACACACACACACACACACACAGAGTAACACACGGTGGGGACTTTCCAAGGTCACTCATGTGAAAGAGCCTTTGAGGGCTGAAATGTGAAACCCTTTTGTGTGGGCCTATATGAATGCTAACAATACAAAAAGTCCTCCAATTTGCAAGACCAAGACATGAACACCTCACATAAGCATAATCTAATCCATCATAATCCCTTATACCAGTCTCTGCAAACTGACACCAATGTTCAGTATGTCTCATATTAAACATTAACTGGACCAGGGACTACAAGGTCACATGTTTCACACATTAGAAATATCCTTTAGATATAAAGAAAGACAAGGCTGGGATCAACATCTGAGGCACCTCTGACTATTTACATAAACCGAGCAATACAAAAAACATTCTAGTTAAGGATGCAAGGACTAAAAAAACGTCAACTGAATTCTAAAACAAAATCCTCTTTCTCAGTTGAGTAAGCTAAGAAGGCAACAACCACTTGGACCAAGATAAGAGTGTGCACGCACACAGAAAAAAAATGGTGCAGATGGTTCCTCAAATACCCCCAGGGTGCACATAAAAACTCCAAACCCCAGCATGCACCCCTTTAGGCTCAGCAGCAATTTAGGCTTGACACTCATAGCTCTTGATTAAAGCGGGGCTCCACAATCACATGGAGGTCCATGTGCGGGAAAGCCCCTAAACATGGTCTAAAAGTGGAAGCAGACTGGGCCTCTGTCTACAGACAAACTCAGAGCTATTTTCATCAAGAGGAGCAACTTAGAGCAGAAGCAGCAAGCCGAGCTCCAGTGCAAGCGTTGGACCTGAAAAATAGGTATTCTAATTCAGGAGAAATCCTAATCTGAGGTGTAGGCAAAGTGGTGAAGCAGGCCAACTGTTTGTAGAGTCTGCCACTGCCTGTGGCTACAGAATCATTGTGTCTCTGCAGGAGAGAAAAGGCAGGATGCCTATCCATCCATGGTTTCAGTCTCTCTCTCTTTCTCTCTCTCTCACACACACACACACAAAAGTCTTTTGTGGATTAACTCTGGACATCTGTACTTCTGTTGAGACAACTAGAGGATGTCTGAGTTAAATGTCTGTGATAAATTCAAAATCTTCTACTAAAATCTGATGTTTACTTATTTAAAGCGAGTACTTGTTCTCAGAATCCTTATTTTTACTTATTGCACCTACAGTGAACCATATAGATTAATGTTTTATTCTTCTTGATCTAATACTTCAAACTGGCACTTAAATGACAGTATGGTGTTCTATATTAATTATACAAATTTTGTTCAACATATATATTTTTAAAAAGATCAATTTCATGAAGCTGTACATGCTTGTATGAATAAATCAAAAAGCATGTGCACATTTTGACTTTTTGACTCATTTAGAGAAAACATTTAGTTGGCTGAGTTGAGTTTGGTCAAGGATGCAATTCAGACCAACACTGCCATCTAGTGATCACTAAATTAGCTGTATATTAGTATATCGAGAATACAATAGCCAAGTGGCAGAGATTACTTGCATGGTCCATGCTTCACAGAACATATAACACATATAACACAAAAAGGAAGGATGCTAACCTCAGGGGTGGTCTTCTTGAATACGTCTTTGCCCTCAATCACATTCTTCATGACACTGTTCTTTAGGTCAGCATAGTCTTCCTCAGTCAGGTGTATGGACTCCAACACAGAGCCACAGCCCTGACATACTCCACTTCAGGACAAAGGTCAAATGGGGTCAAACATCAAACACTGGAGAAGGCTCACAATTTTACGTGATTACAAATCAACACACTTAAAGGAGAAATCTAGTGTGAATCAATCCAATGCCCTGTTGTTTGAGGTCACTAAGTACTGTTAGCTGCCGGTTTGCTATTTGATCTATATAACATTTTTTTTCCTATAGACAGCACTCGATGACTTCAATCAGGGATCTATGGATTGAATCACATCAAAAAACTATTGCCAAAAATTCCTCCCACTAAAAAATAATTTCCAACATGACCCTTTAGAGTCTCCCTTACATGACCTAATGGAAGGTAATCATTGCCAATGCTACACAATAGCTGAACCATTTAAATTCACTGCTAAGTGAATTTTAGGTCTTATATCCCTCGAGTTTATGACTATGTATGTAGAGTATGATTATGCAAATAAGCCTTACCTGGGTTTCACTGTGGAGATGCTGCCAGTCCACTTTTGGTTAGGACGACTGAAAGGAATACAGATAACTATGATAAATGTTTCATTATCACCTAATATGTCAGAAAACTGGGAAAACTGCATTTATATTTACCATTCAAACCACTTTCTTATGATTTGAGCCAGAGAGTCTTGTGGGTAGACCTGGTTGTCTCTCATATGCTCCAATATTGATAACAGTCTGTCATCGTTTTCCTGGTCAGAAATACCAGCTTCAAACAGATACTTCCAGGTTTCCTGATTAGGATTTAAGCCCCTCTCCAAGAGTTGGTCATACAGTGTACAAGCAGTGGCAAAACGACCATGTTGCACTGCACCGCCGATGGCATCTGAGTAATTCCTAGGAGAAGGCGTGATGACCTTGTTGATATTGTCAATGAATACCAATGTCTCTTCCCAGCGTTCTGTCTTGCTGAAACCTTTAATTAGTAAACTGTAAGCACTCGTATCCAGCGTCCGAAAGCGTCCCTTCATGATATCGTACACATCGTACATTTCAGTCCAGTGTTCACCGTGAACACACACAGTGAGGTATCGCAACAGTAGCTCATACGGCACCGTACCAGTATCCACCGCAACATATGCTAATAGGGATTTGGCAATGTTAATATCTGCACCAGTCGACAGCGTTTGCTCCATTATTCGAATCTCAAAACGATCCGGTTTTTTGCTCTCTTCTTTCAATTTCTTCCACTCTGAGGCTGAGAGAGGACGGTGTGGTATCTCCGGGGCATATTTTTTCTCAACCCTGTCGAGTGGCTCCTCTGTGTCTGATAGGCCAGCTTTCTTTTTCAAAAGGACAGCAGTCCGCCTAGCATGTCCAGCTGCAAAAACCGACTTCGGAAAAGCAGGTCTCTCCTTGATAACAAAGTTATTTGGTTTGAAATCGTTTCTTTTTCCTACCACATTTTTCTTGAAGTTCTTTGTACAAAATGGCTTTAAACCTCCCACTTTAAAACACGTTGACACGTCGTTGTGTGAGCGATTCGGTAACGTTATGTTTTTAAGAACTGGGAGAAAATACTGATAGCAAATCCTTAGGTTGGGTGTCAAAAAGAGGCCCATGACTGGCCTCAAGCCCTTTCGGGTAGTGTAATTACAGTAGCTTTAACGAGTTTTTAAACTGAAGCGCAATACATTTCGATAACAGAGAGAAAAACAGTCAAATTCTGCCTGGAAAGTATACGTTCATGGTTCCAAAACTTTGGGTAGCTAGCAGCTATCCTTAGCTAATGTAAATGCAGCACCACTTCCAAAATGTACGCTACACAGTAATATGGGTTTACAATTCTATCTCGGTACGCGTGCTGAAAATGTTTATTTCGTGACTTTCTGTATATAGTGGGAACTGTAATTAAAGTTGTTTCCTCACCACAAGTATCTTGTGAAAGCAGCATGCATGGCTACATTGCATTTGACATTTCTGAAGTACCGGACGTCGCAGACAAAAGACATCACTAAAATGCCAAGGGAAACCAACCAATCACAAAACAGCAGCTACAGTATATCAGTATCGGACGTTAGCGTTATGTAGACATGTCGAATGATAAACTTGCTCACTGGAAGGATCTCTTAAGAAAAAGGCTAGCAAACTCAAAGAGAGGTAACAAAACTAATACTCATTCATAAAAATGACCTTTATTGTAATGTTCTGAACTCTGCAATTAACTAACCGGGCTTCTTTTGCCATGTAACCGGTAGTAAATTAACGTTAGCTAATGCTAAGTTAGTGTTATTACTTAACTTTCCTGGTAAGATTGTGTTTTAAGCGTGATCAAGTGCAATAACCGACTTTACAGCGTGGTAACATTAACAGATAACTGTCTGAAAGCGTATTTCACCAGAGTCCACAAGCCTTGGGAAATTGTTAGCATGTCCCAAATCTCCGCTATCGCATCCACAGCAGTGTCTTGATTGCATGTGTTTGTTTCTCGTAGATGAAAGGACTGAGGAAGAGAAAAAAGCAGAAGAAACAGAGTTGTTTACTAAGTACTACACCGAATGGAAAGGAGGAGAGGAACGAGACCGTTCTTATAAGACTATACCGCGATTCTATTACAGGGTAACATTAGACTGGGTGACAGTGAGCTTGATGCTTGTTTAAAAACCCATCACGTCAAATGGTAATATGGACTTTGCATAACTACTCTTACTATTTCTCGTAGCTTCCTGCTGAAGATGAGGTTCTGTTGCAAAAATTAAGAGAGGAGTCCAGGGCAGTCTTTCTGCAGAGGAAGAGTCGGGAACTCCTGGATAATGAAGAGTTACAAGTGAGTGGCTAAACTCTGTGAATAATTAACATGGTGCCACATAGGCCTAAGTTATTTTATGCCATTCACAGAAACAATACTTTTTATTTCATTACCTGGGGATCATGGTTGTGGTGTTTGAAAAGTAAAGAAAAAAGATGTTTGAGGTGAAAGATTTCTGTTCAACAAATATTTTAGTGTGTCTTTCTGAAATATAGAAAACAATTTTTTTTTTCTCTGCAGTTATGTGGAATTGTGTTTCTGTTTTCCCTCAGAACTTGTGGTTTCTATTGGACAAACATCAAGTGCCACCAGCAACCGGAGATGAAGCTATGATCACCTATGAAAGCTTTCTCAAAGTTGGAGAACAGGCCGGAGCCAAGTGCAAGTAAGTGTTAACTCATTAAAGTAGTTATTCAACAATTGAAAACATGTAAAACTAGTTGATGTAGTTGGCATGGCAAGTCCTCTGCCACTCGTCTACTGCAAAGGACAGTGAACAAGACAGTAGGCCAGTGGCATTAGGCAGTGTACAGGACAGTAGACAAGTGACGTTGGACAGTGCACAGGACAGTAGACTAGTTGCATTAGACCGTGCACAGGAGAGTTGGTTAGTGGTACAGGACATTCCAACGGACAGTGAGTGAGTGGCATTAGCCACTAGCAACAGAACAGTACAGATATTGCTCCTACTGCTACTGGTTTTAGGGTATCAGTAATTAGTTTGAAATCCTAGTATTGTGACACCCCTACTAATAGGTGTGTGTGTGTGTGAGAGCACTACATATGATCAATAATCTCTTTTCTCTGCATAGACAATTCTTCACTGCTAGAGTTTATGCTAAACTCCTTCACAATGATCCATATGGAAGGATATCAATCATGCAGTTTTTTAACTACGTCATGAGAAAAGGTATTGTATATTAACATGCTGTCATAGAACAGGCACAGTAGTAAAAATACTGAATGTATTGCAAAAAAAAAACAACATATATATATATATATTATAATATATGTATATGTGTATATATGTATGTATGTATGTATGTGTGTGTATATGCTGAACAAGTTTGGTTTGTCATGGTTCAAGCAATGTTTTTTTGTCTTGCAGTGTGGTTGCACCAGACAAGGATTGGGTTGAGTCTGTATGATGTGGCAGGCCAGGGATACTTGCGTGAGTCTGTACGTATCAACAACATGACAAACATGTTTGTATTTTATCTCTCTTTTTCTGGTTGATAAGTAAGTGGCAGATAGAAATGTAGATGATGGGTATCATATCATAACCCAGTTGTTCTGATTTATCATGATTCATCAGATTTAACATCTGGCTTAGATGTCTGTCTCTTTGATATCTGTTCTTGAGCAGTGCATTCACATTGTTGACTTCTGCTTTCATGCTGTGTCTTTGGAGTGTGTATTTATTCTTGTTTGTTTCATGAAAGGATTTGGAGAACTATATCCTGGAGTTGATTCCTACCCTGCCCCAACTGGATGGTCTGGAGAAGTCTTTCTACTCCTTTTATGTCTGCACAGCTGTCCGAAAGTTCTTTTTCTTCCTTGATCCACTGCGAACTGGTATTTCTTTCATTTGCATCTACTTGTGTGTGTTTTCTGGAGTGTCTTGTGTGCCAAGAATGACTGACTGGTCCCACTTCAGTTTGTAGTTTTAGGACATTGGTATGTTGTATTTTCCTTGATCTTTTCCCTTCTGAATATCACTCTCCTGGTTCTCAGAACAGAAAACAAGCCTGAAGTGTATTGTATGTACAGGAAGATTTTCCAGTTCAGCTGCAAAGATTTACCAAATGAAATTACCAAAGTTATGTGACCAAGGACAGGTCACTTTCTATATGCTTTGTTTTAGTCCCTTTTGAATGTTGTTTGTATAAACTGTCCTTATCTAATGCTGGATCTGATTACAGGTAAAATAAAGATACAGGATATTCTGGCTTGCAGCTTCCTGGATGACCTTCTTGAGGTACTGAAAGAAAACATTATGTAAATGAACACACTTTAAGGTCTGTCTGTGCAGCAGTAGGCTATATTGACACTTTGTCTTTGTTGCATTTTTTTATCATTTATTACAGCTGAGGGATGAGGAGTTGTCCAAGGAAAGTCAGGAGGCTAACTGGTTTTCAGCACCCTCTGCCCTTAGAGTATATGGTAAGCCACCACAATTTAATCTGGCATTTCTTGGGATTTTGTGAGCACTATGATTGGGATTTGTAAAATGGTTTTAAAAAAATGGCTGTTTTACAATAACATAACACATATTGACCGTCTCCATAGAGTTGAACTGAAAACAGCATCTTCTCCTTGCTTATTCTCAGGTCAGTACCTGAATCTGGATAAAGACCACAATGGTATGCTGAGCAAAGAAGAACTTTCCCGCTATGGCACTGGTACATTAACAAGTGTCTTTCTTGATCGTGTGTACCAGGAATGCCTGACCTATGATGGCGAAATGGTAAGAACACGTACACACAAGTTTATGATAGAAACTTGATGTAAACATGATATAAACAACTGTATTACAGTGCAAATTTAATGTTAACCAATTTGCACTTCTGAAACGGTGCCATTGACTTTCTCTAACCTCTCACTTCAGGATTATAAAACATACTTGGACTTTGTGTTGGCCCTGGAGAATCGGAAAGAACCTGCGGCACTGCAGTACATTTTCAAGCTGCTAGACATGGACAACAAGGGCTACCTCAATGTCTTTGCTCTCAATTACTTTTTCAGAGTAAGCAATGACAACCCCCAATCCTCATTTTATACTGTTCTCAGTTCAGTGGCCTAAGTAAAATAATAGCTGCTATTAATTTTGTGCTCAGGCTATCCAAGAACAGATGAAAATACATGGGCAAGAGCCAGTGTCTTTCCAGGATGTCAAGGTAAATATGTACTTTGTTTTTAACTAGGCTAATATACTCCATGGATCCATGACACAGAAATGAACACTTGCAGATTGTGCTGGCATCCAAGATAGTTCTGTCAACTGAGTAGTTTCAAACACAATGATTGGTTTTCAGTTTTTTAAAAATGTCTTCATTATGGGTAAATATTTACTGTTCCATCTCAAAAGTGATGGTGACATTTATAAACCCTTTCTCTGACTGTAACTACAGGATGAGATCTTTGACATGGTGAAACCCAAAGATCCATACAAGATCACCTTGCAGGACCTGGTGAACAGTGGTCAGGGTGATACTGTGACTAGCATTCTCATTGACCTCAATGGCTTTTGGACTTATGAGAACAGAGAGGTTTTGGTGGCCAACGATGGAGAAAGTGGCAATGTCGATATTGACGACACTTGACCCTTATTAATAAGCAAGACACGTCTACAGTGGGAAAGACATTGAATCCAGAAAAGAAAATGGCCATCGTCTTATTTCCAATATACCATGACTGAAAAGGAACTCCTGTTAAATGTATATTATGGTGTGTGTTCCATAAATGCTCACATTTCTTTTGAGGGGAAAGTTTATCTTTATTGAATGTAAAAAAAAATGCTTTATTTACATAAATAAAAGTAACCTTTTTTTTTACTTAATCACAGAAATTGGAAATGACTATCAATAAGCAAGAAACACTTCATGTTGGTGAAAACATTTCTAAATCTCATGTGATAAGATTAGTAAAGGTAAAGGCATCCTTTTTTTTCTCCATTCAAATCCAGACAGGCTACCTACAAATACTTAATCCATGAAATGAGTATTCCAGAAGACTGACCTAAACAGAACATCTGATGGTAGTCCTGAAATGGCATAAATGGTGGTCTATGAAAAGGAAACATGGAAGAGTTAAGCTGTGAAACATTTTCAGGGCTTCAGTGTCTTGTAGATGTAACTGAATGTCCTGAGCATGCCCTTGGATGGTAAACAGCAAATTAGGCCATGCAGTTCTTACAATTTGTATGTATACTTACACACTGCACTTTTAAACCAATTTAGCCTACTGTATACAAGATACAAAGGGATAAATTGAAGACCAACATCCCAGTAAATACCTTCTGAGATGACCTAAGCCCAGCACTTTCATGAAAACAATCATCTTTGCCATGCATCAACAATGCGTCAAACATAAAAATATATTACATTAATTGCATAGAAAACCTGTAACCAAAAACAGAATCGTAAATACAGTCAATAGATTACATAACTACAACATAGTGTTCACCTAGCACTGAACATTACAGAATGTCTTCTCAGTGCGGCTGATCATAGCACACAAACATCATTCCGCTGGCAAGAACATCAAACCTTCAGCCCACTTCTGTATTACACCTTGTTTTCACTTGATTACCTTCACAGTGTTAACAAATCTACAAACTGCTAAGAAATCAAAAGGGACCATTAACTAAAAGACTGACATTTGTTTAATAAAAAAGACTTTAGGAGGGGAGAGGGGCAGGGACGTGCACAGCATCGGGAGCAGAGTGAGGCTCTGGCTCCAGATCAAATGTGACGTTAACGAATGAAGGGCTGGTCTCCGGCTGTTCCACTCTGGGTGCCTGACCCTCCTGGCTCCCGTGGTCGTTGAAGTGCCTCTCTGCCTCTTCAGCGAGGCGGTTCTCTTCTTCCTCCTCCTCCTCCTGCAATTTACAATTGAGGATTGTGAATATACTGTGTACCTATGCAAACAGAGGAGGTACAAGAGCATTTTATTCCTGTGTAACGGTATGTATAAAAAGGTATTTCACCCGAAGAATAGAATAGAAGATAAATACATCAGTCTGTTTCCCTGTAGTTGGTATCCATTGATACAGTTACTGCTTACCTCCTTCCTCATTCTGTAATACTCATCAATGGCATACTGATACTTTGGTGACGTTATGCCCAAGAGACCAGCAAGTTTCTCGCCAAGGTAATCACACACTGAGAGAAAATGGTCAGACCAATTACCCAGCATCTTAAATAATACATATTTAATAAACATGAATTCAAAAATGGGAAAAACATATTTTGAAGAATGTAATGAGGAAAACAAAAATATACTGGTAACGCATTCAGTCAGTTGTCAGGTCTACCTGAAACAGTTGAGGTGGCCATTCTCCACATTTGGAACCACACGTATGGCCCCCATGTGAGTGCCGACTGTAATAGAAAACCTCGATTTCATTAAAACTTAACAATAACAAAGTGTAGCTGCAATAATAATAAACGCAAACAGGACTTACGGGATCAACAGTTGCCACTACATCATTTTTTTCAGGCTCTTCCTCCTCCTCATCCGTACTGTATTCCTCCATAGTCTCCCCACTAGCGAAGTATATCGTTCTACGGGGAGCCTTCTGCTTTTTCAGGCCCATATCACCTAGCTCTACATTCTCAAAATCCTTCCTCGTGTTGGCAGTCTAAACAAAAACAAATACATACAACACTTTTCATGCTCTCTTTCTATTACAGATAATGGAGGTATATCACAGCTACTTTATTCCATTCTGTTTTAATATTTTTTTCCCACTAACAAAAGCAAATGTTAAAGTTAAAGACCAACAGGTTGTCATTCAGCTTTGGTTATGACGCGTTGTCTGTTCGAGCTAAAAACAATACATATAGACTAGCGGGCTCGCAAACGGTCATTCTAACATCGTATACTGACATGAAAACACAATCTCTGAATCGAACCAAATCAAAAGTAGCTAAAACATAGGATGTAAAGATAAACCAATTTAACAACGTGATCTTACAGAGGCTGTGCAGTTTCTTAAATTAATGTGTCTAAGCTAATCCTAGCCGAAACAGGCTTGATAACGTAGCTACATCCAAACGGCAAGATTATTTCTATGACGGCTTGCATAAATATTAGGTGAAAGAATGTGAAAGTACCTTCTCTTTGTCCATAGTCTGGCCAACGGATACGTTAACGTTTGTGAGATAAAGTGACAATTCGGCCATCTCCACTTCCTCATCTACCGCCACCGGTTGGCTAGGTTTGCTAACTTCAGAAAACCGGGGGAGGTACAACGTAGCCGTGTTGGAAGTGACGTATATGACAGACGATAAGTCATTTAAACGACGCTCCTTCTGCGTTTAGTACAGTATATACATTTAATGGTTAACCAAATGTCATTTCATTAATCCGGCATCGGATTTTAAGTGACTGTAAACCAGCTGAGAGACATTTGTTTAAAGGTGACCCAGAACACTCTTGCATTACACAAAGAACAAGCTGGCACAACATGAAGATAGTGATTCAGAATGTGCATATGATTTTCTGTCTGAGCTATTTTGCCATCCTTGATTCCGGGCCTTGGATGAGGCTATAAGAAACAAGATAAAGACATCGAGTTTAGTGAGAGTGCCACACCCCCTCAATGGAATGAATGGGTTGTGAAAAGCAGTCAATTTGCTCGGAAACAAATCATGTATATTACATTAAAAACATCAGGTTGAGTACGAAACGTTGCGGTTAAGAACGGTTATTAGGGAGAAGTGTGCAGGAAATTTTAGTTATCGTGGATATCTATTGGGCACAACTGAATAACGCGATGCAAGTACTACCCCTAGAGGTCTCGAATTGTATGGCAAAAATAACAGGGCTTTGGAATAGACCATTATATGAGTATTCCAAAACATTGGTCAAACAAAATGGTAGGACTAAACAATACCCAGTAACCTCGACATAAATCTTCCGACAATTAAAAACAAACATATAATTATTTAATTATCTCCAGATCTTACTGTTTTCCATCTTCCTAATTGTCACCTATCTACAGACAAATGGAATGGTCCAATAGTATTGAAGGCAAAGCTGCTGAACGATGTTTGTTTTCTCCATAAACGACCAGTAGGGAGAGAGATCTGCAGCGCTTGGCCCGTCGCGAAGTCTCGTAGCAAACTGTGCAACGGTTATATTTTATCATTTTCTGAGTTGTTGTGGTCGTGAAGCAAACGGCCATGGCTCTGTGCGGGGGTGTCGGAGCCTTGGCTTTACCCAGTGAGCTTATTGTTCACATATTTTCCTTTTTGTCAGATCGAGACAAGCTTCGGGCCTCGGCCGTATGTTCTCGCTGGAGGGAGTGTCTGTTTTACCCAGCGCTGTGGACAGAGCTGAAGTTGCGGGTTGGTGGAGGGACAAATGGAGGTGGCTCTGGATCTGAGGAGAACCCCAGATTAGAATTTCTCATGCGCAAGTTTGGTTCTTTTGTGCGTGAACTGCAGCTGGAGTTTGCACCAGTGGATGGATACCTAAGCCCATTGCACGCAATGGAGGGTAGAATGGAACCTGTGGAGAGTGACCCACAGTTTTCTGACCGCTGGAAAGATGCTATGGTCACCTATTTGGACCAGGTACTGTGTGTACTTCGCAGTCTCCGAAACAACAGGTAATATATTTCTATTAGTTAATACGCCAATTTACTTTATGCAGTGATTACTCTGTGAGTTGTGAAACGCCATTTTCTCAGAGCTAGCTTTCTACCAGCTAGCCAGTAAGCTAAACCAGCAAGCTAGCTAGCTATAAACAAACCCATGTCATTACGTAACCAAGCTAACGTTATGTTTCTGAAAGCTACAGATATCAGTGACGCCGTTGTTTAGGCATTTGTATTACAAGGATGTGAATCGGTGTACTTTTCCCATCACATAAAAACGCATCCTAGTGTTGTTAATTTGCATTGTTAACCATTTGCCATGGAATGGGATTTTCACAATGAATGTCGTTCCTTTGTGAAAATGCGCAGACTTCTAGAACACACGACAGCCAAGGGAAAATCTTGTTAGTGCTAGAAGCCTTTCCTTTCAGGTGCAATCTCACGTAAGAGTTGCTTTTGTGTCGAAGGGAAAGCCCAGAATCGGTATTATTGTACTGTCTTTTATTCAACATGTATTTTTTTTATGTCAACAGGTCAATAGGCTGGAGGTCCATACTAAGTCGTGGTCTGTTATCTGGTCCTTCATTAGCTCAATATTGAATTTTGAATGTATGCCTCTTCTCTCCTCAAGAAATCTTCAAAGGTTGAGTCTCTATGGTGATACCTGTATCCTTCAGGACGAGGGCATATTGGACAGCTCCTATCTCCATCAAGTTGACCAAGGAAGTAAAAAAATCAAGGAGTAAGTGAAATGTGTAGTTTTATGCAAGCTTTAGTTATCCTTTAGTTTCAGGGATGTGATATTTTGTCTTTTGTCTTAACGTTTTCCGTCTTACTACCCATTTCATCTTCAATCTACTTTTCTCATTCTCTCTCTCTCTTTCTCTCTCTTTCTCTCTCTCTCTCTCTCTCTCTCTCTCTCTTTCTGCCTCTGTCTGTCTTCAAGGATCCAGCTGCTTTTTGAGGAAATCCTTTCCAACAGTAGGCAAATGAAGTGGCTCTCCTCTGCATTCATGCTAGGCGTGGTGACTCCCTGCTCCCTGGCCTCGCTCTCCAACCCTAGTGCCACCTCCCTGGAGCACCTGAGCCTGCTGGACAACCAGCTGCCCAGTCTCCTGGCCCCCATGGAGCTGGAACGTATGGTGCACCTGCGCTCGCTGGCGCTTGACTTCTGCGACTTCTCCTCCACCATGTGCCGCCTCCTGGCAGGCCAGGATCGCGCCCCGCTGCACCGCCTCTCGCTCCTGCTTAATGGTGCCGCCTTAGAGGCCAAACCGCTGGACGACTCCGCCAGCGAGGACGACTGGAAGGGGCTGATGAGGCGCAGTGCCAACCTGCGTGTCTACATGATGGCGCTGGACGTGTGCAGCCAGGACCTCTTGCGTGTGCTCAAGCCCAGCATGCCCGTGGAACGCATTCACCTGGACAGCTACAGCGTGCCAGTGACAGATGGTGCCGTGGAGCTCATCTCACAGCAGTATCACAAGACGCTCAGCCACTTTGTGTTGATGCGAGATGACGCCGGCTTCCCCGACCTCAGCATCAACCGCAATGAAGACCCACTGGTGCTACTGGCCTGGCGCTGCATCCATCTGGCAGTTCTAATCATCCATGGTGAGATGAACACTGTTGGTCTTGTTCTTGCTCTTTTTAAACCCTACAGGTTTAACCCTGAGGTTGCAAGTTCTTCATCTATGAGGGTTAGTACGTGGGGGACAGCTATAGATGAAAATCATAATCTGATTCTGTTTAGAAAACCACAGTTAACACATGGGTGGGGTCAATACATGTTTTTTGACCTTAGGTTTATGGTGTGGCTTATATTTGGGAAATAACTCTAGAGTGCATTTTGGGTGATCCAGTTTTGGCATCACATTCATCAGAACCATGAAATGAGATTCATTCATTAACAGCAACATCTAGTCACACTGGCGTGACGATATTTGCTGAAGAGTATTGTCCTTTTCCAACTGCATTGGGTCCTTTTTCCACTTTTTTCCACTTCAATCACCTTTCACAAAAGGAAATGCATCATCAGTTTGTTGTATTAGCCTTAGTGTTGAGGTGTCAGTAGCACCTTCCCCCCCATGCATTTTGAGGCTTGGCCTTTTGAAATGCTGACAGTTGAGTTGGCTTCACTGATCGCTTAACAGTCAACATAAGACAGGGCCAACTCTAGCCTTTTTGCAGCTCTAGGCCAGATTTTAGTTTAGTAATAAAAAATGCATTTTGATGCCCCCCTGAAATTTGGCGCCCTCAGTGACTGGCCTAGGTGGCCTATGCCAGCAACTGGCCCAGACATAAGGTCATATTATGCTGTAGTACAGCTACTCCTATTCACGTCTACAACAGCATTTTCCTGACCACAGCCAACAGTGATTGTTTTTGCTTGAGCATATTGACAGGGAACTGCTCTTGTGCTTAGACCTACCATAAACAAAGGGAAGGTGACTGTCAGATTACTTGCTGTGGAAAGCTGTCCTATTTTGTACCTCCAAAGCACCGGTAGAACTGCTTTTATTACTACTGTTTCGGTTATCAGATTTGTTTGTTTTCCAGCGAGTCAGAGATACTGGCCTTGAAACACTCTATGGCTGTTACTTTGGAAGTCTGGAAAGATAATGCCATTTCTGCTTGTTTTCTCTTGATGCAAGATGAAAAGAAGTGAGAAACATTAGCAGTGAGCAGATCTGGAAATTGTATTTTCCTTGGGTTTGTATTCTGGAATGCTTGCTTTTTTTGTTTGCTTGTAATTTGGGCCAGAGAGTCACCCATTCCAAGTAGGGTTTTGTGTCAAACCTGGACAAGTTAACTCAACTTGGGACAACTCAACTTGGTGGGACAACCACAGGGAAGGGTCTGCCCAGTACTTTATTATGGAGAAGGGTCTGGGATTGCTGATGGAAGGCAAGTAGAGCTCTCACTCACTCACTCATTTTCTCTCTCTCTCTCTCTCTCTCTCTCTCTCTCTACCTGTCTGTCCTTAGGCTACACAGTGTGGTCCCACAACTTGGTGGCTATCTCGCGCTTGCGCGGCTCCAACCTGAAGGTCCTTGCCGTGTCTGAGGAGAGCATCGACTTCGATCCGGACCAGTCGGCGTTCATCGAGGGCGACCCCGTCCACAACCTGGTGAAGGAGGTCTCCCTCGGCCTGGGCCGCGTGTGGCACCCTTCCCTCGACACCAGCGTGGTCCTCAGTGAGCCCACCCAGCACTTCCACCGCGAGATGCAGAGCTTCAGCGAGGGCATGTGAACGCCCGCCCCCACGCCAACGCATGTGCACTCGCTCACCTGCAAGTTCCACCTCTTCCCATTTTGTTCTCTACTTCCTCTTCTTAATCTCATATTCCCTTTCTCTCATATAATGCCCAGTTACACCCTACCTTAGCTCACTCCCCTATGCTTGAAGGGAGACCTTCCACCCTTATTCTGTCCTGTCTTTGTTTTTGTTGATGTACTTTACTTTTTTCACCCTTGTTTTACTTGCTGGTTTCTTCTCATTTTACTAGTATGATCCCCCCCCCTATAGTGTGACAAATAATCCTTTATATGTGCTGTGTTTATTCAGTATTAGCACTATATTAATATCTCTCTGTATATCCTGCTCATTAATAGGAGAGTATAGTTGGGTATCGATTTAGTAGCTAATTGAGTGAAAGGTGATGAGGGGCTTAATGTTGTGTGTGTGTGTGTGCGTGTGTGTGCGTGTGTTTTCTCTCTTTTTTTTTTTTTTTTTAAATCGTCTATTTATTTTTTTGGATACGCCTAGCGTAGAAGTCATACGTACAGTGAGTTGTTTTTTGTTTTGTATTTTTCTTTTCCTTTCTTTTTTTGGGGAGTCTGGTGTTACCGTACAGACAGAGAACAGAACCATCACTTTGTAATTTATCTTGGCTCATTTTACAAGGACAAGAACCTGTGATCCTATCTACAGCCCCTCCTTGATTTCTTATGAAGGGAGATTAGTCTTCCGGGCCAAGGGTCAGTACCGATGAACAGTCGCAAAGCTCCTAACAGCCTTCCTCTGTGTTCATCTGTCTTTTTTTGTAAGTGTTTTTTTTTTTTCTTTATATTTTTCTTTTGGAACTTATGATGATTATGATGATGACGTTGATGTTGATGTTATTGTTGTTGTAGTATTAGTTGTTCTCATTGTTGGCTACATTCGGGACTTAAGATCCTGCTGGTTTTTCCTCAACCTGGAAGTACAGTAGATACACAGGTCTGCTGTTGGAAGAAAAAAAAACCACACACTTATGTACACACACACACACACAGACACACACTCACACACAATAGTGGAGGGTTTCAATCTCCTGCGCGCTGCAAGCCCTTCCCAGCACTTTACCTATGGGGGCTAAGTGTTAGCAGAGAATCACCTGCAGGTCTCTTGCTCTCAAACAACAAAAAAAAAAAGGAATAAATCCTCTGTCCGTCTCAGGTAGGCACAAACAGGATGACGAAGATCTTGATGATGAAGATGAATGAAACAATCAGCTACTCTTGTCAGTTTTATCTGTTCTTTTTTAAAGTCACAGTTGCCTTGGAAACATCCCCCGTTGTTTTCGTTCTCAAACTTTGGACTCTTGGATTCAGTCAATTCAAAGCGTCACTTTTTGCCCATTTCCTCTCTCCTCAGACCAGTCGTAGGGTAGAAACTTAGTGTGTTGCACTGCAGTGTAGACGCATGTGAAATAGTGATCGTTTTCTTGGTCGTCGCTGAGGGCAAAATCGTGCATGTGCTGGGTTGAATCCGGGCCCGTGTTACATCTTGTGTTCTGCTTGTGTGTATGCGAGCGGTGGTTAGAGGTGTTTAGTGCGTTTCGCTTGTTCCATGTCTCAGGATTCCTGCACTGCGGTACTTTTTTGTTTTCCTGTAATGGCTTTTTGTTGCGGAAAGCTGGTTGTGTTGAGGGAGTGCGTCCAAAACGCAAGACATATTAATTGTGAAGTGGTAGCATGGTGAAGGAGAGAAAGATGGAAAACCAGAAGCTCTTCCAAAAGAGTGCTCTTAAGGGGGATGATTGTTTTTCCTTAAAGAGAAAAAAAAACTATCCCTCACTCTTTTCTTTGTTTACTACTACTTACTTTTTTTTTTACACAAATTTGTCATCTTCAGTGTTGTATGTGATTGGCGCTTTTACCCGAGTTGTGCTATCGTTCTTGCACATTGTTGCTCGTTTTAAGAAGTGAGAAGATTAGAGTGGTGAAAAGTAGTGGTGGTCAGTTGCCTAGTGTTAGAACATGAATGTGAAGCCCAAGCCTTCATTTTAAATAGAAGTGGGGGGAAAAAAGCTCTCTTGCGAATCTTTCTGCAAGAGACTCCCTGACCTTCTCCTCCCAACCTCAGTTCATCATCCTTCCAGTCCCTTGATGAACGCATATCTCCAGCTCTTGCCAGAGCAAATTCACTTGGGCACACGACAGTGTTCTCCTTCAAGGGAACGGTTTAGCTTGGTGCTTTGGTTCAAAGTATGCCTTGAGGTCCGCGGCCTGTTTTATTTTTAGTGGTTGCATCGCCTCTACACGGTGATGGTGGCCAAAGCCAGATGGGCCTTGTTGTATCTGCACTGCGCTTGAATATTAGGTGTGAGGGAATCGTCCGGAAATAACCAAAGTGAGTTACTTCCAATAAGGAATGATGGTAGGAAGGAAACTCGTACGCCACTGTGTGAGGTGTGTCTTCCCGAGAACCTCCAGTGGCGTTAGGATGCAGGTAGCGTAAGGCTGACTGCGACATGGTGCAGAATAGTAAGGAACAATTCACCACTGTAGTCATTCAGTGTGGTGTTCCCTCACCTGTGGCACCCTACGTGGAAGGCCACATGCAAAATCCCTCTCCAGACAAACTTGCATTCATGTTTGTTGCATGAGTTGAAAAGATGCAGGTTAAGGGGGTGAGAATATGCATGCACTGACAGGAACTGCAGTGAGTTCATTTGAAAGCCCTGTATCTATTTTAATGACGCCAAAAAAAGGTAATTTCATTGAGATTTTTCTATATTTTGATCAGAATATTATATTGTGGTCGTCGCTGATGAAGAGTGGCTGTAGACTGAAGGTTAACAGATGAGACGGTGTCTGTCGTTTGTTACAATATGTGAACTGCTAATGCATAAACTGCTACTCCATGCTGTGCCTAAAATCCAGACTAGCTTTCATTTCAGCCTCACCTGTTCTCAAAGGTTTGTTGATGGAGTCAAAATCTAGAACAAGTGTTGGTCCACAATTGCAAGGCAAAAGCTTGTCAAAGCATCAGTGATTTAGTTTTTCTTTAATTTCAACAGTTTTTGAAGATTTGTTTTTCCTTGTGTGCATTTGCTAGTGTGTGTGTTTTGTTGTAAAATGATTCAAAAAGTGAGTTCATCAGCGAAGCGGTGAGCGCGTGTTCGTACAAGTGTATGACTGTGTGCAACTCGGTATCTAACAAGAAGAAATACAAGGCGTACCACTTTCTCAGTAGTGAACAGGAATCAGTCTTTCTCAGGGTAACTGTCCGGCAAGTAGCGGAGCGGATGGGAGGTTTTCAAAAGCTCAGGCCTCTAACTATGAGAGAGAAAAAGTTACGAGAAATTTAAAAAAAACATACGAAAACTACAAAAAAATATACAAACAGCTTCTCAGAGTCACTGGATTTATAGAAAATATTCTGTCAGCATGTCTGCGTCCGCTGCCAAAGATAATGGTGATGCATAGATAAACCCCACATGAAGTGCCCACCTGCAGGCAAAAGGGCCGGGGGCCAACAGCTTCTCCGGGCCGAGACGTACTACTACTATACTACTTATACCGCATCTACTTTTAGAGTTTGCTAATGTGCTGATGTGAGGAGCAAAAGTTGGGCCACGTGTCGGTTGTCGCAGCTGTGCTGCGGCCTTTTGGGTCAACAACAAGTAGATCTCTTAACAATGCACCTGTTTCACTGTGAAGAGTGAATGTAACTTAAGATAAAAAAAGAACTTATTGATGAATTTCAAATCAAGGGTTGGTTCTATCAGACCCACAAGCTGCTATGAGACGTGTGAGGAACATTCCACTGGGGAGTTTAAAAACAAATGAAAACATGGCCAAATGTCTGCATGAAATGACTTATTTTTTTACTGTTTTATTCTTTTTTTTCTTCTTTTTTGTGGGGTGGGATAGCAATGGGATCCTTTACTAAAGAGAGCTGGTCTATTGAGATGAAACTATAGGAGTATAAAGTTATTGAGACCTGGTTTATTGTATTGATCCCTATCAACATGTGCCGAGGGCATTTTAGGAGGGATTGCTCGTTACTCTGGAAAACATTTTTGGACCAGTTGTTACAACTCCATTGGGTCCCAGAGTTGTTGAGGTGTTTCTTTTCCTTTTTTTTTTTTTTCCTATGAGATTTATTTTAAGTAGAAGATGTTTGTATGCATTTACAATCCAAATCTCTCTCTTTATCTCTCTTGTCACAAAGGAGAAAGCTGTAAAAAAAAATACAGTGGGCTGCTTGGAAGCCATCTTTGAGAGTCAACTCAAAAACTGTTGCCTGTAAACGCTCCATCGAGCTCCAATAGCTACCTTACTGTTCTAAAAATGACCTCATGCCAGCCTTAAGAAGAGAGCGGAGAGAAAAAAATACACAGAAGTGAAATAAGCTTTTGGTCGAGGTTGTGACCATGTGTCGCAGTGGAGGTGACCGTAAAGAGTCTTTGTCTTCACGGTTGAGTTTTTGACAACCAGTTAACCCTTGAGTCACCTTAGACAGTACCACTGTTGGTCCCAGACATGAAGCTTGCACCAAGCCACAATCTCCTCTCCAGCAGGCTGGCTTGCATGTACAGCAAAGTCAATAACTATGCAAGTGGAATGCATATAATTCAGTGGCTCTTAAATCTCTCTTTTTTTTTTTTTTTTTTTTTCTTGATTTCTTTTTTCTGTTTTTTTTCTTTAACTGTCACTCATAAATGGAAGTAACTTACTGCAGTGATACTTGGCCTTATTATTATTGCTATTATTATTATTATTTTAAGATCTTGATTCTTCGGAAGCCAACTCCGTTTCCAGGGCGACCGTGGGTACAGACATGGTCTCCATGAGACCGGCCGGCCGGCCCCAGTTCTAAGAGGTACGAATGTTGTGCATTTGTTTAAAATCAGGACAGTTTGCAATAAAGCAGTGGCCAACTGGAGGTGCGCACTAGCAGTGCTGAGACCTGGCTGCTACCTTATAAACTTTTACGGGGTGAGGAAGTTTGAAAACAAACTTATGGAAACTTTACATTGCATAAGAGGGTGTGCGCGTGTATATGGATATACATATATATATCAATGTATGTTAATATACATCCACACCTCTATGCTCCATCTGTCCGGGTTCTATTTATGAACATGACAAGAAGTTTATAAGCGTTGTTGTTTTGCAAAAATGGTTTTACCATCTTAAATGTTTAATATTATAGGGCAGGTGTGTACTGTCTTTTTTGTCTCCAGTGAGCACATAAGCATTGGATTTTATATGTACATCTGCAAATGGGGAAAAACACAATTCACCGGCACAGGTGTGAAAATGACAGGTGTGAAGAAATTTCATTGATTGGAGGTGACGTTATGTTCCACAGTAACAAAGGAGAAAACCTGATATATAAAAAACCTGACACATATTGGGCAAACCAGCCGAATGTTGATTTTTGAATCAATGTTGAATGAATGCATTTCTTTTAATTGGTGAAATAAAAGCATTAAAAAATATAAAATTCTTCTTGTTGTTTGTCAAACTGTATGCTGGCTATATTTTAGATGTTTTACATTAGATATTTCAGGCATTTAGCACCAAGATTTTGTGTCCTGCATTTTACTGCATTGAGCAGAGATGCTAGGACACCGGTAATGGTAGATTCTAAAAAAGACTAGTAAGTAATGTCTAGTTAGCAATTAAAAACAGCAGCAAACCGTATAGTTCATAGGCCAGTGGTTTCCAAGATAAGTTTGGGCACGCTCTATTGTCCTCAATATGGTGTTGCACCATGACCTTGACATAGTTCTACTCTGGATGTAGGCTCTACAAGTGTCTGACTTAAGTAGATGAGATAAAACTATAGCTTAGATGTGCCCAACATTCCTCCATACGTAAGGGCACCATGGTCCACTCATAGTCCTGTATTGGATATTGGTTAAACGTGGGCGATACATTTTGGCCGGCACAAACAAATGTTTAAAAGTTTAAAAGTTTGACTCCTGTAAATGTCTTATAACATTCTTTTGGACAAATCCCACCGTTGTCCATATTCCATCTGTACTAAAAGCCTTTCATAGTTCTGCACATAGGTTCTATACTAGTAAAAGAAAGCAAATTAAACAACCTAACTATATTTTCTAAAATCTCAGATGTGATATAACATGAATCACTGTCTCACGTCAGACCTTCATACACACCTTGGCCCACAGACTAGTAGGCATAAATCAATAGTCTTGAAATTGTTTTTAATGCATCCACTGAAAATATTTTATTTAACATGGATATCCAAGTTTATGTAATAAACCAACCATGTGGTAAAGTTTTGTGGGCTGGATATCAAACATAGTCATTAAGCCATGTGAGCTGAATGTCCACACAGTGAGGTTTATCAATAAAGTCAACTTTTATTAGTCTGAACAATGCCAATACCCCTAAAGGCAAGTCTATCATTCCATTTGCATACCTCAAAGGCTAACTGGTTACTGTATACCAAACTGATAACATTCACTCAACATCTGCATTTTAAGGCATATAAAATGCTTTAATTTAGGTAACTATAAATATGCCAATTTCCTGGACGGCCTTAGGACTTAAAACGGTTCCTGTGTTACAACAGGATGATGATTAGTCTATTAGGTGTATTTACAATCTCATATTCACATTATCATTACAATTTCTGTATATACATGTCAAAAATATGTAAATCTGTCCTCTAGATGGTTCAGTTACAAAGCATTGACACTACAAACAGAACACAGGCACCTAAAAATGTGTTGTCTACCGTCTAGTTTCCTCTTTACAGGCAGTCTTTTTCAAGCATCATTCACTGTTCAAATAAAATCTCTTTAAAGTTCAAATCCACATCCCCCTATGCTGTTATCAAAGGGCTTTTTTTAAACTTTTAAATTGAGTTCAAATGTGTGTGTTTAGGCTTGCATCTATACAAGGAATATGAAACACCACAACTCATTTGTTGGCCTGTCTGGAATTTCCACTGATGGAGAACAACTAAAGGATTTTTTTTTTTTTGAGGTCAGGGGACAGGAAAAGAAATAGAAGGAAAAAATTGTTCACATGACAACTCCTGGCTTAAACAGGAAGCAGCCCCTGAGCAGAGAAAGAACAGGAAGTGGCACAGAGAGTGCAGAGGAGACACAGGAAAGGAGTGTGGGAGTTGGGGGGGTAATAGATAGGCTCCAGTTTTCATTTATTAAAACACATTCCTCTTCTCTTCTCCTATTCTCCTCTCCTCTCCCATTCCGTAGATAAACAATCCCACCCTAACTACACACTTCAGTGAATGTTTAGAAGCACTGTCCATTTTCTCATGATGATGACCCACTCGCATTGCAGTTGGCTGTGAAAGGAGAAGAGCTAGAGAAAGGCTTTGGGCTGGCGTGCGATGGGGAAAGGATATGCCCTGGGTGTCTCAGATGGCATCCTGAGGAGGGGGAGTCTGGTCTGGGGGCTGCTCGCTTCCGGGCGGTGAGGGCCTTGGCGGGGGGCCGGGGGGGCCTGGCGGGAAGCCGTCCAGTGGGGGTCTCACCGGAGGATAGCCCATGTGAGGAGGAGGTGGGTATCTGGGGAACATGCCGGGAGGAGGTGGGCCTCGCACTGAACAACAAACCAGAAAAAAAGAGAAAGATTACATGATTTGGTTAAAATAACAAACATTTTCACCTGACTATAAATGGAAGCATCTAAGATTTGCAACACCATCCCTTTATACCCACTGAAGATTTAAGGACAGTTTGTGTTCAAACTATAGACAAACTATTGTTTTCTTGTTTTTACGTACTTCCCAAAGGTATTCCACCAGGTCCTCGCGGGGGAAAGAAATCTGGGGGTCCGTAGGGGCCCCTGCGCTGAAAGTGGGGGTCTCTGGGGTCCAGGGCCGGCGGCAGTGGCCCCATTCCTGGCGGCCCCATCCTCATCTCGGTATCAGGGGGCATACGCACATCTCCAGGGGCCGACATGAGACTCGCCTGTAAACAAAAACATACAGCACAGACACATCACATGCATAATGCCACAGAAACTCAGAGGAGTGGCCCATTCAACCTATAGTTCTGTTGTCAGAGGACTTTATCTGCTTTCCTTCCGTAAAAAAAATCTGTTCAAATCAGTACAGTAAATGGATGCAATGGATACTTAAAGGAGAACCCTGACACATTCAGGCCATAGTGCTGTTGTTAGAGGGCTTCACATGTGCTCATTCTGTACAGAAAATTATGAAAATGATTGCTGTATGTTGATATTGTAAGGACTGCAATACAAGGCTTTTATTTTGACATACAGCATCTACCCTGATGTTTTGTAGGCGCTTATGACCTTAGCTTGCTCATTTCTGAATGAGTTTTCTATCATTTTTGCACCTAATGAAAGTATGTGATACCCTCTAACAACAGAACAATGGGTTGAACATGTCTGAATTCTCATTTACATGGCTAAAAACATTCTGTCAGTCTATTGTAGGCCCAGGCCTAATCCTTTTCACTACAAAAAAATGTTTAGTCTTGGGGTAATTATTCAGGAAATTACAATGGGTCACATGGTATGGCCATGGTATGCAATTGTTTAGGCAAACAGACACTCACATCTCTGCTCTCTGCTTCACTGATCCCTGTGCTGTTTCCTGCAAATGATGAATCTGCAGAAAGAGAAGAGAGCATATGTTAAGTCTTTGGCCTGATTCTCTCTCTCTGCTGAGGATTTTAAATTAAATTTTTGTATATCAGGAGGCGGGTGGGGGAGAGAGAGAGAACTCATTCATGCTTTGAGTAATGCTATTAAACCAGCTCTGTCAAAACAAGCCCTAGCACATTCACAGTGGCATTCCGTTAAGCAAGTTCACTGCCCCGTGCAAGGAGGGTGTGTGTGGGGATGGAGGCTGATGGTGGTGGTGGTGGGGCTTGGCTATTCACATTTCAGGGCTGATAGACATCTTATGAGTGATTGTGTGCCAGGAGAATGCCCTGACACACACACACACACACACACACACACGTGGTCAAAGTGACCATTGCTACTTGTGTTTACAGCAGATTCAGTACACTAAGCTAAAGGCATGTCAAAGCAGAAGAGTCCATTAGACACTGTAGTGCCATCTCCCTCTCATAATGCAAACAGACATGTTCTTATAGCATGCACATTGGGCCAACAGAAGAAAACAAACTCCCACTATAGATATGGACGTTCAACATTACATTTTCAGTACGAGGTCTATACTTATTCAAGCAGCTTAAATGACACGTTCTGTTTATATATAGCAAGGCAAGACATTACATAACACTGAAGGATATTTCATGACCCCCAAAGTCTCCAATCCACAGTCTGTTTGTGCACCCTAAAGCAACATATTAGGTCTGCAGCTAGCACCCCCCTCCCCCCAACAAAAACGAGACTGCAAACTCATAAATGGAGCGTTTTGAGGGCATTCCAGCTCTGTAAGCCTGTGTCTTTGTTATCTGTCCACAGCTGGCTGCTTGCAGAGCGCTGGGACCACGCAATAACCCCTTCTTCCTCACCCTCCCAAAACACAAGCGCGCCTGCTGTGGACACGTGCGGGGGACTGCTCCTGAAATGGAAGAGGCTCACCAGGCTTGTTGGAGGGTGGAGGGTGAGGACCAGGGCTCGGTCCAAAACCATGGAGGGGGAGTCCCTCAGGAGGGAAGGGGGGCCGGGGAGGGAGGGGGCCCATAGGGAAGGTTGCGGGCGGGGGTCTCCGGAACGGCAATCCAGGCTCCGGATATGGGTGGCCTTCAGGAGACAGAGAGAGAGAGAAGCAGACAGGAGGAGACCAGAGTGTTTCAGTGAGATTAGAGATTTAGTCTGCAGATACAACAATTTCACCTGGCTCTGAACTCAAGCATGCACTCATGCGTTGATTTCAAAAGTATTATGAGAGCAACACATGCAGTTGAGTCACAAGGACATAGCACACATACTGCTAAAGGTGTTGACAATGATCTTTCCTTAGTTAAAAAGCACACACACACACACACACACACAAAGCAGTGGATGATGCAATAATGCTGTGTGTGTGTGTGAGACCATGACTAGCACACGTGCTGCATGTGGTACCACTTCTCAAAGAGTCGTGCCAGTGGACTCTGGCCGGCCGGGCTGGGCTGGGGTGGGGTGGGCTGGGGAGGATAAACCCAGCAGCTGAGAGGCTGAGTAGGGCTCCCGCAAGCTGACAACCCGCCTCGGCTTTGTGTGGCCACAGGGGGCACGGCGCACAAAAGGGCCTCTCAGAGGCCAAATGACGGAAAAGTCTGGAATGAGCGAGTCCGTACGTCGGCTCCTCCACCAGCGGCACGCTAAGCTGAGTCAGGACTTTTGCTCCCCTGCACCCAGCCGCTTGCTCCCCCCCCCCCCCCCACCGTGTGACCTTGTGTTACTTTAGCGATAAAGCCCCCCCATCCCACACCTACCCCCCAATGTAAACGTCACACATGCACACTCGCCAACACACACACACGCTCTGAAACATGTTCAAGGGAAATACTTCATCTTCGCAAAACTGCCCACTGGACTCGCTCACTGATTCGCAGAGAAAAGCACAAATGAAGGCCAGTTCATAGGAAAAGCACATAATAAGTTCTTAAGGGGGGGAAGAGGGGACAGTAGCACTCAGGTACAACTTCAGTAGGGAGAGACAATGGAGCAAGATATCAATCATGAGTCTCCTTAAATCTCTTCAAGTCCTCAGCTTTTATTTGGGTGGCGGTGGGTAGAGAAGAGGCTGCATCAGGGTCTGCTGTCAGGGATAGGGGCCTCTAGTCAGGACTGTACCTGGAGGTAGAAGTGGGCCCAGGGGACCCCTGCGCTCCCGCTCACAGGAGGGAGAGATTGAGCCGCTGTCTGAGTGGGGGCCGCCACTGCGCTCAAATTCCCCCCCGGCACCAGGGGGCTCCACCAGGCTGCGGGACACTGAGCATGAGACAGCCAGAGTGAGAATGGAGAACAGAGAGATAGAGAGAGGAGAGGACAGATGGCAAAGGAGGGAGTGACAGCGATTGCAGGGAGGATGGAAGTAAAACAGGTAGCCAAGAATAATTGAAAAATGTCAAAAAAATCAGAGCAGAAGAAGGTTGAAAAAAAAAATCCCACATGCAGACAAATAGAGAAAGGAACAGAGGAGTCACAAAAAAACACAGAAGAAAAAAATTAAGCAATAGTGAAGTAGAAAGAAAAGTGAAAGAAAGAAAGAAAGAGGGTAAAGAAAGAGGCCCAGAGGGTAAAGAACAAGGGAGATCAGGAGGCAAGCCATGTGGCAGAACAGTGTTAAAGGAAAGAGAAACATGAGAGAGAAGGAGAGAGACAAGCAGTGCAATGCCAATGAGACCATGAATCATGAACCTTCTGCATGAACAATGTTACAGGCTAATGCTACCAGCTAATGGCATAGCCTAAGCATAAAAGAAAAAAGAGCTAACACTTAACTCGCTATGATCAGAGAGAGAAGTGCAGGTTCAATGAGCGAATCAGCATTTTCATCATGTACAACGTACAATATTTTTAATTAATTACTATAGTACATACAGCATGCGGATACCAGACAATGGTGGGATTCTGACTTTTAATGAACCTGAATTTCCCTTCTTCAGCCTGCAATGAGTTTGCTGTTGATGTGCGGTTGGGGGTACCCACACATGATCCATGCAAGGCAATCAGCCTGGCTAGCTACATGATGCACATGATGCCTTAAAAATAACGAGATCACACTGACGACCAGCTGCGCAGTGCTGTCATGGGGGGGGGGGGGGGAGGAATGTGATGAGGTCACCTCTGCCGCCGGGTCCAATGGCAAACTGAGGCGAGAGTCGAGGCGGCCCGTCCATCAGGGTGGGAGGGGACAGGAAAGCCCTCGTCTCGGATGCAGGGCGACCCAGAGGAGAGGGGCCGTATGGTGACCTCTCACCTGGGCGATGGAAGAGAGAAGCAAATTTTTGATGTCTACTTTTCATAGACACAGTCCTCACTCTACACATATTATTCATCAAACTGGATAAAAATGAATTTGGGTGTGGTGTCAATAAACTCTAAATCTTTATCATAATTCCAAACACACCATCAGACACATAAATTACAAAAATACAATAGGTCTAGATCTTTCGGTTAGGTTTAGTCATTTGATGTAGCCCTATGGCACTCTGTTGATCTCACCATCCTCTTCTGTGAGCACCAAACCTCATATGTAAAAGGGCTACATAATAAAGATTATATTTCACATTGTACAGGTCACGTAAACAACATTCTTCAACATTCAAATTCTTAGTGATAATGTGGTGATCTTTCATCCATTCTAATCAGGCCAACAGATAGATACCAACACATAGGTCACATTCGATAGATCATACTACATAGATAAATCATACTATATAGACAGTGTATACTAGATAGATCATAGATCATACAACACTGTAACGCTGTCACAAAGCACACATGCAAACATGCTGTGCATGGCACTCTTCCACTCTGTCTGACTTGATCCAGTCCACACACCTCACAGCCCAGTGCTTAGCCACGTATCTCAAGCATGCCTGATGTCCTTGGATATAGAAGGAGAAGCAATCAGCAGTTTTTTCTGAACGAGCTGCCCTGACGTAATATGTAATCAGTAGTTTCCGTACGATTCCACCGAGACAGCTGAGGTGTTTTCCATCAATGTTTGTCTACGCTTATGTGAGCGGTGGTAGCGTAGCGGTTAAGAAACCTGGCTAGGCAAGTAGCCTGGAAAGTTGCCACCGTTGTGCCCTTGAGCAAGGCACTTAACCCTAAGTTGCTCTAGGGGAGACTGGCCCTGAACAACTAATAGCTGACAAACTGTAAGTCGCTTTGGATAAAAGCGTCTGCTAAATGCATAAATGTAAATGTAAATATAATGTTTCCATCATTTGTAGGAGCTTTGTAGGGAAAGATGTGGTGCATTGACTCAGACCTCGGTCATCATCAAAAACAAAGGAAACAGTCTGAAACACAAATGTGACACCATAACACGACTCCAGCTGAGACATGGCTATGTACTGTGAGTGGATAGAAATCTACCATCTTCTCATCAGGTGCATTTGTACTCTCAAACAGATACAATGACAACCTATAGGTATATGCCCAGTCCAGTCTAAATGTGCTGAGGAGCATTATCTCCTAAACTGCTCAATAAAGTCCTTAAAACAAGGAATGTTTCTATGAAAAACTTTCATTTTACATGACTGTTTTGAAATCTTAACCTGCCTGCCGCAATGCTGAATTCAGGTACAGTGCCTGAGAACTGTCAACTATGGCCCTGTCAACTTTTCGTGAACCATCTAAACACTCCTGACTAAACCAGGTCAGTGAAAGGCGATGCTTTGAAGTGCTTTCCACATGATTGCAAACAGACTTATCTGACCGCACACTCACCTCTGAATAATGGTCGACCTGGAGCATCGAGAGCATATGGGTCCTTCTCCAGGACCTCCATCTTAAACTGATAATCTGTCAACCTAATGTAAAAACACCACATTATAACATATGTTCACTTAACCTCACAGCCCTGAGAGAACATGATGCTACACACACACACACACACACACACACACACACACACACACACACACACACACACACACACACACAGACACACACACAGACACACACACAGACACACCAACCAACAGACGGAGGTAGCACCTACTTCTGTCGGAGGTGAGCATTTTCTCTCTTGATGTCCGCCAAGTCTCGTTCAGCAGCGCGAGCAGCCAGCTGTAACAGAGTCAAGCTGTTAACACACACCAGCTGTTGACTACCGTCACAGACATTAACGTGAGTCACGAACTCACAAAAAACTTAAAACCACATTAAACATACATTCACGTGTCGATATACTGCTATGCATGTGTATGCATCAAACAGGCAAAGAACACCTTGGTACATGCATAACATGCAGATAAAGAAGGATTATGAGAAAATGCTGAACGACTATTTCTGCTCACATTGAAAAAACAGAAATGGATACAGATGTTAATTATCTATTCCCTTCAAGCTCAGGGATACAGATGAAACATAGGCTACAGAAATGTAAGAAATGGACAGATCCATTTTCATAAGAAAAAGAAGTACAAACTAGGCTTCACTCACCCAATTGTCATGAGCTTTCTTTTCATGTGCTGCAATCTGTAAGAAAGTAGAGAGGATTCAGAAGCACAACCTTTTCAAGAAACATTCACAATAACTGAGGTGATGTATACTACTACTATTTACTCACCTGGTTTTTGTAGGCCTGGTTTGTCTTGTCCATTTCCTCTGCCAGGTCCTCAGCTCTAACTCTGGTTTGGCATAAGACACAGTAAACATCACAGCACTGACAACCCCAAAAGGGTCGTGGACATCAAATTGAAATTAAGTAACATTATGAACTTCAAAATTAAGCTGTTAAATGTCATAGATATGAAACTGCCTGGTG
This sequence comes from Tenualosa thibaudeaui, assembly GCA_027481765.1. Taxonomy (NCBI): domain Eukaryota; kingdom Metazoa; phylum Chordata; class Actinopteri; order Clupeiformes; family Clupeidae; genus Tenualosa; species Tenualosa thibaudeaui. The sequence continues at coordinate 5,167,786 of JAIFZK010000013.1, read as the reverse complement.
CTATTTGTTGGGGGAGTTTGAATTATTCTCACGAAATAATCTACTGTAATGTTTACATGGATACTGATAATTTGCCAATATAGAGAGAATCCAGGCAGGAAGTATCTAGTATCGATCACGGATAAAATGCTATATTGTGTCCCAAGTTCCCATTAATGTCTGTTCAGCTACTGGTCTCACTTGTAGTTGTTCAGCTCCTCAGCTGCAAGAGTTATTTTCATATCAGCTTTGGTCAGCTTCTCCTCCTTCTGAAGACGTTCCTTCTCCTCAACAGTCAACATCCTGAAATGACAGAGAGCAGAGAACACTGAAGTCAACTCAGTGGCTACGTTTACATTCCTTTAGCTTCACACGCAGTATATAAAACATTGCACAAACTGACCAAGACAAACAACTGTTCTGGGCAGACTGGGATCTAAGAGCTCTGGCCTGAAAAAGTGGACCACTACCATCCCTCAGTGCCATCCACGAGACTGACCAGTTAGAGCGGATTTCGGGTCACGACCCCTCACCTGTGCAGCTTGAGCTCGTTCTCGTGGTACATCTCAGTCATGATGGTCAGCTTCTGTTGGAGCTTCTGGGACTCATTGGAGAACTTGGAGCTCTCGGCCTTTAACTGCTCCTTCTGCTGTTCCAGCTGTGCAATGCCCTCTACACACACACACGCACACACACACCGCCGGGGTCATGGCAAGGGGCAAACAGCCACTCACCACGCATAACCCATAAAACATGGAAACTATTCAGGTCCATTGTATGAAAAGGACACTAACTCGGTTGCACGAGTCTATGCTCAATGTCAATGACTACCCCAGACCGACACGAACAGCTCAGTTAGAGAGGTCATTGTGTATGCACTCATGTGTGCTCAGATAAGGGGTACACTCTTTCCCAAAGGAGTAACTATATATACATTTTCAGCTATTGCGAGCATCTTTGAAGTCAGAAAAACAAAAACATTGCAAGGAGCAATGTTTGGAGCAATTCTGATGCAAGGAGCCTAGTTTATGCTCCTACCTAGGAGATCTTCCTTGGCCTTAATTTCATCAGAGAGCTTGGCAACCACTCTATTCTTATCCTCCTCCAGGGACCTCAGGTCTGCATTCAACTGCGAATGAGATAAAAATGGTTAAGTGCCCTTGGTATATGTGGCAAAAAGGCACTTGTTTTGTCAACATGTCAGTAAAGGCTAATATGCAAGTTAGTAACAGTAAAAGTACCTTGGCAGCAGAAATGAGCTTCTGTATCTTCTGCTTCTGATGATGGTCTGAAACAAGAAGCATGCAAGCCATTTGACTCACTTGATTCAAGCATCTGAAGTGAATTATTTTAACCAGTTTACTTAAGATAGCAAATCATTTGTTATAGATAATTTTACTTTCCAGGATTAGTGTTGATCTGACTAGTGTTGATCATTCACTTAAAATCTAATTTCATTTAATTTCCTGCCTAATTCCAATTTAGTTTGTTAGTTTAGTATGTTTTGCAACATTATGCCAATACCAATACTCATACATTTTATTTTCTAAAAATGTACATCTATGTTCACAAATTCTGTCTTTTCACTAAAGCAGCAAGACTACATTGTCACAAACCTGACACCTTCCATGAAAGCCTTCAAGAATTTATTTTGCCATGTGACCACTAGGGTGTGCTACAACACCACACAAACTACTACATTTCTCTTCAAAATCTTAGTGTGACGGTATATTTTCCTGGAGAAACCAGAACCACATTATTACAATCTATGTGATTTTTAATCTTGGCAATGGCTTTTTGGATTATTGCTTTAGTCTGGAGCAATGTGTACCCGTCTCATCACCATTCTCCGTTGCCATGGCTGCAGGGCTGCCATCACCATTAGCCTTGTCCTCCAGCTCGGAGTCCCAGTCCTTCATCTTCAGTAAACACTCTGTGAGGGACTGAACCACAGACAACCAAAGACAACAAGAAAGAAAAACACTCTGTGAGGGACTGAACCACAGAGAACCAAAGACAGCAACAGAGAAAAGAAAAGAAAAGAAAAGGGGGTGAAGGGTGGGAGCCAACAAAAAGGAGTCAGAAAAATAAAAGGCAGAAAAATAGACTATAAGTATCCCGTATTTGATTGGGATATTAAGTATCCCGCCTTTGCATTTGTGCTTGTAAACACCTCTTCCTGAATTCAGTATTCCGAATAAGCCATTATTCCAGTTTCTGAGAAATCAGGTTATGCTAGGTGTAGTTCTCTAAAAGAAACCAGGATACTGTAGCATGTATACACCTTATCCTGATTTCTGACAGACAATCAAGTGGCGCTCTTTAGAATTCTCGATGAGAATACCGCAAAGATCGCTATAATAAGTAACCGCAATATTAGTATTTATCATGTAAACAGGAATATTAATAACCAAATTTCTCAGGATTTATCCCGAACATGATCAAAACCGGGATACGCCTCATATTCGGCATACTAAAATGCATGTAACCATAGAAAGACACTTCTCAGGGCACAGGCAATATTCTTTCTGACCATCACTTAGTGCCTAGTTAAGTAATCCTGTTCTCTCACTAGTATGGTATGGTACCTTGATATCCACAGGTTTCGTACCTTGATACGCTCATCTTTGTTGGCACAGTCCTCCAGCATGCGGCGATGGGAGCTCTCACACATCTTCATCTCATCCTCCAGCTCAGCCAGACGCTCAGCCCAACCCTCGGTCTCCTGGGACAGCTACAGGAGGATGGCAGCAATAGCAGAGCAAATTGACATGATTCACACATAAATACATGGGATGCCAGACAATGTCAACTAGTTGAATGAGGGTGGAGCGCTAAATATATTGGACTAACATTACTACATTGGATATATACACAGAACAACCAATATATGACCAGTAAAGAAGGTACAATCGAGGTGTAAATAAATTGAAGATGTCATAACGTCACAATTCTCACATGCAAAATTCTCATGGAGGGCAGGATATATATAGCTTCTCAACTGATTGGCACACTAAGGAAGGATGGGATTTAGGCAATATGGCTTCATGCAGCTCACCTAAACCTCAGTGGACAGCAAATGCCATGTCAAATAGATGCTCTGCTCATTGCCAAAAGGATGCACACAAATGGACTGAAAACTGCAGCACCTGCAGCCATACCTGTTCATTACTCTCTCTGAGCAGCACACTCTCCTCTCTGGATGCCTGGAGCTTCTTCTGGAGTCTCTCAGAGTTCATGTTGTGAATTTTTAACGTTGTTGTGGCCTAGATCATAACAGATTTCTGAAATTAGTTGCCCATAACAATGTAAAGAAGAGTAACTTTCCATTCAGTGATACAGTTCAGCATAGGATAAAACACCTCACTTGTACCTGTTCCAACTGGGATTTAAGGTCTTTGGCTTCATCCTCCAAGCTCTTCACTGTCTCTTGCAATTGTGCAAGCTGAAAATACATAAAATTAAAAAAAAAAAAAGAACCGAAACACATAACTGTGTATATGTGTGTGTGTGTGTGTGTGTGCAAAGGAACAGTCTAATTCTAAATGTCTGCCCCAACTTAAGTAGTTTACCTGTTGCTCCTCCTTCATTCGCTTTTCTTTTTGGGCGTTCAGCCGCTCTGTAAGTCTGTCTACGTCTTTCTCCATCTGAGCGTTAGACTCTTGGAGCTGGCGAGTCATGCTCTACAAGAAGTTGCAGCAACAGATAAAAGTCAATAATAAATAAATAAACAAATCCTGATTCCATCTGGATTTAGAATGGCTTATCATTTTCACCTCAAGTTTTTGTTTCTCTTCTACATCAGCTAGTAGCCCCCCATTCTGTGCAACAGCTTTTATTCGGTCATACTGTGGTGGGAAAGAGAAGTGCTCGTCATAATTGGATGTCTGCCGATTAAACAAACAGAACTCACCAAGGCAGACAGACAAGGCCATTACGACACATTAGTCAACAGCCTTTAGAAAACACAGCGAACAGTGAGCACTATCACTCGTATTTCATTTTTCACAGCCATTTACTAATTACAACAGATTACATGTGGGTGTACACTGGCTCAATTTGTGGGAATGAGACAGGCAAACATAGAAATGGACTGTAGTGTTATAATACCTCTTTTTGAGCCTCGCTCAATTCTTGAAGAACTTTACATTTTTCATCTATTGCCTCTGCAACTTTCTGGGCTAGTTTCCTTTCTCTACCTGTAAACCCAAAGAGCAGGTTGGTTCATAACAAAACAATAAAAAGGGTATGTTTAAATTTAGCTGAGGATGCTAGATTAATATGCTCATGGATTAATTTACTCACGTGCATAGAGTCTGCTTTTCACCTGGAATAGAAGAACAGGATATTAGCAAAGATCCTTGACTACTAATCGTTTTAACCCTCTCTTATATTAAGTAATACTCCCAGTGGGTCAACATTTTTTAAAATAAACTAAGACTTATGACATCAAATGGCAATTAACACAAAAAGACTTGATACAATTGTTTACTCACAGAGAGGTAGAATCGACAGCTGAAGAGCAGTATGATGCACAGGCCCAGTACAGCGGTGAAGATTACTGCCTCCCACGGCAGCCCATACAGGTCAGGACCAGGCCTAAGGTCATCAGGAAGCGATGACACAACCTTTAGAAGCAACAGAAGTGTTCGCGGTTAACGGTCTTTCTATCAGATAAACAAATAAAAGACGGGAAATGCAGAGTACTACAAAGTTCCTCATTTCAAATTGCCTAGACAACGGTTACAAGTCAAGCATCTTTTACATAGAGATCCCATGAAACAATGCGCTTAAACACGTATTACGTCTATAAAACAGCAGTAGTTGAGATACTTATGTACATTTAAGAAGTAACGTTAGATACAAAATCAACAGTTTGATAGTTTCAGATAATTCTGTCGTTACTGGCCGTTGGCTAGCTCACCCTGCTAGCCTGAATGCAGTTGTTTTGATTCAACTTATTGCTAAATATGCCAGTTATTAGGCTGCATGACAATAATTATTGCATAAATTTAAAGATGAATTAACACAGGATAAAACAACGACACTGATGGATTGACTGTTCTATTCAAGGCTAACGTTAGCCTTGGTTGGTATCGCACCGATGAGACAACTCACATCCTTCACTTTCTCCACTGCAAGCGTGTAGTAAATGCTGGCTGCACATTTTACATCAGTTGCTTCAGTAGCAACTTTATTAACGTTTATTTCTTCAGCCATTCCTTCAGCTGACCTGTCAGCGTAACACTTGTTTATGTTTTCTGTCACTATAAAATTTCATCTACCCATCTGTTGTCATTCCTTCCATGATATCTCCGTTGAAGGAGTCAAGTGCGGACAAGGACCATCCTACTATCATTTATGGGGGTCCGGTGTAATGTAGCTTTCTGTTACTTTTATGAAACCACTGAAAGTATTCAAAAGTACCAATACTTGTATCTAATTTTACGGAATTACAAGGTTGCATATTTACTGTCAAGTACTGTACCCTGAAATGCTGGGCAATTTGAGTGACCTCACATCACACCTACCTCCCCTTTCACAGTGGTTCATCCTACACGTCACCAATTACAGCGTGCCACAGTTCCGTGCTTTGCTTGCAATTAAAGTGACAGTGGTGGCAGGCCTACGTGTAACCTTTTCCCTTTACTGTAAAAAAATTCCCTTCCAGTGTCTGACAAGTGAATCTTAAATTTAAGATTGTTTGTTTTCAGTGTATCGTAGGACAATTCACCCGCAGGATTTCGTTTCACCGACTCTAGGCTCCTGCTGGAGGTAACTAAGGTTGTAACGGTTAGGTTAGTCTAATCAGACAGTTTAATAGGAGCCTTAGAAGGACTTGTCTAACTCGGCCCAACAGGACAGTCTGGTTAATCCAAATAAAATTCGATATCAAAGATCTGCCCGCTTAAAATGAAAACTCTCCCGATACCAACGACACAGGTCCTTGAAACAACTGGCAAGCAGTGCAGTGAGCTTCGCATAGGTGTCACGTCGATCGAAGCTATTCAGTATCTTAAACTTTCACCTACCTGCTTAACTTCTTTAGTATCCATATTTTAACTCGGCAGGCCTAACTCATACTTCATTTTTGCGTTTCCTCGTTTCCTATGAAACTTTGTAAAGTGCTAGCCTTATTGTTGCAGAAAATTTCACAACTAGGTTTTGTACGACTGCCTAATCCTCCAGTAAGGAGTCGGTCACAAGAGATGACATGTCAAAAAAAAAAAAAAAAAAAAAATAGGCTTACCCTGTAGCCACATAGAACTTAAAGAGCCCGTCGTGAGAAAATATATTCTGCTAGCTCAATGCTAAATGGGCTGCAGCAATAGCTTGACTTACTACAGTCAAAAACCAGTTGACAAGTTCCACAGTCTGCCCTTCTCCAATATTAGTGGTGGTAACAGGCTTGTATGAACCTTCTGTGGGACTCCCCAACTTTATTTCATCACCTTTAAGAAAGAAAATGGGAATGTGCAATCAGTCAAAATTGGTTCTGTATCATGAAAGCATAATGCATTTCATATTATTGTATAAGTAGGCCTAGGCATTATTTAAATGGACAATCTGCTACTACACTGATCACCCATATTTGAGTGTAGAGATTTTCTCATTCTAGATTTTTTAGCAAAATGAAGTAGCTTACCATTTTTAAATTCATAATCGTCCCTTATGTTTGGGCCATCATGGTCCAATACTGAGGGATCTTCATGACTAGAGAAATTCTCCACAGACCCGCTTTCAGCATGAACGGTAATGTAACTGACATCCTCTTTTACGTTTTTTCCCTCATCCTTGAAATGGGTAGGGTCCTGAACTTCATGTGCAATTTCACCATCATCTTTGAACGTTACCTCTTCATTTTCAGTCAAAGTGGTGCAAGTTTTATGAAGGCATTCCAAATCTGCAGAAAAAAAGTGTTCTTATAATTACAAAGTACAGTAACCTTTGACTACAGACAGCAAAAACAATTATGCAGAGCAAGATATGCCTAATTCCTGGCAAGTTCAACAGCCACAAAACTTTTTATCATAAACGAGATTCAAGCCTAATGTATATCAGTGTAATTTTAAACCCTCCCTATACTCGGTGATATCTTATCTTCTGCCTGTACAGAGAGCTAGGTCCACCATGTTATTTAGGCCTATTGAAGTCTGACATGACTGAATTCACAACTTTTGGAGAAACTTGTTTTGTGTCTGCCTTATAAAATGTTTCCATCTACATTTTGAAAATGTGACTGATAATCCAGAGGCCTTGAAAGTGTTTGTGTTTTAATCACAGTTGTCATCTTGACCAGTGATGATATCATGTTGACCATGAGACCGGCACTTCCAAAAATATCCAGCTGTTCAATGTCCACATTCATCAGCCAAATGCTCTTTCCTCCTGTTTGCTGAGATCCTTCTGCTGTAAACACTACACTGTACTGCCTTAAATTAATTATGTGCTCTAATGATCTCATAACAAAATGCATTCAATCAGCAGTCCTCACATTGTATATTACAGACTAATTTCCGTCCTGATAGATTGGTGTTATATTCTCCTCATTGTTGTTTTTGATTATTTTGCAGGATGATTGGTGGGTCCATTAAATGTAGATTCCATTTGATTATCCAGACACATCCTTTAAAGCTGGAACTTCTGTCACTTCTCACACCAAAGACCATGCACTGCTCAAAGACAGAGACCAAGATAAGCATGCTGACTTGAATTCGCCTTACCTGTATTTGATTTTTCAGAGGACGAGGCGTCATTAGGTTGGTCCTTCATCTGGTCAGGTGTGTCAGTCTGAGGCTTTGATGTGAAGCTTTCAAATACTGATGACAGGCCGCCAACTGAAAACAGAGATTCCTGTGTGCCCATTTTGCCCTCATCATTAGGAAATCCCTCAGGCGTACAAGTCTCTGTGGCGTCTGATGGATTTACAGCATCTCCTGTATCATCTGGTTGTGTTCCTCCACCATAAAGTCCTATGACTCTATAATAAACATTGTCATACCACCCAGTTTGTTTTTCCTCTTCCCTGATAAGAATATCCATTGGGATGTGTTCAGTTGATTGCCTATGGGGAAGGTGGATATCATTGTCATCCTTGCCACGTTTCACTGAGTCTAAATGCCCATTCATTAGTGTTGTTGGACTGTCTAGGTCTGTCTCAGAATCTTTAATGTCCACCTGACCAGATTCAGTCACCCCAAGTTCACTTTTCTGTGTCTGTTGTTCCTCTGTTATAGTTTCAGAGTGTGTTGAGGGTGTTACATTTACAGTCTCGGACACATATGAATCCAAAGGTAAGCCCAACGCTATGTGTGTGTCTTCACTGAGTGTTTCTTCGGGAGATAGGGTATTATCCTCATATGTGTCAAATTGAAACTTGTCTTTTTCGTGCTCCATGTACAGCTCACTCTGATGTTCAAAATTGTGTGTGGGTGTATCAGAATTACCGCTAGCGTCAACTGTCTCAGATTCTGTTTCATCTTCCTTGAGCATTTCAGCTATTTTTGCCTGTGAAAAGTCTGTGCCTGTCTCTGTGTTCAAAATAACTGAGTCAGGGTCATCAATAATGCTCTCTGATGAAATTGAGTCAACTCTTTCCAGACTTCCCTCACCAAAGGAATTCTGATTGGCCACATCCTCAGCAGATTCTCTTGAGAGAGTATCAGAATTTATTCCTTCAGTATTCAATTTAGTCAAAGATTCATTAGGTACCTTCTGGTGTGCATCGTTTTGCTTATCCACCACTAATAAATCAGCATCATTGAATATGTTGAATTTCTGTTGCGCTTCAGTGTCCTCTTTTTCTTTAGTCTGATCAGTGGATGTCACATCAACAGTCAGTTCATCTGACCTGGCCTCCAAACTCTCATCATTTTGTTTGGGATGATTATCAGCTGACATATGTGGTTCACTGACATATGTAGCCTTGCTAATATAATCAGAAGTTTCCTCTTGTTCCCTTTCTCCATCTTTATCAGATGACTGGCTGTCTTCTCTTTCTATTTCTGTTGAGTCTTCTGGCAACACTGATTCCTGTGATTGCCCTGGCTTCTCTGCGTCTGTATGCTGATTATCTGTGATCGATTCTTTGTCACTGTTGATAGTTGATTCATCAAAGCTTGTGATGTCATCACTGTATTTCTGTGTGTTCCTATCAATAATATCCTTTTCATCTTCAGGCTCTGAGACTTCCTCACTATATATACTTGCCTGATCCAATGTGGCCACTTCGGTGTCAGATGTATTATCCATTTCAAATGTATTATCCATTTCAGAGGAGGCCTTGTCTAGTGCTAGAAACTCATCTGAAAGTGTGTCTGTGTTTTCCCTAAACTGTGTTGATCCATGCTGATTTGATGTGGCTTCTTCTGTGTTTGTAACAAGGTCCGTTTGCTCTGTAATGTCTAAGATGTTTGCTGTGGTGCCCTCTGACATCATAGAATCATGCAGTGGATCATCTGACACATAAGATTGTCCGCTTGAATCTGCTATATCAGAACTTGATTTCTCATCTGACTTTTGGAGTTCTTTTTCAGTCGGAAAAACTTCAGATGTTTCATCCTTGTTTTCATACTGCACATTAGGGTCTGCCTTTTCTTCAGGTTCAGTTTCCCTTATTGTTGGGGCTTCCACATTTCCCCTGTCTTTGTTATGTACTGCTTGTGAATCTGATGGCATAAATAAGACATCCCTTTCTTCAGATAGAGTCTTCTGATGGTCAGTATCACTGACATCTTCACTTAAGTGTTTCCTGTCCCCATCATTATCCAAAGACATTTTCTGTCCTTCAGAAGAAAAATAATCTATTACTAAGTGCTCTTCAGATTTTTCAGATTCTTTTCTTTGGATCTCATCTCTGTCATTAACTGTGTCAGCCTTTAACTGAGAGAGACTGACATTTCTGAATGCTGATGACAGGCCATCACTTGGGAATAGAGACTCGGCTTTATGTCTGATATGCGTTGCCTCTGCAGCGGGAATGTGTTCTGGGTCCTCAATTTTTGAAAGAGGCATACCATTTTCAGAATTTGCCTCTTTTGTCTTCTTTGTGTAATATCCTGCAATGCTGTTCAACATGCTACTATGGCCATCAACCTCAGCTTTCTCATCAGCCTCATCAGTTAAATCCCCTTTTTGCATACCTATAAGGGATTCATGATGGTTTTCCAGTGAGCCTACATTTCCCTCTGTAATTACACTGTCAGTGGCAGTTTCTGTTGTGTGTGTTTCTTTTATTTCCTTCATTGAATCTGGGGCGTGCTTGGATTCAGTCTGTTCTGCCTCTGGCAATATGGCTGGCCCCTGAGATAACTCTATGCCTTTGTCAGTCTCTGCTGTCTCCCCACCACCAAATTTAAGAACATCTCCAATTCCCATATTTAGCCCGGAGCCATTCTCTCCAGACGTTGGCTCCTGTTCTTCTGCAGGCTTTTCCTCCCCGGGCTGTCTTTCTCCATCTGTTTTCTGGGTGCTAGCTGTATCCTTTTCAGCTTGCTTTTCACCATAACCAAGAAAATTTGTTGGTTCACCCCCAATCCAACTAAACATGGTAGATTTCTCCACCACTTGTTCGTCATCCAGTGCAGTCTGATCACTGGATTTCCCATCAGCAGTCAGTTCATCTGACCTGGCCTCCAAATTGTCCTCATTTTCTTTGGGCTGATTATCAGTTGGCATATGTGGTTCACTGGTATCTGGAACCTTGCTAATAAAATCAGATGACAAATCTTCCTCTAGCTCCTTTTCTCCATCTTTATCAGATGGTTGGCTGTCTCCTCTTTCTATTTTCTCTTCTGGCAATATAGCTGAGTCCAGCCCCTGAGATAACTCTATGGCTTTGTCAGTCTCCACTATCTCCCCACCACCAAATTTAAGAACATCCCCAATTCCTATATTTAGCCAGGAGCTATGCTGTCCAGATGTCAGCTCCTGTTCTTCTGCAAGCTTTTCCTCCCTTGGCTGTCTTTCTCCATCTGCTTTCTGGATGGTAGCTGCATTCTTTTCAGCTTGCTTTTCACCATAACCAAGAACATTTGTTAATTCACCCCCAATCCAACCAAACATGGTAGATTTCTCCTCCAGTTGTCCATCATCCAGTGCAAGCTTACGTTTCCTGAATGTGTCTTGTTTCTCATCGTCTTCAGATAAGTTGTCATCACTGTTATCACTGTTGCCATTGTTTCTGTCAGGTGTACTGAACCATCCAGTTACAGAACCAATCCAGGAAGACCCACCTTGTGCTGAAGCCTCTGATGGCACTTCATGGGAAAGAGCCCCTGTCTGGTCTGTGTCCTTGTTGTTTGAAGCAGATGATTGAAATGTATCAGTGTTTTCTGAGGTGCCATGCAGTTCCTCTTCTTTGGACATAATTTCCTCATTTTCAGGATGCCATTCTTTGTATTCCTCTGTGTCATCAATTTCAACGACTGCACCATGCTCATCCATACAGAAGAAATCATGCCTCTGAAATTGACAAAAGAAGCCTAAATAAGAGTGACTGTGACCATAGTGACAAAACACACACACATAAACACACACACACACACACACTCATGTAAAATGCTCTGAAGCATTGTGTCCCTTACATCACCCACAATATTCAGGGGACATAAATATTAAAATTTTATTATAATAAACTTTGGGTACAAACATGGATGTCATTTACCTCAGTGGGAAGTGTCTTTTCTTTTTCTTTGGACACATGAATCTCGTCAACTCTGACAGCTTCTTTTGGAAAATGTCCAAACTCTTTGTCTCTCTACGGGAATAAAATAAAAGTTTCATGCATCTTCCTGTTGCATATTTTAATATGTGTCTTGCCAGTGCCAATGTACTACTATGGGCAAAGAAAAAGGCAAACATTAACATAGCCTGCATAAATGGCAATTTCTATGGAAGAACAATGAAAGATATCCCTTTCTAAAATGCACATGGGCAGACAATGCATAGTCTACAGCAGCCTATTTTAGAAAATTGTTACTGACTTCATATGTTATAAAAGAAAATAAAATGTGATAAACTGTGTTTGCCCCAGCAGTATACAGCAAAACACAGATAGTTTAAATCTTCCAACTCACAGTTCCGGCCCAGAGATCATCCCTCTTTCCAGCAAGTTTGTAGTAAACAAATATCACATCTCCCTTTCTGAAGCTGAGAAACCGGCAGTCTGGAGCTTTAAAGTTTTTTGTAGCAACCACACGACTCATCAATACTACAAAGTCATGAAAGAACAAAGAGGTTTAAAGGACTGCCTGTATACTTTTACTTTATGATTAATAATTGGTCTTATTTACATATAAAACATTGAAAACTTGGAAACAAGTTAATTTTGCCACAATGCATTTGTTCAAAACATGGTTTGACCTTTGAACTTGGCTATAAATGCCTGCCTTCCACGTACTCAGAATTCTGTTCAACAGGTAACCCTACTTGGTGTACAGTTCAGAAGAAAACGAGCCCAACTTTGCAAAACAAATACACAAAACTTACTTTCACACTCAGAGTCTCCACATATTTTCAAATCTGACAACCCTTTGGTTTTGTTTGGACACATGAGAAAAAGGCCTAGCCATATCCACAGACAAAGTTGTGATTTTGTCGTGGTGTAAACACTCCTAATAAATATATCCATTGAGCTTTTTAGGATAGATCGTGAAGTAAATGTTGATCCATGTGTCCTTTTCCAGTCAAGTCCCCCGGTCACTGAATCACTTCAGGACAAGGAGCTACGATACCTGAGCTATGAAGAGAAGCCCATAGGGTGAGGTTAATCATTAACATAGGTGATTGACTTTTGGCCTAAAGAAGATATAATCTGATCAATTTATAAGGTTTAATGGTGATAATTTAGACTTCTCTTAATAACAGCCTGGGGCTTAAGTCTGGTTACAACTTCCCTAAGAAATACATAAAATAAGTATTTAATTACAATAGCCTATAAAATAAGAAATCAAACAAAATATATTAAATGTGACTATAATATTGCTTTAGTAATAATTTCAGAGGCAGCTTTTGACAATTGCAAAGCCTAACTTGGATCCTTTCTGTGTCAAATGAAGGAATTTATATAGAGGATTTCATTCTCATCTGGCAACACAAATACGTCGTACATGGTAACGGACGCATGTTTAATGCGTCAGATTTCAAATATCAAGATGGCGGCACCCTGGAAGGAAAGCTGTGTTTAGAACAAAAATAGGAAGGTGTTGTCGAAGTAAAGAACTGTCTATTGTCTGAGGTGTTTCTGATTTGTCATCCACCGCGCAAGCTTCGTGGCCGTATTTAATATTAATAGACTGTCTGTCAGTCACTAGTACAATACAACAAAATGAACTCAGATATGGAAGAAATTATGCCTAGGCTTCTGCCAGTAGAAGCATCAGATTCTGATGAGCTGGATCTTGGTGAAACTCCCAGAAATCCAAAAGAGTATCTCAGACAGGTTCAGTAAGTTTGCCGTTTACAGTGCCTTTTGTTCGATCGTTATGTTCATTCAAAATCTATCTAGCTGTATCAAATTAGAAAAAAAAATTACCTAATGTGTTGTCTTGTAGGCGTGAAGCGTCACTATGCCCAGATGTTGTTGTTGCGAAGATTGATCCCAAAAAACTGAAGAAACCAACTGTTAATGTATCGGTAAGCGAATGCATGCTGAAACAAACATAAATCATAAAAAATGTTATGATAGCCTACCTCTTATCATAAGTTTGATTAGCCTACCACCTAAAATCTACGTTGTACAGTTCACAGCATGTCAGGCTGCACCCGATGGATATTCACCGAGTTTGAAGTGGCAACAAAAGCAAGTCAGCAACTTCTCAGAAATGAGACAGGTGAGGAACGTTTAACTTCTTCTTACTCAGTGTTTGTCTTGTAGATGCAATATCTATGATTACTTACATTAGTTTGAAATTAAGTTACCCACATTTTCTACAGAGCGTTCAGAAGCACAGGCAACAGTGGAGGGGAAAGGTGCTTGATGACAATGTGGTTATGGTTGGTTGAAATGCACTCTGTACACTAACGTATACTACAGAATGTGCATTAGTCTAAACTGTGGTATTGATAAACATGTATGTGTTCAGCCAAAAATGGATGATGAGGAAGGATGGAAAAGGTTCTGCCTGGGTGAGAATCTTTACCTGGGCTCTCATTTCGACCAAGGAGACAGTGATGCTCCAGGTCTCAACTACGTAAAGGTTAGCCGGGTCATTCATTCTTCTTTTGGAATTTGTTTGGTGTGAGACTTGGGATATTGTCTTGAGACATGATTATGTATTCCTTTGCCACAGATTGGGTTCCCACCTTTCCTTAGTATTGTAAGCCGATTAAATCAGGTTAGTATTTGACTGTATTTGAACTCAAATAGTACTGAGACAATGTTCAAGGCATCAGCCCATTGGATTTTACTGTTCAATTTTCCTAGGCTACTGTTAATTCAGTGCTGGAGTATTTGATTAACTGGTTTGAAGAGAGGTCATTTGTCCCACAGCTGGTAAGCATCCCTATTTGTATTTGCCTGCCTTGCAACAGAATCATTCAGTATAGTGAAGGATATAAAAGGTACTTGTCCTGTGAACAAACGAGTCACTTTAGAGTTTATTTATTCATAAGTGTGGGTGATGCTGGAACCTTTCCACTTCCCAGCTACATGAATGGTACCTTAAATGTACAATATTATCTGCTTCACAGGGTAGGTGGCTATATGCCCTGTTGGCTTGCCTTGAGAAGCCCCTTCTTCCTGAGGCACATTCCCTCATAAGACAGTTAGCTAGACGATGTGCATGTGTACGAGTCACTCTGGTAAGGTCCCTGATGTGTCAATTGCATACATTCTTGGCTGAAAATTATACTAATTATACTGAGGTTTTATCATTATCTGACATAATATTTACTTTAAAGGAGACCAAAGATGACGAAAGGTTGTCGGCACTTAACTTGCTGATATGTCTGGTTGCCAGGTAAAAAATGTGCATGACTCACATTGTGTGTGTGTGGTATCATTATCATTATTATTATTATTATTACATTGTGTTGAAATTGTTTTGATTCTTTGTTAAGGTACTTTGAACAGAATGACCTGGCAGATAATGACTGACTGGATTTCCACATGAACGGGAGTGGACTAAGATATGATGACACTTTGTTTTGTTGATTTGCCAGGGAATAGGAGTTCCCTGACTTGGAGGCCCTTTATTCATTTTTACATACATGCATTTTCAATACACGATGATGTGACACACATAGTTTGGTGTCTTCATGTGATTCAGTTCTGTTAAATAAAATATTTCCATATTTCTAGATACAGTGTAGTCTCCTGGTGTTTGTTTATCCTTTTGAATGTGTCATGTAAAACTGACACTCATGGAAAGTGAAGAGCCACTTTTGTAACCTGCATGTCAGCTTGCAGCACCATAAACCTGCAACAGAAATTAAAGCAACACTGTGACTTTTTGCCACTATTTGACGTATCCTTTTTATCAATTCGTTCTGGTACAATCTCCAAATTCATTTGTATGACATATTGCCATATGAAAAGTGGATAAATGCATGTTTTATTCCCACCAGCCATCCAGGATATATGCACTGTAGTTTTGGGTGGAGGGTAGGAAACCACCACAACATATAACATGCAACATTACAGCATTACATTACCGCATTGCCATCAAACATCAGTTAGCATGTTCTAGGAGTGCCAGAAAGAAAATGTTTGCAGGATTTTGTGTGCCTTTTATGTAGCTAGTTATCTCGTTTTACATAGTGTTGCTTTAAAATGGATATCAACTGATCAAAATTGGTACCAGTCATAGGCACCAATCAGGTATCAACCATGGAAATGGCTTCTTTTTTGTTTATGTCCGTCCTACGCCCTCCCAGTATCGGCGGTTGTCATTGGTTCGATACAGGGATAGCGATTTCTATCTGGTTTCTATTGGTTAATGTTGCCACCGCTGATGAGATAACCGCCCCCATATTCACCCAGAGATGCTTTGCGCCGACTCTATTGATGTGTGCATGTTGTGGCTAAGATGGCGGTGGCTGTGAGAACTTTGCAAGATCAGCTTGAGAAAGCTAAAGAAAGTCTGAAAAATGTTGACGAAAATATCCGCAAATTAACGGGAAGAGATCCAAACGAACTCAGGTAAGCTTAATGTCGAGTTATCGTGGAATGTTTCAAACATAAGTTACTACCACCCTGCGCATCCTGGCTAGCTAGCTAGTTGTGTCAGCCTGTTAGCTGGCTATTGATATTAGGCTAACGCGCATGCTTGCTGCGGCTTGCGAACATACTGTTTAACTCACGCTGTGTTTTCATGGTCATTCTACGTATTCCAGTTTGCCAACTTTCATCACACAGTCTAATGGTTTATGTTGACCTTATTCTGCTGGAATGAACGTTATCTCCTCTGAAGTTAACGTTAACCCAAGATTTTTAATGTTAGCTCGCGACACTCCCCCCATATACATTTCCATCATGCTGTTTATTCAGCTAACGTTAGCAACCTAGTTAGCAACCCCAACAGACCGCTCTGTGTCTCACAGCGCGATGTGAAAGTGTGGGTATGAGATTGAGTGTTAAAATTACTGCAAGTGGGTTTACGCTAAATAAACGCCATTAGTTTGCACTAATTACCTGTATCTCCCGTTAAATGGCTGTAAAACAGCTCGGTGTGCAGCCTGACTAGTAGGTTACGCTAGCATTAACGTTAGCCATCTGACATCCCTAACTATCATGGATTGTAGTTTGGTTAGGCCAGTTCTATGTAATATAAGTTTGACATAGGTTAGGTTATATTTCTTTGTTTAGAATAGATTTTGATTTCCTTTAACTTGAGGGATTTCTCAACTCGGTGATCTTTTCGAAGGCACGTAGGCCGAGGGTGCATCAAGCTCAGTGCCCCACTGACATGTTCTCTCTACTTATAGACCTGGCCAAGCCAGACGGCTTACCGTACCAGGCCCTGGTGGAGGTAGGGGGCGTGGAATAAACGTGCTAAGGTAAGTAAATAGTTGGTTTTAATCAAATTTAAGACTTTGTGTAATTTTGAGTCGTGTCTGCCTGCACACCCTGTTCATGAGGAGAACTTGTTTTTTTGTAGGCGTGGACTCTCCGACTCTGGTGGAGGACCTCCAGCTAAACAAAGGGATATTGAAGGAGCACTCCTGCGGTAAGGGGCAGAATGTGATCTATAAAACCTGCCTGCCAGGTCAAGCTGTTTACATACAATCAATTGCATTTATATTCAAAGCACAGGTCTGGTTGTCCCCGTTGTGCCTTTGAGCAAGGCACTTAAGCGTAAGTTGTTGTAGGGAAGAAAGAAATTGAAAGTTTGTGAGATGCATAAATGGAGATGGTAAAGAAGATCTGATGTGTAGGTCAAATCTCAGTGTCCCCGAAGACAAAAGCCTGTAACTTAACTGGAATGAATTGGCTTCACAATTGGCTGATTTGTGTAGGTCATTGAGAGCCCAGAGGTTAGGGATGATATTGGGATTTAGCTCCTACACACAGTTTCATATTTTGTCTTTGCTTCTTCAGACTGGCTGGAGATCAGAGGGCAAGGAGAGATTCACGCCATGACAGTGACGCTGAGGATGATGACGATGTCAAAAAAGTGAGGAGAATCCCTTGCATTGCAGATAATTGAAAATGGCTTATGTTGTCAACAGTACCTGGAAATAGGCTTTGTTAAAATAAGGTATTGAACTTTGTGAACTGTCTACGTGTGAAGGACAGATTTCCCTAATACGTGTCTGTGTACTTGCAGCCAGCGTTGCAGTCATCTGTTGTTGCTACCTCCAAAGAACGTACCCGTCGAGATCTGATTCAGGATCAGACCATGGATGAGAGGGGAAAACAAAGGTAATGGAACCTGACATGATTTCACATTCGATTTTCATTTTTACTCAGATTTCAATGGAAGCCTAAAATTGTAATACCCAGTCAGTTTCTTTATTTGCCTAAGGTTTTTAAAAGCCAAAGTTTTCAGTATCCTTATACCTTGCAACATTTCCTAACACCCCCATTTATTTTCTTATTGTAGAAATCGACGGATGTTTGGCCTGTTGATGGGAACATTACAAAAATTTAAACAAGAATCTACGGTGGCTACGGAAAGGGTAAGAATGAAACGTTACTTCAGGTGCAGCACATCAGTGATGAGGACTTTCTCGAACAAATTTGATTTAGCTGCAGTCAGGGTCATTTTTGTTCTTGGGAAATTAATCACCAATATTTTTGTGTGTGTGTTAGTAGCAGAAATGGGCCATGCAGTGCTGAATAACAGATTCAGTAATTTGCATAGTCATTGTTGGGGAAGGTGGATGACATATGGAAGTTAACCATTAATTTCATCTGGTGGGAATTGCCTTTGTGTTCTTTTGTCTTTTTATTCACTGCTCAGCTTAAGAGACGGCAGGAGATTGAGCAGAAATTGGAAGTGCAAGCTGAGCAGGAGCGCAAGAAAGTGGAGAGCGAGAGACGAGAGCTCTTTGAAGAGAGACGAGCAAAACAGACCGAGCTAAGGCTTCTGGAGCAGAAAGTGGAACTAGCCCAGTTGGTAAGTATCTTAAGTATCTCTAAGAGTATTTTTTTTTTTTTTTCTTTTGAGTGGGAGTTCTCAGGAGATCCTATTCAGGCAGAAATCAAAAGCTGGTAGTTCCCCACGAGTCTATTCCTTGGTTCTTGTTACAGATGGCTCAAACTTGATTGCGCACTCATTCATATCATCTCATTTCTTTTCCTAGCAAGAGGAATGGAATGCACACAATGCAAAGATAGTCAAGTTTATTCGTACAAAGACAAAGCCCCCCATCTTTTACTTGCCTGGGAAAATGTGCTCAGCAACCCAGAAGCTGTTGGAGGAATCTCAGAAAAAAATGAATGGTAAGTGGTGGTGATATCTTATCTGAACACAGGTATGTGAAATCCTGGTTTAAATTGCTTAAAGTAAAAAAAAAAATTAAGGAAAAAGAGAGCTTTTGCTTTTTGTGGAATGTTTTTTATGTTCCAAAAAGAAAACAATGCCCATTGACAGTTTTCATTCTGCAAAAGTAAAGGCCCTTTACAAACAAGTCACACAGTGAATGTTGTCTTCATGGCATGTTGTAGTGCATCTGCTTGGGTGTCTTGTGGTTATTGTTGCAAGTTAATGTGACATGGTTGTGGTTACTGGTGGAGGGTGTTCTTTGAATGTGCTAGGAAGGTAGTGATCACCTCTGGCTTCTTGCAGGCATGTTTGAAGAGAGGCGCAAGGCTTTTGCTGAGCAACTCAACAAGATGGAGGCTCGACCGCGGCGCCAGTCCCAGAGGGCTGGCGAGCGGGAGCAGGACGAACACGCCCAGGAGGAAGGCATGAAGAAAGAAGAGCAAGAGGAGGGTAAGCCGAGTCAGGTAGTGGAGGTGACGGGTAACCGCCACAATGTGGATATGGAGGATGAGGAGGAGGAGGATGAGGAAGAGGAGAAAGAGGAAGATG
This sequence comes from Tenualosa thibaudeaui, assembly GCA_027481765.1. Taxonomy (NCBI): domain Eukaryota; kingdom Metazoa; phylum Chordata; class Actinopteri; order Clupeiformes; family Clupeidae; genus Tenualosa; species Tenualosa thibaudeaui. Next base: position 5,148,329 of record JAIFZK010000013.1, on the reverse strand, counting down.
AGATGGAGGAAGGGGAAGACAAGGAGTCCAAGGGCAGGTCAGGGCACAGGCAGGATAGGGAGTCAGGTGAGAGGGGGCAGGGGGACGAGAAGAGGAAGAGGGTCGAGGATAAGGATGAGGAGGAAGAGTCTGAGGAAGAGGGGGAGCCCAGGGAGAAGGAGGAACAGATGGAGGGAGGCGAGGTAGAGGAGAAGAAGCAGCAGCAGCAGGATGAGGAGGATGCAGGTAAGAGGGATGTGACTATGGAGGAGAGCCCAGAGGCTGAGGTCATGGCAGAGGAGGTAGGTATCCAGAGTAGGCAGGAGGAGGTGGACAGGGAGGGTAAGGGCCCCAAGCAGCAGCAGCAGCAGCAGCAGGAGCTGTCATTGACCGAGCCTCAAACCTCAGAAGGTGGCACGGAGGGCAAGTCGGCCGACCCCAAAGACCCAGTGCCGGAACTTTCAATCCCTCTCCTGGAAGCCACAGATGGCACCCCAGCCCAAACTCCCCAAACTGCAGCACCTGATGGAGCCATAACTGCCACTCCCATTACCGCTGCACCCCTCAGCACCACAACTCAAATGTCCACGCAGGAGCAACCTTCCGCTGTCCCATCTGCCACCAAGGACACCCTAAAAGTGGCCAGCGCAGATGCCCAGCCCGAGGCAGAGCGGGGCCGCCCCAAGGCCCGGGACAAAGACAAGAGGAGCAAGAGCCGGGGGGGCAGCAGCAGCTCCTCATCCTCGAGCAGCTCGAGCTCCTCGTCCTCCAGCGGGAGCAGTTCCTCGTCCAGCGGCTCCAGCTCGGGCTCCAGCTCCCGCAGCAGCTCCAGCGGGAGCTCTTCCAGTTCCTCCAGCAGGAGCCGCAGCCGTGGCCGGGACGGACACAGCCGTGACCGCAAGCACCGGAGGAGGCCCTCTGATCGGGAGAGGAAGAAGGGTGGGGACCGGAGCCACAAGTCTTCCAAGAGTGGAGGTGGAAGCAGCCGGAACGGCAAAGGATCCAAGGATAAGTCAGACCGCAAGAGGACTGGCTCTGAGGGGAGATCTGGGAAGAGGCACTCTCGTAGTGATCGTGACCACAAGTCCGACCGTAAAGAGAAAAGGCGTTGAAAATATGGGTGGGGGGTGTTTAAAATTTTTTTAAGTCTTGTAAGTGTCAGATGTCTATCTTGTGAATGCAACTAAGTTGACAGTCATATGCTGGATGTTGAGCTGCAGAGTTGGAGGGGGGAGGATTGCTGGTGGGTGGGTTAGGGGTGGAGGTGATTTAGGACTGTTGAATGAAGTCTCTGCATATCAAAATGTAAAATCAAAAATGGGCCTTTTTTACCCTTCTTTCAATCTCCAGACTTCAGTCTAGCACCTAATCATTTTCCTTTTTGGAATCCTGTACTTTCATCTGTAATTTTAAAATTTCTTTTTAGTCTGCTTCATGGCAGCAGTTTGTTTTCTTCCCCTGCCTTTTTTTGCTTTTTTTGTTAAAAGCCCAGTGCATATGCTTAGGGATGAGCTATGAGATGTGCGTCTCCAAAAGATCTTTCGCTCTTGCTGTGTGGTGCCAGCTGTTTTGTCCCATTTTTGGCGCTGTAGAGAATTGTGCTGCGCTACACAGGTGTACCTCTTTCTCTTTTAGCATTTTAGCAAATGTTGAGATTTTGCCAGATCAAACACAGGTGGGCTGGTCTTTTATGGGGTTGGCCTCATAAAAGGACATGTTTCTTTTGTACAATTGACAGAAAACAATAAAAAAGAGGTTAAGTGAATCTGCCTCAGTCTTTCATTTTGTGTACTTGCAACATGTTTGCTATTAAATAACTCCGCTCTACAGATTTAGTCTCTAGGCAGATTATTATGTGCAGTGATTGCAGTTTCAGGCTCAGCAGCAGAAGGCTGTAACATATGGTGAAACATTGATTCTGTAAAAGCCTGAATGGCAAAATATTATTTGTTTGGAGTTTTGCCAATTGTTTCTGTCTACTAGCTGCCTTTGGGAAGGTACATCCAAGGGAGAGGCTTGAGCATGGGAAGCAATTCTAAAACCTACCTGTAAGTGCTGCGGTTCAGCAGTTAGCCTACCATCAGCAGTATCCCTGGACACTTGCAGCAGGTGCATGTCAGACTGTCAAGCCTGAAATGAACTCTTAACGAGTTTGTAATGACTCCATAAAACAGATAGCTGCATGGTTATGTGGCAGGGGTCCCTTTAGGATTGCTAATGTACTTCTGGTTTGTAAACTGGTGGAGATGAATGGCTTGTGTTTTTCAAACGATGTTGCTGTGGAATCTTCAAGCAGCTCTGCCATTGGAAGCACTTTTACTGCAGTTAAAATGAACAGAATGCCTGCTCTATTATTTCATGCAGGTGGGGGCTTGATTTTTTTTTTTCCATGTTAAGAACAGGGAAATGAGGTTGATCCACAGCTTGATCTCCATGCGGTGCTCAACGAACTACCTACCAAGTCTTCCAGTTTGAGTTGATCAGATTTCAGCTGTAGCTCAGTTCCTTAGACAGGGTTGGGTTCAGGGAGGCCTGTTCACCTAGTCCTATTTCTGGGGATGTTTATGGCCAGTGGTGGAGTAGAGACGCTGCCGTAGTCTACATTGGATGTTTAAATTGTACTGTTTCCCTTTTGTAACGGATTCAAGTCAGTGAATCAAGAATGTATTTGGGCAAGAGGCCGTAAGCTGACGGCACCATTGGAGCCTATCCAATGCAGCCTATCCATGCTGTGGTCTAAGCCCACCAGGTTGTCTTGTAGGCCTATTTAATATTTCCATATGACCTAGTTATTACATGTTAATTTGATCATGATTATATAACAAGCCTGATCATTGTCAAAAATGCTTTATTGCAGTCAACAGTGCAGTATCTAAACCTAATGCCTGATGTTACACTCTCTGACCACTTGGTGGCATTAAGACACTGTGGCATAACCTGCCTCCAGTGGCAATGGCTGGCAGAATTGTGAATAATGAAACTGCTCGAAATGTGAATTATTCAAGAGATGATCAAGAGTGTATTATGCCTACCACTATATACTCAGAATCCACTAGACTGGTGGTGCCAAATACAACTTCCAATCAGGTGAAAGCTCCATTGCTTATTGATATCTAGTCTACAGTCTAACATCACAGTATTCTGCCCGTCTCTGAAATCTCAAGATGACCAGCCAGTATTGTCATTTTCAATGCTTACCTCATCAGGCATTGGTGCCATCTTGAGAAGGGGACTGATGGCATATATGCATGTGTTGATCGGTTTAGATTATGATTTATGGTCTGAGAAACAATAGATGCAGAAGGGAGAAAAATACAATAATTGTGCAACTGATTCTCAGACCTAGTGCCTTTGTAGTAGAACTAACCTAGGACCACTTTAGTCTAGCCTAAACTTTAAGAATGTACTTGACTGAAATTGAGGATATGATTGTCTGTTTATTTCTTTGCTGTGAGGCTTGTGTTTATTGTAGGACCTATTACCGGAGTTCTGGCCCTGCCCCTGCCGGGGTCCTTTAGCCCACTAAAAGTGAGCAGTCAGCTGCTCTCTCCTCTCATTAGCGGGCTCCCTGCATCTCTGATGAGGCTGGAGAGAGTGAAGCCCTCGATTGATCCGGTGCTGATGAAAAACTGCTGGATAAACAGGATCGCATGGTTGGGGATCTCTTGGAAGAGGCCAACCCTGGGGGACTTTGCTTAAGGGGTTTGGGGAGGGGCCGGGAGACAAAGAGGATTAGAACCCTTTGCCTATTGAGATGACCCTGTTGTATGTGGAGGTGCTGAGTTATAATTAATCAGCTTTCCATTTATTAGCCACTGACTGTGTTGGAGTTTATTGTGAAGGCCACTAGGCTGTGATGCAGCAGAAGATGGATTTTAAGTCTTGGTGCTTGCAGCCTTACGCCGCTGTCAGGTGATGGACTCACTTACCCTCACTCATCATCTGTCTGAGCCATAATGCATTTGGGAGTAATGTAAGGCAGTGTACCAGATAGTTTCAGAAGATTGGTATGATGTGGCTGGCTGTTAGCCTGAGGAGAGTATTGAGACAAAGTGTTCTCATTTGTAAAAAGCCAGTCTCACATTGTGTGTGGATGAAGAATTGGGCTTAGAGGTGATGTGCTGCTGCTGCTGCACGCCTTGACCAGCCAGAGGCTTCAGTGGCGGCTCCACTTTCTCAGTGGTCAGCGATTTGCAGCCCTTCCGGTAGAGAGAACAGGCAGATATTTCCAGATCAATAGCGGGATTCTTTCCCCCCGAAGCTTCAAAAGCCACAAGGTTGAGCTGGGTTTATGAGATCTTGGCAGCCCCACTCACTCTCCCGCACTCTCTCTGCCCCCATTTGTGGCTACACCTCACAATGGACTGGGTAGCCAAACGGATCTCATAGATTTATGCTGTTAACTTTTAATGCTTCCCTCAAATTCTCACAATGGGCCTGAATGATTTTCTGGATTGAGGTGCATGTGGACAGGCTGGTGTGAAGTATTTGTAGTGTTTGGGGACAAAGTGCAACAAACCACAAATTTGCCCACAAATTCTTTGGAGTGAATTTAAAGTCAGCGCATTTAAAGCCTTGCTTGCATAATTTTCTGTGATTGATCCAGTCTCCCTTACTGTGTCGCACACCACAGCAGTTAGTGAGAAGATGAGGATGACAGGGTGGGAGGAGGAAAAAAAGAGACAGAAAAAAGAGAACCACTCGCTCACCTTGTGGACGCTGACAAGAGCTTGCAACCAAATGGACATAAATACCCTCAAAATCAATATTAATATATGCTTTCTGCTGACTAAAGTGTAGCCGTGGCCAACTTCTTCCTGTTTTTCTGTTGTAAAATCAGTAAGTAAAAAGAGCTTACCCCAGGACTTGCCATGCAAGCCTTTATTTTCGTGTCAGAGAATGATGCTGTCAATCCCCATTGAGGCCTGAAGACACGATGACATTTACATGGATCAATTCATCCCTCAGCCAACGCACTATAAAAGGAACATTGACCAGTTCTCTTCTGGTGATCAGCTGACATGAAGAGTCAGATGCAATTGGAAGATTTTTAGCGTGTTTTCTCTCCCAGAGGAGAGTCATGAGGAAAGTGCTGTGTTGTGTCATGTCAAGGGGCTTCATGTATCGTTGTGTGTCTCGTCACACACTCAGGGCCCATGGGAGCCATGGTGTCGCTGAGGTTGGCCTTTTGGTGGTTTGGTGCAGCACTGGAAGTTTCATGAAACAGGAACCATTGAGGTCAATGGGGTTTTTAGTTTCTGTACCGAACCAAACTTTACTGTACTGCTAGGTGGAAATGAGGTTTAAGTGATGCTAGTTTGACCTGTATTTAAGCAAGAAATTGTATATTGTAACAGTATAACAGTAAGTGTATAAGTATCTTGACTATTTGGAAAAATTGATATCTCTCATAAACAGTTATTACTCTACTAGTGTTCACAACATTGTTCTGTTGAGTTAGATTTAGGTCACAATCAATTATCTTTTTTTGTTTTAAATGACAGTGCCATGGAACGATCTTTCACAGCAGTCAGCTGCTTTCATGATGAGGATTCATAGTCTTTGGCACTCACTTATGCCGAGCCTGGTTCAATCTGTTACGTCTGTCACTGTCACAGGAGTGTCACAAGAATTGGAAATAATTCACATAAAATAATGTCTTTACCTATGTTGTAACCAAATGAAAACCCATTCTTTTCCCAATGTACTAATGAAGTTACAGTAAATGCAAGGTAATTTCTACAGCATATACAGTGTTCATGATCATGACCAGTAAACTAAAACTTGAGCACAAACATGAACACTCCAACAGAAGGTGTCTGGTTTTGGCTGGCTGCGTGAGATGGGAATATCCCATTCTTTTTGTAGTGGTGGCCAAAGGAAGTGGGTCAGTCGATATGGCCTGCCAGCCACCACACAAGGCTGGCTCCAGAGAACCGGCCACCAGAGCTGTCAAACAGAGATGGCTGCTTGTGCTGTGCTTCATGGCTGGTACCGCTTCAAAGACCCAGGTCTCCCCCACCCTCTAGAGACTGAATGTCGTACATTTATTTCTTCACACACATATACACACACCAGGATGAGGAGCGATGCTGACTATAAATTTCTGATAAAATGTAGGTCTTTATTAGCCTGGCCATGCCTTCTTAGCACTTCCGCTTAATTATCTCCCTACAGTGCTAGTCTGAATTTGACTGCATTGAGCTCATTGTCTCAGGACGCATTTTAACCTGTCCAATCAGTGGACAGAGAGGGGTGTTGTGAACGCAGAGCTAGAATGCTATCAGCCAAGGCAAGCTATCAGTCAGGGGTTGATCCAATCTTTTTAAACTTAAACACCTCAAGCAAGCAATCGAATCTCACTACTGAATGTCCTGGAAGGGCAAATTAAGGCAAATGACCAGATCCACAACAATGAAAACAAGGGTGGAGAAAGAACTAGACAGCCATACAGAACATAAAGGTCCCCTTGGCCCACAATTCTTAAAGACTAAAGAACAGAACAGAGAAACGATGAAGCTGGTTGAAGCAATGAACAGTTGAATCTCTTGTCACTACTCACAGATGTTTATTTACAGCGTAACTTACAGTATTTTCTTGATGATCCTGCAGTCATTGTCAGTCTCCTGTATGCTGTGTCTGTTCTGACCAGTGCCTGCTGCAACTGAACACTTGGCAGGGGTGAGGGAAGGGTATTGGGCAATTGGAAACTTCACCTCTAGATGCCATTGGGCCCAAATGATGTACCATTAACAATGTATTCCTAGAAATGCTGGCAAGAACATGAGTTTTTCTTCACTGTAGTTACATGATCATGGCTGAAGTGGCTTCACTCTTCCATAAAAAAAACATCTTCACAGACACATACAAATCCAGGAAGGGTGCTGTGTACTGATTCTTTACCTTGAGAGCACTCACAGCACAATGTGTGGTACTGATGAGGTGGGCCTACACAAGAAGACCTTGCTGATTCTAAACTGACTCACAGTCAGAGAAAAAAAGATACCTTCCCTTTCTTTTTTTAATAGAAATTATTTTCTTTTCTTTTGAATTTTCTAATTGTGCACAGACCTCCTCCTTCTTAGAAAAAAGGGAGATAAGTTGCATTAAGGAGAACCTGTTAGTCTTGAAAGTGAAAGGAAATAGCCTTGTGAGCCTTAAAACTACCCCCCTCCCAACTCCTCAACTGCAATTTGCTGCTTGGTTCTAGCTGAACCTGAGCACTGCCAGCATCATTAGAGACTACTTTGATTTCATTTTTTTTTTTTTTTTGCAGAGATTTGGGCAGCTCCCCGAAAAATGTGCCTGCTTGCACTCTCAGAGATATCCCCTTAAATGTGCTATGTTCTTTTTATGTTCTGCTCATTCGACAAGTACTTTGAATTTCAGATGCATATGAATTTTACTACATAAATAAACCTGTCATGCCCCAGCCGTGAACGATAGCGCACCCTATGACTGATCGCTACCTGTGTAGTTTAAAAATGAAGACCAAACAATTTAAATGGTGTTTAGATAGGGCCTGCGGTGTTTCTCGTATGCTTTTATGTATGGGAAAGCAGAAAAGGGGCTCTGAGGTATATATTAAAACGAACAGGTTGAGGTCCTCTTTTTTGTGTAAGGGCCAAATTTTAAGGTTGAGGACTGCAGCGTAGTGATAAGGCTTTTAAGGTCATCGCTGTCTGTCTTTGTGAGAAATGTGAATGAGCCACACTCTTGCGGCCTCATTTGTCTCCTTGTCTGACAGTTTTCTCTGGAACAGTCTGCTCGTTTTTTTTTTTCTTTTCAAAACTCCTGTTTTTGTTTGGAATTGCTCAGCTATAAATGTGTGAAAGAAAAAAAAGTTTTGAAAGAACCTTGATTCCAGGCAGTCTGTTATCTTCTCTTTCTCAGCCCACAGCCATGGGCAAAAACATTCACTTCAAATAAGACTCCCTCGCCTGCTTGTACAGAACAAACAATCTGATTTTCATGGCTCGAGCAAGCAGCCTGATGTTCTTTAGGCACTGCTTCACCAATGACAAATCTAAATGGGGCACATTTGTTCTGTGTGCCGTCAGGTCACGGCCGACAGTCATGTCTGGACTTGGCAGACCTCTCCCTGTGCCCAGTGTCTCAGGAACACTCACCAAAGGTCACAGTGCCACAACAGAAGATACCATGCTGCACATCATTGGACATCTGACTGGTATCTATATCATCAAATAAAGGCAGAACATTGCAGGTGACATTCACTTCTAATAATTCAGTGTGAGTGCAGTTCATTTCTCTTCTCCATCGAAATATAACAGCTTCTGCATATGGCCACAAATTGCACGCGCTCTATTTTTAAATGCCTCTGTGCCTCAGGTGAGGCTCCGTGCTGTCTCTCCCTTTCTCTCTCTCTCTCCCCTCAGCCTCCCTCTTTCCTTCTTTTCACTCACTCTCTCCATTCCTGCACATCAGTTTTCTAGTCACCCAGCGCCTATCAAAGAGATAACGGTGGTTGCCATGGAAACCGTTCCCCCCACTGTTCAGGTTATAAATCAGAGAGGCTGCCGTTAAGAGCTTTTTGAGCTTTTTTTTGGAAGAAGTGTTTGTTAAAGCTGATTCCTGCTCGTTCTTGCATCCTTTTCCTCCCTGCAGCATCTGTTTTCTTTTCTTTTTTGTTTTTGCCCCTGTTTGTTTCCCCACAGGACAAACCCTTTAATGATCAGCCCTTGCTTTGTCTTTGGAGGATGGGGGAAGGGGGGGTCAACGCTTCTCTCTCTTCAGAAAGGGGCTGCAGAGCCAGTAATGGGCTCCCTCTTCCAGAGACTGACTCTTCACAATTACCGTCTGTTTGTGCTCATGCTATTCCTTTCACTACCACCACTCCCCACCATCCCACCCTCTAACACATACACACACACACACTAAAGAAGAGCACCCAAGAGCAACACTCTTCAGGCAACATTTCATGAGCTGCTCTCCTCATCCATACTGACTCGTTAGAGATTGTGCTGACCAGAAGTTAATCTTCCCAGGGCCTCCACCAGGGCTGTGGTGGCGGTTTGGTCGTTGAACTTGAGGTGAGAGGCACTGGCCACTTGTTAACGTTTCTTTTTCGACTCTTCTCCCGCCCTGCTTTCGTCTGAGAAACAAACTCGACTTATCTGGTCAGCTACAGTCTTGCTCAGTAACAGGGACCCCTCTGATAAATCACCCGCTCTGTCCCCCCATACAACCAGTAGAGGGATGTTGGGAGGGGTGGTGACCAGGGCCTTCTCTGTGTGACAAGATTGCAATCCGGGCTCCCTAATCACATTAGTCTTCTCATTCTTGGCCTCCACTCGTTCCCAGGCGCCCATTACAGTGGCAGGCGCAGGAGCCCTCAAGCTAGCGGGCTCAGCCAGCTTTAATTGCCCTCTTGTCACTAGGTGAAAAATCCCCATGTTGGAAATGGGCTCTCGGACTGGTGATCTAATGTTGAATCAGCAGCTCTGCTCGTTTCCTTTCAGAGAGAAAGAGTGTGATGGAGAGAGGGAAAAAGAAAGAGAAAAAGACAGAGAGACTCACTCCGCTGCTCAACAACTTGTTTAAGTTGTCTGTCTGCACTTTCCGTAACGCTGTTGTGAAGCTTGGTTGACGTAGTGCTCTGTGATTGTATGGATGTGCTTCTTCATGATTGTTCTCATCTCTTTCTTTCTCTCTCTCTCTCCCTCTCTGTCTTGGTGCTGCAGCTATTACTGTAGTGCTCGATGCAGACATTCACTATACAGGTCTCCCAGGCATGAGTGACAGCTATGATCATTCACCATTAAAAGAAAGTGGCAGGTGCCTGTTGCATTTAAAGTGTTTCAAAATAGGACCTAACAGGGAGGTTTTGGTAAAACATTCGATGAAGAAGAGGGGCTTTGGAGTGCTTTTTGTGCTCCATGTTTCTTATTGTATGTAAATGAAAACTATTATGATGTTACATGGAAGGGTGTGTTTTATTTAAAACATTTGATCTCACTTTTACTCTTCCACATTTTATAAAATACAAAATAAATGGTTCTGAAATAAAATTAGGCAGCCCACAGTTGCTGAGATTTTTCACGAAATGAAAATGGTGTCTGTCCTAACACGGCAAAAAACAAGCTGTGACAGTGACCACAAATGAACCATGGACTGGGACTGACGTAAATTAACTCTCAGAAAATGAAACGCTGCCCCCCCAACCCTCGCACTGCCCCCCCAACCCTCGCACTTCTGGGGCCGCCCTTCACACTTCCCCTGGGGGTGACATCCTGTTGCTACCACTGCCACTGCCGTCGCCTCTGCCTGTGTTGTGTCAGTGCCGGTGCGGCAAGGGCCACATGCATAGCGGTGTTAAATAGAGATTTAATAAACCTGATGTAACAGACTGTCGGTTTCGGTTTCCGCTTGGCATGCCTCATTTGGCGGTGCCCCGCTGTGGTTGCCAGACCTCTCTTTCTCTCTCTTCTTCTCCCTCCATTTCTCCCTTCCTCTTCTTCCTCTCCTCTTTAACCTGTTACTAAGGAAGAGGAGGTTATGCGAATAGTAAAACAGCTCAAATTTCAATCCAACTGTATTACCTAACTTTGTCATAAGTGTTGTAAATGAGTCACAAATATAATGTGACTTTATAGATTGAAACAGCAGAGACAACAGACAGACAAGTCAAACACAAGCATAGGAAGTGACAATGCATGGCAGAAAAGACTAGTCAGTGGAGTCAAGATACATTGGGTATGCATTGCAAGCTTATAATCCTCAGCAAGTAATAATTGCAGGTTCTTTTTTGTGCTCAGCTTTTTACATTTTTAAATGGGGAGAGGGTTGCAAAAAGACTATGGTCATTTAGTGGATCTGTTCAGCATAACAATTGCGCACAAAATGAAAGCATTAAAACTTTGACTAGGTGTACCTTAGGATCTAAATGTGATAGAAATGTTTTTGAGCATGAGAAACTCATTTCACAAGTCCAGCAACCCCAGAGGTCAATATCTGTCAGTCTTAGAGGTCAAAGGTCAAGGTCGCTTGAAGAACTTCCACATCTCTGTGAATCTAAATACAAGAAATGCAGCCCCTTTGTATCTCAAACAGTAAACAACAGTTTGGGCAGTTGTATAATGCATTTTAATGATAACCGTTGTGTCTTTCTTTTTGGGTGCTTTATTCAATTTTGTTACCCCTGCATTGTTCCGATCAAAAATGACCAGACCTTGAAAAAATAAACTCTTCAGTTATGTTAAAAGTTTGCACCCTTTTGTACTGTTTTGTTCATTTTGGCACTTAAAACAATAGAAATGTTAAAATGTACATAAAACTTTCATTTATATTTTCCTTATATATACATCTCTGCAAGATTCCATTTAACAATGTGTATATCAGGTGTTTTTGGGATGGAAGTGAAATTTCTCCACTACTGCTACTCTGCTTTGAAATAGGACAGATAAACCCACTCTGGAGCATCAGTAATATGGATGTAAAATAGTAGTGGAGTAGCTCTGGGCCGAGTTGATTTTGTCAAAGTAGCTCTTAGAGGATACTGAGGATGCTCTCAATAGTCCCCTTGTGCAAGGTGGGGGAGGGGAAGTGGGCCTTCCACTGCCTCTGTAGAAATTAGAGGCGTTGCTGGGCTTTCTTTGTAATGTAGGTGTTCTTGGTCCATGTGAGACTGTCTGTGATGTGTACACCCAGAAACTTTGTGTCCTGAACAGTCTCAACTGGAAGGTTGTTTATGGTGTGTTTGCCTACCTCAATGATTAATTCTTTTTTTGTCGACATTGATGGACAGGTTGTTGTGAGCACACCAGTTGAGAGTTACCTCCTCTCTGTTCAGAGTCTTGTTGTCTCTGCTTGTGTCATCAACGAATTTGATGATGTGGTTTGAGCTGTGTGTAGCTGCACAGTCATGGGTTAGAAGTTTGAACAACAGGGGGCTGAGCAGGCAGCCTTGAGGGGTGTCTGTGTTCAGCAAAGTGGTGTTGGAGGTCCTGTTTCCCATCCTGACTGCCTGTGGTCTCTTGTGAACTATGGTTGCAAAAAGGGCTATATTGGGCTCTGTAATTGCAAAAAGGCTGCATTAAAATGCACGGCACTGTGTACATGTTCTGGTGACTGCAGTGACTAAAACAGTGTTATATGATACAAGTTGTAGACACTCACTGATGTAACCCAAGGCTTTTACAACAAGTTCCACTGTACTATAATGGTTTCAGAATGCTCATTATGTAACCTGTTCAACTCTATTCTATTAATGTTGCATTGGGAGTTTCTCACTGGTGTTCAAGTTCAAGTAGGCCCATATTTTTGTGATGTTAATATTCACCTGCAACTGTTTGAATGCAACAGAGCTGTACAGTCCCATTTTTTGACTTAGACTGACCTCTTGAGTTATGTTTTTGACATTTTTACACACCCCACTGACCTCCGGAATGTGATACCATAAGGTATCAAATCCTGGAGGTCAGTGACCTCTAACTGAGAACATGTCCACATCTTAAATCAAAGCTTATGCAACAGGGCAACAAACCCTGAAACCCTGAGACTTTCATTTTGTTCACAATTCATATGATGATAAGAGCTTAACAGCCCCACTAACCGTGGAAGTCTGTTGTTACTGATCGAGCCTGTGACCACCTGGCACTTCCTGATTGGACATTGGAGGTCTTGCACCCCTTGGTTTAAACGATTGTTGGTACAATTAGATTAATCAATTTACCTCACATGGATAGTCAGAGGGATTGATCGGTTAAGGATGCTTTTGCCCTGCACCACACAGCAAGCAAAGCTAATATTTCAATATATAGACAATTCTGTGGTGCTGTCTGGTGTGGTACAAGGAAATGAAAGTACTTCATACAAAAAAGTTTAGGTTTTTCACAATAGCAGTAGAACCTATTACATACATAAAGTTTAAAGATCTTTCTTGCTACAAGATAGTCAGACCATGAAGGTGTCAGAAATAAGGAGAGTCCAGGGGGGTGTGGAGTGAAATGAGAAACTCTAGACTCATAAAGCTCCACATAAAAGAAAAAAAAAGAGTGAGGAAAAAAGAAATGAGACAGAAATGAAAGAGAGAGGGGAAAAGGGGGGTTAACTTTTTCTCTGTGTCTGATAATTGCTGCATGAGATGGTTGGCAGCGCAGAGAGAGACAGGCACTGTCCATCACGCTCTCCTTTAAGAGATAGTTGCATTAAGGTTTAATGCCTCTCCCTCCATTCATTGGGAGCCAGGCAGGCAGATGGCTTGGAAACGGTCTGGACAAAGCTAGGCGTTTTTCTGCAGCCCCAGCAGAGGTTGGGTTGTTTTTCTGCTGAACACTGAAGACAGACGAGGAAGAATAGAGACTGCTGCAGTCTGCTTTTAGCCTCCTGTCTTTCTCTTACTGCCTTACTTGTTTTCTTCCTGTCTTTTTTATTTAATTTTTTTCCTTGTTTTTCAGCACTCCCTTTAAACAGATCTCTCTCTCTCTGTTTCTTTTTTTCCTTTGTTGTTGTAGTTGTTCCCCCCTCCACCACTCCACCACCACCTTACATTCCCTATAAGCAAGCACTGAGTTGCAAGTTAAGTGGTAGGTAACACATACAGGCTTCTCCTTTGGTCTTTTGTACTCTGTGAATGTGTGTGTGTGTGTGTACGTGCATGCATGTGTTCGTGCTTATGTGTTTCACTGCTCCAGCGCATACGTGAGCAGGCATGTTCAAAGACCTCTGATAAACCCAGCTTGATGCCTAGCTCTGTCTCGCTGCCTAGCTCGTACCTCTCCTTCAACACATACCTCTCATCCCTCCTCTGTACACGTACACTTCCCTCTGCAAACATCCAAGGAGCACAGGTACACACATTCATATGCACAGCATTAGAGCCAGCTTCATCAGCCAGGCTGGCTTTATTGTTTGCTTAAGAAGAACAGGCACGAGGGTGGCAACTGGAAGCAATGCTCACCATGACCTAAAAATAATGAGGGGTGAAATAGATGGCTCTTTGCCTTCTGCATAGCAGTAATAATGAGAAGTCTGGGTTATGTATTTCAGTATATATGAAAGTGCAGGTCATCCTCTGCAGCACCATCAGTACTCTTATCCTTCTGATTTTACTTCTGAAGGCACGGTGGTGTATTGCAGTCACCAAACTCCCCCTGATCCCCCTGGCTTGCTGTTGCCATGCTTATTCCATGTTGGAATTAGTTGCAAAACAAAAGAGGAGAATTGATTTCATTAGCTCATCTTGTTGTTACCTCATATGTGAGGTATTAATGTGGCATTGTAGATGGATAAGAAAATTAGGCTGCTTAGAAAAAAAAAATCCTCTTAACTCACACATTTGCTCATTCACCCTGTTCTCTTGCCGCAACCAGAGGCCACTGATCGAGCAGACGCATGGAGCGAGGAGAGCCAGGATTCTCTTACCTTGATGTTGCTAGGTGGGGGGGCGCCCCTCAGTGCTGCCTGCTTAGTCCACAGGCTGAGGCGCTGTAATCTGGAGGTCTTTGGCTGCTCTTTAGAGTGGATTTTTAAAAAAAGCTCTGCACTGCGAGGCAGTGGGTGGTGGTGGTAGGGGTGATTGTGTGGTGTGGTGTGGTGTGGTGTGGTGTGGTGAGGTGGTGTGGAGTGGAGTGGAGTTGGGTGGGTAGGAGTTTTTTTTTTTGGCCGGCAGGAGCCACAGTCTGATCTAGAGGCCTCTCCTGTGGAGAGAAGTGTGTGTGTGTGTGTGTGTGTGTGTGTGTGTTCCTACACATGCTTGGCTGGCTGGTCGGTGGAAAGCTCTCCTTTAACACAGGAGCCCTCAATAACAAGCAGCTGAAGGAGGGATGGGCCCCAGTGGAAGGCCTCCTGGGGGGAGAGAGAGAGAGAAACTGAGAGAGAAACACAGAGAGAGAGAGAGCTATGCTGCTCGCCTCAGCTTGGCTCTGGCAGCAGAAGGAGCGGATCCTCATTAAAGAGGAGGGAGAGCAGGGCCAAAAGCGCAGAAAGCCGGAGCCTGCCTGTCTGCCTGCCCACGGCCTTTCACTGTTGAGGGACACTGCCCCGCTGCTGTTAACTTGTGGTGGACAGAAGAGGGAAAACAGAGATCTGGAGAGAAAGAGAGAGCGGGGGTGGGGGGGTGGAGGAAGTACAGATAAAGAAGCTTGGTGGATGAAGTGATTAGTAAGAGAGGAAGATTCAGTGGAAAGAAAGAATGATGAATGGAGAGAATATGTGGCAAAAGGGAGAAATGGAGATTCAAAGATACAAACCAAACTTTATCACACAGTGACAGTAAATCCTCTTACATGCAGGTTGTCTGTAGCTTGCTCTTGGAAACTGAGGAAATAGCAAGCATATCGGCAGGGAAGCAACCAATATCTGTTTCCCTTTTATCTGCTAGGCTAAGTAATGGGGACGCATGGCCAGTTGCACAGGATAGGAAATGAGAGAAAATTGATAGGACTTAGAGGTTCTGAATAGACAACATTTCAACCTGACTACTTTTTAGGTGTTTTCACCTTTAGTCAGGCCTTTTGTGTATTTTGTCTAGGCCAGCCATTCAGACACACACTCAATGTGAAACTTGTTTACTGCAATAACCGAGGCAGTTACATATCAAACAACCTGCTTCATAAGCTCACAAAATCGTTGTTTATGGCTGGTTCAGCATGAGGCCAAACACAATTGAAATTACTGCTTTGTTCTGCCAAAATAATGGTGTAAGCAGAGCCCAAATTCCACTTATCATTTGGCAGAAAGGAGTGGGTTTCAAATTATAGGAAAGAGCATTTCTGCAGCAGCCGTCAGTTTACAGTTTATGGATGGAAAGCACTGTTTTGTGTTTCATGACCAACCTCAAGTCAAAACAAAACAAACAATATTTAAAAATTCTAGACACAAAGTTATTCTTTAAATATGGTCTAAATATTATTGTGTACGTTCTGCTCTTCTGACTAGTAATAGAAATCCATGAAGGTTGAGTATCGAGAGATTCTGCAGTCTGAGTGAATCTCTATCTGGGTAGACAGGTGTCTGCTGTATTTGTCAAAGAACTGATTCACTTGTTTCCTGCTGAACTACAAAGCTATATAAGATGGTAACAGGTGTTAATAAAACTATTCTGTTTTCAGCCAGGCTTTAACCCAAAACGCACACACCACGACAACTGACCACTATGAACACCATACTCATATAGTACATTTGTTGATACCATACATTCAGACTTCATCCTCAATAATATTTAAACTTTGGTGCCAGCCTAATGGTGCACTATGGGTAGCTTGATGTAGTATGTATGCATCCCTTACCCTACAGTATACTATAGGATTCCATTCTGCAAAGTCACAGGAGGTAGGGGAGCTGTTACTGGGGTCATTTCTAGGCCTGTGTGTTTGTAACTGGGAAGCCGCTGGCCAGGGGTACCAAGGCACCAGGCCGAAGACCCACAATATGGCTATCAGACATCAAAACAACAGATGGAACTCCTTTGCTGATCACACAGCATACGTGTGGTTGATCTTGGTATATATACTGTCATATACTGTTTGAGCACTGAGTGTTTGTGTAAAAGAGCAAGGAGGTTTGAGTAAGCGTTCATGGGCAAAGCTTGGGCAAAGATGGAGAGATGTTGGCCAGTAGACTCAGTCTACAGCCAAGGACAGCCTGCATGTCTGCTGGGCCCCTGTGAGAGCATGTGGCAGACACAGAGACAGACATGCCATTCTGGAAAGTTGTGCCTGTATATGTGCCCGGAGAATCTGCACATAGGCCTGTGTGTGTATGTGTGTGTGGGTGTGAGTGTATCCACAGCGTTGCGCCTCAGTACGTTAGCTAAAGTGACAGTGCAAAAGACTGTTTGTGTGCTAGCCTCCAGTTCATCAGTTTATTTGTGCCAAGTCGCCTGGAATAATCTGTCACTTCAAGTTCTGATCCTTTCCACTCAGCATGTATAATTCATGGCCCAAGCTGGTGAGAAGCTCCATCTTTCAATGTATGTTTGTGGTACTCAGTTATGTGTGTGTGTGGTTCTATCCATGCAATCAACCAGTCATCCCTGCAATGAAAGCTCTCTCTCCAAAGGAAGTGCAGTGCGGCAGCTGCAACCAAGTGGATGGGTGTTTGTGTTGTGTTCTCCTGTGGGTCGCTGCTGGCCATGAAATATGCAGGTAAATAGTTCAAGGGAATTTTCTGAGGCTTGGTGTGTGTGTCCATGCGTACACCGGGATGTCAACCACAGCTAAATGTGGCACTGGAGTCCCACTTGGAGGGCAGAGTGGCTTCACTCTTCAGTCTTCAGCGAAAGTTTAGACAGACTGTTACCCATTACAAACACAACATGAACACTCAGACCAGATCAGCTGTTTTTTTTTCAAATTTTGATTTATCCCAAAAATTTACTCAGTATTAATAACCAGCTCCCTATGCATGTATAAAGTCTAGTCCTAGGCAAAAAGAGAACTCCTATGAAAACCATATAAAAAGCTAAACATATTCAAGGTTTCATCCATGTAGTTATTTTTCATTGAGTAATTGTTATTATATGGTCATAGATAAATAGGACCTTTAAATAAACAACACATATATAATCACCTGACAACAGTGAGGAAGACAACAATTTTTTATTTAATCTTTGAGGAAAGTTTGTCTATAGCTCTTTTGATTATTTGTATCATGCCCCTGAATGGCTGTGACGAGTGAGTGGATAGCATAAAGATTGATCTCACTGCGGTGATACTGCAGTGCTGTCCATGGTTGTATTTCGATGTATCACACAGGTCACTAGAATTACAGGTAGGTCAGAGGAGGCACTCTGCTTACTTACACAGGGCTTTCTTGGCTGCTGAGTTTACTTTTAGTCAGGTGTAAAATTAACAATTTAGCACCAATGTATGCAGCGTTTCTCATACTGTGATGTTTTATGATACAGTATGTCTATATGTCCTTTTTTCCACAAATCAGTTGCAGTTTGTAATTTTGTACCACGGGACACACTGCAATATAACTATTATCAAGAAGAGGGTTTGATATAAGTGTGTTTAGGGGCCTCTTATGCAGTCACTTTACTCTCTCTCGTAGACTGTTCTCATTTTTTCTCCGGCTGAATTATTAAACACCTCAACTTCAGCAGACTAGATTAATAAAGACTCCTGACATAATAGCGTTACCCAACACTTAGTCGCTCCATATTTAGACAGCTGTGCACATGTGTTGGCCTGGCGACAGCAGCGAGCGGGATGCGCTCAGCATGTGTGCGTGAGGAGCAAAAACAAGAAGTGGTGGCCTCTGCACTAAAGAGATCACGCACTCCCTCTGAGACGATGAAAACAGATGCCTGAGCTGAGAGATTGGGACAGGACTCGCCCAACAACCGCTCCCACGGGCCCACGCAAAGTGAGCCGGGAGGGGGGAGGGGGGAGACCCACCAATCCCAGGCAGGCTCCAGGCAGGGGCCTGTCACTTGCTGGAAGGGACTAATCACGGACAGGTCTTTGAATCACGAAACACTCGCAGTCAGTGAGCACTGCCCAGCAGGATGCCGTTTGTGTGCAAGTGTCAGTAGAGTGCAGAGTACTCTGGGAGGTTTTATGTGGCAAAACCGCAGTGGTCGTGAGCTTATTGCTCACGCCGGCAGCATGCTATGGATGGCTGAATAACAAAGAACCGTATATACAAACCCTTATGTAGAATGCAGGTTGTTTAAGACATGTTTCATATTGGCAGAGAATATATGAGTTTACGGTACTGTATGTTCCTTACCAGTAGTGCAGCGGCAGAAATCATTTGTTGAATGAAAAAGTGAAGAAAACATCTGCAGGCACAGCTGTTTTTTTTTGTCATCAACCACTGAGTAAAATCATGATAATCTTCTAGCTAAGAGCATGTTTACATCATCAGATGTGAGTTAAAAGCCTGAGGGACCATAAATAATCTTCTTCCAGCAACCTTAATTAACATTATTATTTTTAAACACTGTTGGAAAATCAGCTATTTTTATCAAGAAAATGAAGAAAAATATGATGGACACTGAGGCATGTACTGCAGCAATGATCGAACCCTCCACGTCATCCCACCCTGTACCTCCCGCCCTGTTGTCCAGTGTGACACTTCACTTCACAATAGATTTTAACCGAGTTGAAGTAGACGGCAGTATTGATTGATTTCATTCCAACTCTCTTGGCTTTGTCTGTGTAGACTGATGTCATGTGATTGGGTCTGGTGCCATCAGGACAGGTTCCTAGTGTCTCCAGCAACCATTTAATCCTACTTCAGTGTTTCCATAGTCCAGTAGCAAACAAACAGCTCTTATAATCATATTTATTCTCCTCATTTCATAATCAGATCCCGGCCAATCAACCAGTCCAAATCAGCGTCAAGGCTTTGGGATTCAGACCAGAAATGTTTATCTGTATGTGGACCCATTTCAGTTGGCCTCAACAGTGGACTCAGCCTCTCTTTTTTTTCTAACTATGAGAGTGAGGCATTCAAAGCCAAGAGAAGAAGAGGAAGAAGATAGAGATTTTCCACCGTCCAAACAGATCAAATGGCTGTCTATGATTACAGTGATAAATCCCTTGTTTCCATTTTTCATGGAAGGGAATGTCAATGCTACATATGTAGGGTTCAGATGCAAAACCAGTTCCATTTGTGATGGATTTACAGCGCACTCCAGTTTGATAGAAACGACCCAGAATTGACAACTAGAACAACATGATTTGTGCACATGTACTTAATGGATTCAGAAGCAACTGTTCATTTCACCCCACTATAGGACATAAAATGCCTTTCTATAGAGTACGTGTTACCAAATAACACAAAAGTCACTCCCCTCTCATCTCACTCCTCTCTGCACAGCCAGTCAGAAGGTCGTTTCAGCACCTGGATGTGAGTCCAGGTGAAGCGATCACAGTGCTGGCACAGCTGGCTCTCTACACACAGGTTCTACCCAGAGATTCCTCCGATAAAGCCTATATAAAGTCTATATTTTAATTGTAATATTCTAATTAATTGGAATGAATTTTAAGAAAAGGTCTGCACCACAGTGTAACTGTGCAACTGGGCATTTCAGCAGTTTTTGGGCATTTGAGAACCATAAGTTATACTGCTGATTGTTTAAGGATGTTTGTGACAGGATAAAACTAATACTAAGTTTTTAAATGACCATAAAAAGAGAACATTTATGATGAAAAGAAAATTAAAGATGAAAGCAAAATAGATTAACTTGAAAGATACAGTAGCCCTATAATATGAAATAAAAAGACTGCACCATATTTAACGCTTAATCACCCATTTTGTCAGGAGAGCCTTTCAGTATTTCATATGAATCAGTATCAAATGAATTATCCAAGCTCCATCAGTGAGATAATGAGGTATCGAGACATACTGATAGACTTTACTCCTTCAAGTGAGTTTCATTTACCATACAGGCTCTGCAATCATGTACGAGAATGACCTCTGGACTCAATTTTGTCTTGTACTATTAATGTTCAATTGCTCTAAATGGGTCCAGATAAGAGCTAACTTGCTGCATTAAAATGCTTTTCTAAAGGCACCTACACTTAGACATGGTGAGAACAGAATGACTGAGGTGATGTGTAATCCTACAAGGGAGAAGTACTTAAAGTGTTTTGATGAGGGTGTCATTCACTGTATGTTACTTCTTGCAGTGTATTACACTGTACAAACTCCATGAAATGGGGAAACGAACATGTTTTTTGATAAGTCGCTTTGGATAAAAGTGTCTGCTAAATGCATAAATGTAAATGTAAATGTTTTTTTTCAAACTTCAGGAATAATGAACCATTATTGCAAAGCCTGGAACATTCTCTGACGTCATACAATTTCATGACTTGTTTCCATTAATCATGATCCACCTGTTAACTCTTTTATTGGTTGTTTATTGGTAAGACAGGGGAGGGGGCACGGATGACGAGAGATGGGGAGAGAATATAAGGAGAATAATGAAAGTTCATCCATTCAATACCCTCTGTTTACTCCAAGCAACCCCACCCAACCCAGTTGCTTGCAGTTGCTGTTCTGTACTAAAAATTTCCTGCCACATACAGGAAATAACGATTGCATTGATGGGGTTCCGATGCATTAGGTTGGGCTCAGTGCTCCTCCTGGGGCAACACATGCCTGCCAGAGCTGACATGGAGCCTGTATCCTCTCACTTTGAGGTAGGAGGCATCAATCTGTATCCTTTCATTTTTTTCAACAAACCTGGCAACCCCCCTCTTTCTCACTCTATAGGCAGACCATGTTGGGAGGCACAGCATGCCTCTGCACTGTGAGAGAGGATTTCAGGGCAGATGGGTAGTCGGTCAGGCTGTGCTTTGTAGACGAGCCCCATTGTCTGATTTTGATTCTGTGCTGTCATGTGTATATGTGTGTGTGTGTGTGTTCTTTCATACCACAGTCTGTTCATCCTTTGATGGAGTGCAGTGATTTTTTCATCTAAATGTTATTACGGCCCCACATACTCAAACACACACACACACACACACACACACACACACACACACACACACACACACCACTTACAACAAACACACACATGCACACCCATATTTCATCACTTTAAATGCCAAGCTTTGCATAAAGTTCAGATTGGTGGGCAAATTACCATGGAAGTCGTTGGAGCGCTGAAGTTGTGCAATTTGATATGATCTTTAAATTCTTTTTCAAATACAGGCTCTCTCCTCCTCTCTCTCTTCATTTTCCTTTACTCTGTCTGTTTCTTTACCTCTCCTCATTCTCTCTCTCTCTATCCATCTGTTTTAGTCTGGTAACACAACCAGATGATTCTTGGACAAAACTGGATGGAAAATCAACACCACCATTCTCTCTTTCTAAATAAACAGGGGAAAAATCTTCCTTCTTTGGGTATTCACTCCTGTTCCTTTGTGCTCTTTTACAGCTTTTTCCTTTTCAGTGTGAAATTATTGAGGCAGCCTCTAGCTCTACGGCTCTTTAGCTCTTGAAGTCACACCATGTTTGTCCCCTTCATTTCTGCTCAGCGACAAATGATGACAAACAGTTCTGGCACGGCAGCCTGGTAATTATAATCAGGTCAACTGCGGTGCTCCCCAATTAAGGCTGAGGAGAGAGATTTTCACTGAAATAGCCCCACCCCTGTACTCATAACAAACACACACACACACACAGACACACACACACTTTACACTCCCATCTATGTGCATGCTCACGTACACCAAAACACTCTTGCATACTCAGTTACAAACACACACACATACATACACACACACACACACACACACACACACACACACACACACACACAGCATGCTCCCAACCATTTAGACACATATTCACTTGCATTACCACTTGCATTACCAACATGCACACACACAGTACCCTCTCACACAGGCCTTGTATGATGGAGAGCCACTCACTCTTCTAGCCAAAAATGCTCTTGCATTAGCAGTCAATTTGTGGTATGATTCTGTGAAGAGGCTGGAAATATAAGTTTAAGTGCCATTCAGTTCAGTGAGTAATGACGGCAGACAGTCAGAGGTACCACACGCACAACACCCACACTCACACCAACACCCCCACCCACACACCAATCCAAAACCCAGTTGATGCAGGACAGCTCACACAAAAAAGACAAGAATGAGAGAAAGGAGAAAAGTGCTCTTCTTTGATGATGGTCTCTCCAGCGTGGAGACCATGATTAAATAACACTCTTTCTTCTGCATCAGGGAAGAGGTCCACTGTAAATGGGAGAACTGAATATGGCTGTCTGACTGATGTAGGGAATGTAGTGTCCCTGCAATTTCGGGAGTCGTATACTGGTAAGCAGCCTGCACAGGGTTGATTTGTGATATACCTGGCATAAGGGAACTAAAAGCATATGAGTGTTGTATCATATTTGCACATCCATGTCTCCATAGACATTTTGTCTGTTTTAGTCTTGCTGACATCTCTCTATGTGTCTGCCCATGTACATTTTGAAGTGGCCCTGGAATTGTTTCAGATTTTGTTGTGGTGGTCACAGTGCTAGGTTTATTTAGTGTTTGATTGTGTGTGACAAGCCCCATAGGTTTGTCCGTCCCTTGCATGTTTGTTTGTTTGTTTGTGTTTGGTTCCTCCCAGACACTTACATGCTTATTAGGAATCATGGAAAACATCTGGTGTGGGGAATGTCTAGTTGAGTTTAAAGGCCGCTCTTCCTCAGTCTAAGGGTAGCATGGAGTCTAAGATGATCTGGGCAAGTATGTTGCTAGAACTGAAACTTGGAAATCACTCTAGTTTTCGGCATTTGTTTTGTCACAACTCTGAGCCAGCTGTGACATATGTAACATTAGAAAATGTATAGAAACGCTTTTCAGAAATGTGTTAAGACCACCTCTTATGACCACCAGACCCTTACTCTCTCCCCCACAGATGTCCAAAATGCACTGAGCCGAATCAGTGCACGTAAGGCTGCTGGCCCTGACAGCATTCCTGTAGATGTGTGCTCAGAGCTTGTTTTGAGCAGCTTACTGGAGTCTTTACAGACATCTTCAACCTGTCTCTCACCCAAGCAGCAGTACCAGCGTGCTTTAAAACAACCTCTATAGTGCCAGTGCTGAAACACTCCTCTCCAAAGTGCCTGAATGACTACCGCCCTGTGGCACTGACACCCATTGTGATGAAGTGCTTTGAGCGACTGGTCTTGGCACACCTCAAGAAATGTTTGCCCCCCACACTTGATCCACACCAATTTACTTACCGAAGCAACAGGAGTACAGAGGATGCTATATTCACAGAGCTGCACTGCGTACTCTCACACCTGGACAACAAGAACACATATGCAAGAATCTTGTGCTTTCTGACCAGCAGACCCCAGCATGTTAGGTCAGGTCACAACAGCTCCACCTCCAACACACTCAACACTGGTGCACCCCAGGGCTGTGTTCTGAGCCTGTTTCTCTACTCCCTGTTCCCCATGCCTGCAGGCCCATGTATTGATCCAACTCCATCATAAAGTTTGCAGGTAACACCATGGACTCATCTGTCATTGGACTCATCAGCGTAAATGATGAGCCTGACTACAGGGCAGAGGTAAAGTACCAGCAAAACCAAGGAGCTCATTGTGGATTTCAGGAGGGAGAAGGGAGACACTCATGACTCCATCCATATCAACGGCATGGCTGTTGAATGTGTCTCCAGCTTAAAATTCCTGGGGACCCTCATTTTTCAGAGAACCTGTCCTGGTCAACCAACACCTCCAGCCTGGCCAAGAAGGCCCACCAGCGCCTCTCCTTAAGAACACTGAAGAAGAACCACCTGTCTGCTGACATCCTGGGTAACTTCTACTGCTGTGCGATAGAGAGCATCCTGACCAACTGTGTCACAGTCTGGTATGGGAATTGCTCGCTGGTCACTACAGTGGGTGGTAAAAACGGTCCAGCGCAATGCCGCATTCTCAGGGACTCCTCTCATCCAGTCAACAGACTCTATCAGCTCCTCCCCTCCAGAAGGCACTTCAGGAGCCTTCAGACTAAAACCAGCAGGTTCAGGAACAGCTTCTTCCCCACAGCTGTCACCCTACTAAACTCTGTCGCCTGCTGAACCTTCCTATTCACGCCACACCATGGCATAATCAGCACTTCTCTTCACTACTCTATATACATCCATTGCACTTTGCCTATCTTCTACTACACATCTGTACATCTGTATATACATACTATATAGTATATTAATATAACTACACACCTGTATATTTGTCCATACATCTGTATATCTGTGCATCTGTACATTTGCCTATGTATAGTAGTATAGAACATATATATTAATGTGCTTCATCTGCACATTGCTCTTTTGTAAATCAATACTAATTTATCTGCATATTGCTCTTTTGTAAATCAATTTACTAATTTATACCCATATTTTATACTGCTCTATCTGTACATAACTGCTCCCATAACTTATTTGTACATAATCTGCACATAACTATTCCCACCATAATTTATTTGTACATAATCTGCACATATCTATTCCCCCTTTTACTGCCCTTATCTGTACACAATGGCTCTTAAGTGTACATACTGCACATACTGTACATATTGCACTTTCTGCTATTTGCACTTCTGATTAGATGCTAAACTGTATTTCTTTACTCTGTATTCATACATGTGTAATAACAATAAAATCTAATCTAATCTAATCTAATCTCATCTAATAGGACTATGGGTGCTTACAGTGTTCCATCTATCAACACCTGAAAACTCTTGTCTAAATAATCATTACTTTAGCTGTCTATCTTTACATCTCTCTTTCTCCATAAAACATTGGTTCAGCTGTCTGTCTGTCCATCTCTCTGTCTCCCCACCTCTTTCCCTTCCTGTCTGTCAGACGACATATCTGCACATACTGTTCTATTGATGACATAAAGACCCCCAGCCTTCTGCTGAGAGAGGCCATAATGATGTCCATCGTCCAGTGACAGGACTCACACTCCCCCCTCTTTTCTCCTCACGAGTGTCACTCTCTCCTGGATGTCTTTAGAGTAAAGGACACATTAATTAGGAGGGATAATTAAGCTAGCAGCATGAGACACATTTAAAGCCTTCTTCTTTTTGATGTGCTCATAATGAGGGTGAGGAAGCACATGTGTCATTTCCTGTGGTAATCTCCTTCCCTGTGCCTTGGCAAACTTCAATTGGCCTGAAATGTTTTGTCTCTCCTACAACCCCCAACACATGTACAAACTCTTTCTCCCTCTCTCTTTCTCTCTCTCTCTCTTACACACACACATATAAAGACAGACCTGCTTTCTATCCTCTTTGCAGGTGACTTTAAAGTACTGGATGGTCAAAGAATGCTTATGATTTGCTTTGTGCCTGCTAATATGGACTAAACTGAATTTAAAGATCTCTTTTCATTTTACTCTCTGATAGAGAAAGTGTCCATAAAACCAAACCCTTGGATCCTTTGTCATTGCAGCAGCCAGTCATAAGCCATAGTAGCACAAGCAGAAAGAAATAACTTGAAGAAATATGCCCAGAGCCTGTTTGACGGAACAAGCAAAACTGCACCTTGTGACTGTATGCATGGTGTGGGTATGACAGCATTATAGCATTCTTAGTCATCCCTATAATTTTTTTATACACCCATATTTCTATGTGTGTGTATGTGTGTGTGTGTTTTTTTTCACTTGTGTTTTCTGGCTGTGGGCGAGAGACGACTAGGGCAATAAGACTGGTGGCGAGGAGAGATTGCGGTGAGAAAATGGTAACGATTTCAATAAGGTCCATCATTGCTCATCCCTATGTGTGGCTGAACTCTGAACGGGCACAGCTCCCGCGGGAGACTGATATTAGAACAGATGTGTCAAGGTCTCCTCCGCTGTTTCTCACAGTCCCTGTGTTTGTGTGTGTGGGTGTGTATGTGTGTATTATTTGGCTTGGGAAAACTGGGGCCCTGGTAAGGAATATTGTTGAAGTTTTGTATAACCTGGCAGGATGGAAAAACAATAAAAGGCAATATTTTGGCTCCTGGTTGATGTGGGATTACTGCTGGGTGCACAATGGAATGCACAATGTTATCAGTGCTGTAAAACACACTGAAATGAGCTGGCAAATAGTTTGTTTGACTGACCGTGCATGCGGTATGGTAGTCCATGGTCATACTTCCTTATGTCTACATTTCTACAGCTCTGGACAGAATGGTGTGGTTATTCCAAAAGATAGAAGATTATTTTCACACCTATGTTTATTCAAAGCCAGAGTAGCTTCTTTAGGGAAAAGGGAGTGACTTAGCTACTTAGCTACATTACATCTAAGAAGTGTTGAAGAGTGCGAAGAACTGTGATCTCCGAAGCTCTGCATCATTATGGCCACAGTGGGGAAAATGTATCTCTAAAGAAATTATTTTGCTGTTTTGACAGCATAATCTTTTTCAGTTATCCTTCACAAAGTAGTTTGCCCTTGTTTGGTCTTGCCAAGTTTCCTATCCCCAACACAGCTTGAAATCAATAAATGACAGTGTCCCTTTTTATGTGTCATGATATTTTATACATGTCACTCCCGAAGCGTCAGGGGCCGAGGAACTTGAATGCTTAAATATTTAAAGAACCGGGGCTCCCCTTGGCCCATTTCCCCATCCTCACCACGCCTTCATCCCTACTGCTGGTCAGACACTTGACAGGATGAAACATGGAGCTTCCTCTGTGTTTATCAGTAGTGAACCCTTGTAATTATGGGATGTCAATCTGATTCCAGGGGGCTGGTGTTCACCCCCCCCCCCATTCCTTGCCCCGTCCCCCTGGTCCTCTGCAAGTTAAAGCCCCATTAATAAACCATGGTAGTGGGTCTATTCATGTTCCAGGGCGCCTCAGGCTCATATGCTTCTGTCTTGATTTGTGCTGCCTTGGCTTCCTATCCAAACGACCTGTACTGCCATTGTTTACCCCTTCATGGGCTTACAAAATGTATATCGGTGTTACATCATGTTGCAGTGATTCTACACTGTGTGAGCGCTTGCCGTTCAATTCCACAAGTTGTATGTGTCTGTGTGTGTGTGTTTGTGTGCATGTGCCCTGTCAGCTAGGTCTCAGACTGCCTATCAGATCATTTGTAAGTTTTGTGAGGGTGACCCACTTTTCAGCAGGCAGAGATATTGTCTCTCCCTGGAGCAAATATAGCCTACTATACCTGGCCTATACTTTGGACCACAGTTTAACAGAGCAGTTTTTCCCTGCCAGGTTAATATGCACTGAAGCGCATCCTAAGTTCATAAATTACATTATGGCCTTGAGAAATATCAGTCCTTTTGATAATGAGGTTGCCAGGGTTACGGCACGTATCCACACCACAGTTCTGGTGATGATTATTTTATACAATCAATGTTTTACCACTGGTCTAATTTTTCTTAGGATCAATACAGTCAATATCTTTCTATTCTATTCTATTCTATTTCAGTACTTGTGCTCCTCCAGAGGGAAGGTAATCATATTCAAATCTAGCTTGAGTGGTCAAATCATTCTCTACTTCTCTCTTGGCTGACCCAAAGGTGCTGCAGGTAAGTCAAAATAAGCCATTTCACAGCTGCCTCTCATGAAACTATAATCACTTCAAATGGGCCTCCACTGTTTTTTTGCTTTGATCTCCCTGTGGACCTTCACCACTTATTTGCTGAGGATTGCTGACATGGTCAATATGTACGTGGTCTCTTGACCTCCTCCTCCCCACTGCAGCCAGCTAGAGATCCATAATTGCCCATCTAAGACAATTTCAGATCAATTCACGTGCTCACTTGGTGTGTGAATAGGGTCAAAGGCCAAGAGATCCATGACAACAAACTGTATAGCTGTATTTATCAATTTGTGTTGAACCTCTGAGCTCTGTGGTGAGTATGACGAAAACACTCAGGTATTCTTTGGTATTATAAAATACTTGCATTCTTGGCTGATTTTTAGGTAATTCAGAAGACTGCACAGTAAGGTTAAATGCAGCTTCCATAACACTGCCATTGCAAGTACTGTCACATGAAACTATCACATATCCTTTCATTCAATTTTCAGTGGAAACTGTGTAATTGTACACATCACGTTCTGATCGTTATTCCATTACTTGGAGTCCATGTCCAGCCCTTGGCTATTGCACATGGTGTTGCTGACCACAATGCGATGTGCTGAGCCATGATTACTTGGTCAATTTCATGCCCATTGGACCATAACACTGAGGCAGGTCAACCTTAGACAGCACAGTGACCATAAAAACAGACGTTCACATGGAACAAACCCCCAGACTCAAAAAACATATTGATCAGTTCTGACTGCTCTCTCTCTTTGCCTTTATATATCTTTCTGTGGATAGTGTTGCATAAATCATGGAACACCACCATTTTCTCACAGCAGGACTGCACTATTAATCTGATGCTCTAGGGGTCACTGTTGCACTCCCAATTGCCTAACCCTCCTAACTCCTAACCTGACCCCCCCAAGAGAATGTTGCAGCAGGGATTTCTCACAGTAAATTATTAATGTTAGTGGCACAAAAAGGTAAGCCATATGATGATACTTTTCAGGAGACAGTGGCACACCTGGAGTACAGATGGGCACAGTTTACCTGACTGAGACCAAAAACACCTCTGCATGAGCTAGGAGAATTGGGCCACATTAGTTAGATTCTGTAGGAGCTAAAAACAGTACAATGCCAGTGCCACATTTGTAACTAAGCAAGTTTTTTTTAAATGGTTGGAGAGGGTTGGTGCCCTTAAATTGCAGATTATGAACAAAATCTACAAAATAGCAATAAGGCTAATATGATCATAACACAAAGTAAGACTTACCAGTAAAAGTGAGCACAGTGAGCAATATCCGATCCTAAGCACAAACAGTGGCGGGTCAGTTCAATCCTTCAACACACTACACAGGAACTGTGGCTTTTGCATGAGACATTTTGCTTACTGAGTAGCTTTGCTCATCACCTATATAATTTAAATTAGTGCCAGCGTATTTCACTGTATTTTGCCTAAGGTAGAAATACATTAGTCTACTGTGGTATGAACACATGTGTAGCAGCATTTTAAAAGCAAATCATTCAGCATCAAGGACATTTCAAACCTGTCTATCTAAGTCATCTGTCATCATTAGCATGGATGAAGTGGTATTGCATCATTTGCTTTACATAAGAAGCAGAATGTATCAGATAAGCATGTATCAGATATGACCCACAACACTTATCCACTCAGTTGCATAATTCACTCAGACAACAACTCAGTTTTAGCATTATATTAGCAGTCCAGGTGAGTTGCTGAAAGGCTCCACTATTCAACTGTAGGATAATGGGTTTGCTGTCCTATGCACTGATCACACATCAGCCTCCTTACCACATTTATCATTTGCCCTCGGCAGACTAAGCACACACACACACACACACACACACACACTTGTGTTTCCCTATTCTTATCTCTGAGTCATATATAAACAGGGGTGGTAGGAGGGGAGGGGCGAGGAGGGAGAGAAGCTGGAGTTGATTTTTCCACGGATATTTAGCTGCCTGAACAATGGAGCTGTTCTACTCCTCGCTAAGTCAAGACTGCTGGTGTAGTGCAGGGAGTGGTAATGGTGATAGAGGCGTGGATCGGATATTAGCGTTCCTTGCTCCGAGCCTCTCAGAAGTGTTGCCAATGAGAGGCTATCTCTACATCACTGATTACATTAGCGATATAACGCTCTCATTTCCCCCTCTCTCTCACTCATTCACTCACTCTCTCACTCATTCAGTCCCTCTCTCTCACTTCTCTCTCATTCCCACTCCACCTCCCTGTTTCTCTTTTACCAACCTCCCTCACACACATTGCTTATGACCCAGCCACCCACCCACCCACCCACACACACACACACACACACACACACACACACACACACACAGTTATAAACATACGTACTGTTTGAGTGATTGTGAAACCAGGCGTGTGGGGACACACACCAAGGATAAGTGCTCTCCTGCCTGGTTAGTTACGCTTCTCGCCATGACAGTGTGAATCAAGGGTGCTGAAAGGCAGTGGAGAGTGTCAGTGTATGTGTGTGTGTGTGCGCATGTGTGTGTGTTTCACTTCTTTGCAGTGAAAGTGTGCAGTGTTTGTTATTCACTGTAATGAAATGTTTGTATGTTTAGCATATTTGTATGTCTGTGCTGGTACACTGTACCTTCAGTGATGTGTATCTGTGTGTCTAGGCATGTGTGTGCATCTGTGTGTGGGTGTCTGGGTGTGCTTTAATGTTATGTGCTTCACTGAATTATGGATATTGACACGGTTGTCAGATGTGACATGCAGAGAGAGCGCTCAGACTCAGATAGGTGTTGTCAGCCTTTCCCAGGGAAACTGCTGTCAGGAGAGGAGTTTTTCACAGCGGAGGTGTGAGGTCAGAGACCTTGAACACATGTATGGCTCAGATCATGTGGTGTAAGTGAAGAGTATTTTTACATGTAATACCTGCCTGACACTTGCCTGTCATACCGTATTCACTAAGAATATTGTTAGCAGTGAATTTTTAGAGAAGCTGTCAAAAGTTGGATCAATATGTATCATACCGAAAACCTGTAAAAGACACTGGGACTACCATTGAACTAACTTTGCTGTTAGTTGTATCTACTAGACAATGATGGGGGAAATATAGTGGGGTAGATAGGAGTGGGTGCCAATGTTAAAAGGGCACCTACTGCATCTGTGCTACACACCCAAGTTGCATAGTTCTCCCAGAAAGACTCAGACCCAGAAAGAGTAGAATGATGGTCAAATATTTAATGAGAACACCAGAGAAAAGTCTTTGGCCTAGGCCCTGTCCGTGGTCCAGGATTTGAAGAATCTTGACCCAGCATATCCTGCCTGATTTAAGCTGGCAAGTGCGGAGCCTACCCCCTGGACAGGAGGACAGGGACCCAACTGGCGGTGGTGGGGAGGGAGACGCTGATTTCGAAATGCTGCCACCTAGAGCAGCAAGAGCATGAATATTAGACAGGTCTATATAAGACAGGTGAGTGTGATTGGACAAGCAATGAATGATGTAACTATGGATTCTTCCTGGTAGAACTTACACTAAAGCTTTATTTTCTCCCAGAAAGCCTTAGAGAGTAGAATGATGGTCAAATATTTAATGAGAACACGTAATACAGAATTATTTGAATAGAAAAGTCTTTATGGCTACGACTATGACTACGGCCCCGTCCGTAGTCAAGGATTTCGAAAATCTTGACCCAGCAGATCCTGCCTAATTTAAGTTGGCCTACCCCCCAAAATAAAGTAAAGATACCCACCGGAGACAAAGTCGAAGGGGAATTCTGTTTGAAGGCGAAAGAAAACATTACATCACGTGAAAGGAATTTTAAACAAGGTGATGAACAACATTTTGGCCAAGGTTGTTAAACACATAGACTAATATCAGGTAAAGTTTTGAGATGAAAGTGGGAGGTTTCCAGAACTTGGGTGCGTGGTCCTGCATGAGCTGCTCAAAGCTCGAACCAGAGGAGGCGAAGTTCGGAGCTTGGACATTAAAAAGACATTAAATAAAATCCTAGGCGGCTCGAACGGAGCTTGCTGAAAGCTCATACTAGACAAGAACAAATGTAATGTATAGAACCTATGTGGCTTGTACAAAGCTTGTAGGAGCTCATACTAGACAGAGACAAAGGCATTAAATGAATCCTATGCGTCTTGTACGGAGCTTGCTGAAAGCTCGTATGAGGCAAGAACTAAACATTACACAAAATCATATGCAGCCTCAACTGAGTTTGAAGTAAGCTCATACTCGGCATGATCAAAGACATAAGAAATCCTTTGCAGCTTGTACGGAGCTTACGGAAAGCTCATAAGTAATGACAAAGGCATTAAATGAATCATAGTTGGCTTGAACGGAGCTTGCTGAAAGCTCATACTAGACAAGAGCAAGGACATTAAATAAGATCCTATGCGGCTTGTACGGAGCTTGCAAAAGCTAGGCTGAACAACCTAGTAAAGAAGCTGCAAATATGCTTGTGTAATATTCAGTTGAAATGAATGTAGGCTATGTTATAGCCAGGGAGATAAATAGAGCAAATGATAATGAAGTATCGAACCATCACCAGGTAATTGCAACAAAGCATTACCTTAATTATTGATGTATTGATTGATCGAGTACAAGACGTGAATCAGATCTTATGTAGGACTCAAAAGCCAACAAAAACCACCTTGCCAGACGTTTGATGAAGAGTAGGACAACCCTCGTTCTGCCGCTGATGTTGCTGTTCCAATGCAAAATGAATGACCAATGTAGGAAGAGGGAGGAAGGCTGCAACTTTTGATCACTAAAGCCAAGTGCGTTCTATACCATTCTCTGGTCATGGGTAGCCTGTTAGGAAGAATGAAAAGGGGTGATTCAGGGGAGGAAACAGGATGTGACTTGAGAAAGTTAATCATAGAACTGAAAGGGCAAAGCGATTCATCAATTTTGGATAACTTAATATTAACACCAGCATCAGAAACGTCAGTTTAAGAATGCTGAAGAAATAAAGGGTAAGAAAGAAGCAGAGAAACATATATCAGAAAAGGACAACTCCCGAGAAGGTGAAAAGTGTTCAGTTGCAGAAGTGAATTCCTCAGGACGCATGAATCTGTAGAATGCCATAAGGAAAACTGCTTTGAGGATGCCATTGAAATAGTGACTGAAAAGCGCAGAACGCAGTGAAGAAACCAATTTGTTCAAAACATTCAGCGTGATAGACGTAACGTTTATCTGGGGCCCTTGGCACAGATTTAGCGATACCTTTAAGAAGTAGCTGGACAGCGGGCGTTGAGAACAGACTGGGAAAATCAGGATCATGAAGTCCAGTGAAGTGAAATTGAATGCCAGCTATAATCTTGCAGATAGAGGAGATATTCAAATTACGAGACTGGAAATTATGTACCACAAAAGCACAGACTGTAGAAATTCAGATGGGATGGAGAGGCAGACTGAGGTAGTGGCAAAAGAGACTAAACCAGGATCAGACCATATTATAGGACTTAACTGTCGAGGGAGCAAGACCTTTAGACATACAATCTAACAGAGTCCAATAAGTCATTAAAGTGATTCAATCCAAGTTCAGGGTAGAGAAGCGGGGGCAGGGTGTTGGATCCTCATCTGCTGCAGGACATAGATGTCGGAACTCCTGGAAGCGAAATCGAGAGAGTGCTTCAGCAAAGATGTTGCGGTGGCCGGGGATATGCTTGGCTTTTAATTATAAAATTATGAAGGACAGACTGCCATGTCAAACGTCTCAGTAAAGACATACGATGACATGAAGAGTGGCGCTTGGTGGGAGATAAAGGAGCGGCCTTGCGGAATTATGCACATTGCAAAATTGAGATGGCCGAGAAGGGAGAGAAGTTCACGTTTGGAGACGACAGAGGAGGAGGGAAAAGATTCGGAAATGGACCTGATCCTAGCTAATTTCTCCTCCGGGAGAGAAGCTTGCATCTTAACACTATCTAAGAGAATACCGAGGAACTCCGAGGGCCAACTGTTTTCTGGAGTGACAGGAGGATGCCCATGTCACTGAACACCTTCTTAAGAGAGTCCATATGGATGTTTGATGAGAGGGGAAATCGATAAGCAAAAAGTCATTCAGAAGATGCCAGACGAAAGGGAGCTTGCAAACGTTCAACAAGATCCAACACAAAGCCTCTGACAAAGAGTTAAAGAGATGAGGACTATGTCTACAGCCAAAAGTTAATCTAATTGATAAAGAATTCTGCATCAGCTTTGGCTAACCAGTCTCCGTGGCCTGCAATTTTTATGAGTTGAATTGCATTATCGATAGAGGCATAGTAAAGAGAAAAAGGAGCCAGAGGGATGCATTCGTTTATGCTAGAAATAGAAGGCGAATGTGGGGAGGACACATCAAAT
The DNA here is from genome assembly GCA_027481765.1 of Tenualosa thibaudeaui. Classification (NCBI taxonomy): domain Eukaryota; kingdom Metazoa; phylum Chordata; class Actinopteri; order Clupeiformes; family Clupeidae; genus Tenualosa; species Tenualosa thibaudeaui. The sequence continues at coordinate 5,114,035 of JAIFZK010000013.1, read as the reverse complement.
ATTAAACGCTTCTTACCAGAATATCTGCATGTAGTTATGAACAACATCGGGCTCGGTTAAAGCCCATTCTAGGTTCTTGGCAACGTATGTGGTGGATAATCGAGAAGGGCCTCCCACTCAAAACCCTTGAGAAAGACCCTTGATGAGAAAATCAACAAAAGGGGGGTCAGGATGAGAGGACAGATGGCTGGACTGGGATAGTAACAGGAGTAGAGGGGTAACTAGCTGGAATCGTTTTGAGGGCCTTTCTTCACCCTGCTGGTCTCAGACGACGAGGGCAAACAGATTTCGGGTGGGGGTCCTTGCAAGAGATACAGATGTGAGAGAATTTGCAGTGAGCAAATGTACAAACAGATTAATTGAAATGATTGCAAATTTGAGTCCTGTTGAAGTTGGTGATAGGGCGGCCTTGTCTATCGAAAACTGTGTTTACATTTTCAGAACCCTCAACAGCATAGGAAGGAAACCCAGACACGGTTTTAGTGCAGAAATGAGCAGTGTGACCGTGAGAGCTGCAGATGTTTTTTGAGCGCATTCTACGGAAACCAGACAATGAGTTATGTCCTTAAGGGAGTCTGTGAGGGAGCGCAGAATACTGAATAAACCAGGATTGCCAGAAGGGGAGCTAGAAGAGATGGCTTGTCTGCCTTCCTAGAGCGTTTTACTGGCTGAGTGGTTAAAGAATTGATGACTCTTCCTAGTTTATTTGCAAGGAGCCGGTGTGGCCTTTGCATGAGAAGGTCATCCCTCGAGAGGTCACTGGAGACTGGAATCCCTGAACGGATAGGAGCTCCGAAATAGACTCCGAACCGTGAGAAGCTCATGGAGAAGGTTTTCGATGAGTGCACAAACTACGACGCAGGGGAATGACAGGAGAAGGAGGAATGATTTCCTTGTCGGAATCGGACACGTTAAACTTGGCACGCAAAGGCTTGCTGAGTGACATGGTTGTCGACAGTGATGACGGAATAGTGGATTTCGAAATGCTGGCGCTTAGAGCATTAATGTTAGACGGGTCTATGTAAGACAGGTGAGTGCAAGTGATTGGACTAGCAATGAAGGACGTAACTATGGAGTCTTCCTGGTAGAACTTACGCTAAAGCTTTCATTTCCACAGGCATTCCAGGTGTGCAGTGGTGGTAAAGACAAATGCCATTGTGACTAATAGAAGTCTGTAAGTGTCATTGTGCAAAAACACATGCGCGCACACACACACACACACACACACGCACACACACACTCACATACACTACACAGTGTTTATTTTAGGAAGTCTATATTTGTATGGTGGTTTAGATGAATTAACTCTCTACTAATGTAGTGCTCAAATGTAGCCTCATGAGACAAGGTGTCGATCAACCCATGCCCTCTGAAGAGGTTCTCTTAAGCAGAGAAGTGCAGTTTCCATTCACCTTGACACAGTGATCTTGAGTTCCACCATTTTCCTGTCATTCTGCATAGTAGATCTAAGCATCAAATCTACAAAGATGATCTCTGAAAGACTCAGCAAGAAGTGATATATTTCCTCCATGGGATTTTACAACTTGAAAGATGCCAGTTCAGTAGAAATTGTCTTTTGTGTTTTTTGCGGAGACTTAGGCACTCTGTCTCGCCAGGATTAAGGATCATGAAATGAAAGCACACTAAAGCAGCAGAACAGGTGCGGAATATGTGTTAAGTCAGATGCAGAAAGGTTATAGGTCAAAAAAATGAATAAATGGATGAATGACTGATTGAATGAATGAGCGAATGAATGAATGAATGAACGACTAATTGAATGATTGACTAATTGAGTGAATGAATGAATGACTGAATGACTGGCATTAGAGTCATCATGCCTACATCACTATGCACTCCATCTACTTAATAGTGTCCATCATCACTGGAGAGGTGCGGAGAACTCCAGTACATCCCTACACCCTTTCTGCCATTCCATAGACTAATTAATTAGCTGCGCTACGTCCAAAGGCTGAAGCTCGTCAGTTTCACCCTGCCTGGGTGTAGCATTCCTAAATGATGAGCTGTTACTAGCATTGTGGTGATCTTACAGTTATTCCAGCAGTCCTTCTGGGAGAATTGCTATAACAAGAATGACTGTATTGTTGGCAGTAGAATAGAGTCAGTTTACAGATGTTGCAGTAATCCCAAAGCTAGTAACAGGCCACACAAATCAAAAGATTTCATTACATTCTTATAAGAAATAGTAACCAACAACAAATTCTGCACGGAGGAGTTGGAGAATCTTTTATTTCTTTAGACTGCATAAGACCAAATCTGCTCATGTGCCAAATTTGTTTGCAACAATCTGGACCTGCTGTCCTTTAATTTTGACCTTATACACATTTTTTTACTGTGTGTGTTTTTCTGTCTGGGTTTTTTGTTGTCTCTCCAAGCTGAAGTTTGATTTAGACCCTGTCAGTGTATAGTGTATAAACGTGTTTGTGTGTATTTGTGTGTGTGTGTGTGTGTGTGTGTGTGTAGTGGGGCCGGATGGCTCTGGAAAGATGGACAGAGATGGACTGGGGCTGAACTGATGAATGGGCCAGAGGGCCTGGCTAAGACATATTGCCTGAGGCTGTGGCGAGGTGGGACTGCTTCTTCACCCTTGTTGTGTGTCTAGTGATGTCCTCCCTTGATGCCGCTTGCCTGACCTGAAATAAAACTTGCACAGCTTTATGTTTGTATCTTCTCTAGATGCTTGTGTGTACTTTTTTATTTGAGAGCTGTAAATAACATCATTGTACAGGGATTGTGTGTGTGTGTGTGTGTGTGTGTGTGTGAGCAAGTCTTGTCTCCTGTCCTCTCAGAAGGGCTACCCCAGCGGGAAGCTTATACTCAGCAGACTAGTCATGATAAGGAGGTCACCCTGAGCACCTCCCGTTTTAGAAGCTCAAAAAATACCTGCAGGCAGCTGCATACTCATGGGACAACCCACCGCTATCCACCTTACACTGCACCATCACATCATCATCACCATCATCATCACCATCAGCATCATCAGCTCTGTTTTCTTTAGCATAATCACCACCACCATCTTCTCCATTAGTCTAATTGCAACAACAGACATAATACATATTCTGAGGTCCAGTGAGGTCCAGTTATGTAATGCAACTAAGATATCTGGGGCCCAGGTTTAGCTTCATGTCCCTTTATGTGAGAGTCACATGACTTTGTGATTCCAGGTAAGGTTAGAGAAAGTGATGAATAAGAACAGAATTTAGACAGACTAGCACCTCTAATCTCAGTAACAGCTCCCATCAACAGTATCAGCAAAAGATAACTCAGACAATACTTATAATCTGATGATAGCTCACTTGTGTTATTTCCTGAGACCGTTCCTGTTTATCGTAATGTTGCACACTCATGGGACAATGGAGAAGTTGTTTACATGGAAAGAGAGGAGCCAGCAGCCACGTTTTGCAACCAAATGTGGGTGAAAATGCCGAAGGGAGGGAGGGAGGGAGGGATAATTTCCTGATAGCTGTCATTGTCATATTGGAGTTTTACAACTGTCTGATTATCAAAACAAGGCAAATAAACTGGGTGTGAAATTCTGCAGTATGGATATATACAGTATGTTGAATGTGAATGTATACTAGACTATTGATACTCTATACTAAAGCCTTTCACACCACTGAAATATGATGATCAGGATGGGGGTTTGTGATATAATAACAACAAATCATATCAATTGTGCTACCTCAGAAATCAGTGTCTTATCAGAGTTTATGACAAAAGCCTTGTTTTACGTTCATGTTCCGTGTTTACAAGGGTCAACAGTATCACAGGAGGAACTTATAGAAGAGTATATGTGTCTGAATGAAGGACATGGCCATAAAAGTGTTGACGAGCTCCATGGTGGAAGAGTCAGTCAGGCTAAACTCAACCTCTGCTGGCTTAAATGAGATCACTGGCTCATAAACTGTGCAGACTTACCATCCATCTGTCAGGCAAACTGGAGATGAGATGATTTGGAAGGTTTTTCCTCTAATAAAGCCACTTTGATCACTGCTGCCCGTCTCAGAAGGACACCACGCTTGCCGGGAATTGTTGGCAGAAGACCAGCCTTATTCTTCTAACAGTGTCTCTGTGATGAACTGATTTTACTCATTCTGCACAAATGAGATTTGCTAATTTGCAAACTTCTGAAAGCTGATTAAACAATCATGTCAAGGACATTTTTGTAAAATGACTACCTCTTCAGATTGTCAGTGGATGCACAAGGTGGTATGGGACGGGTGGGGGTCTTGTGGGTAATAGCAGAGACGTCGGAGAGAGCAGGAGCGATCAGGTAGATCACTGCAAGGGAAGAAGAGTAGTGGGTTTTAGAAAGTAGGACACACTAATGAAGACAGGCTATTAGAGATTGATTTGAGATAAGACCAGGGAAAATCTCATTAGGGTGACGTGACAGAGTAAAAAGCAAAAGATTTCACCCTGCAATTTAAAAAAACAACAAAAACGACATTTCAGAAATGAGCATTGGTGCACAGATAAATTATACTAGGGCTGAGGGGATGAGAATGTTGTAATTACGTGATGATGCTCTCAATGCTGTATTAGTTACTCTTGTTATCCTTTAAATCATCTTCTGTTTTAGATTTTATGTTGTCTGTTTGCACCCTGTTTTTCTCTTGCTCTGTGCTTGCGCTGTGGCCGGTATTATCTGGTTGGGATAAGTGGCTATTTATGTGGAAAAAACCCTGTAGGGCAGGAAAATGTGTCTCATTTTCAGCACACTTGTAGGGTTCACTTAAAGTTGACATAATTCAAGTTCTGGTCCATTTCATACTGACAAATATAAAGAGCACAAGAAGAAAAAAACTATCTCAATAAAATGTGAGATAATGAATATTAGAAATGCCAACGAGAGCAAATGAGAACAAGTGAACAAAAGCATTTTGAATCTGGTTAAAAAGGGGCAAGGAATCTGAAAAAGGGCCTTTTGCATTGAATATCGACCAAAGGAAAAACATGAAATGAGCTGCAGTGTTTTACTCCACTACTACTTCTACTACTACTACTACTACTACTACTATTACTACTTCTACTACTACTATTTCTACTACTACTACTACTACTACTACTACCACTACTACAAGTACTACTACTACTATTATTACTTCTACTACTACTACTACTATTACTACTACTACTACTACTATTATTACTACTTCTACTACTACTACTACTACTACTACTACTACTTCTACTACTACTACTAGTACTTCTACTACTACTACTTCTACTACTACTACTACTGCTACTAGTACTTCTACTATTGCTACTACTACTACTATTACTACTACTACTTCTACTATTACTACTACTACTAGCACTCTAGCACACCACCACCACTACTCCACCACCACCACCACCACTCCACCACCACCACTCTCACCACCACCACCACCACTGCCACCAGCACTCCACCATTGCCACCACCACCACCACCACCACCACCACCACTCCACCACCACCACCACCACCACCGCCACCAGCACTCCACCATTGCTACCACCACCACCATTACTACCACTACTCTACTATTACCACTACCACTAGCACTCTAGCATTACTACTACCACCACTCCAACCACTAGCAGCACTCCACCATTCTACCACTCTACCACCACCATTACTACCACCACTACCACTATTATTACTACTCACCACTACCACTAGCACTACTACTACTACTACTACTATTACTACTACTACTTCTACTATTACTACTACTACTAGTACTTCTAGTATTACTACTACTACTACTACTATTACTACTACTACTACTACTACTTCTACTACTACTACTACTACTACTACTACTACTACTGCTACTAGTACTTCTACTATTGCTACTACTACTACTACTACTACTACTACTTCTACTATTACTACTACTATTACTACTATTACTACTACTACTACTTCTACTACTTCTCTGTAGGCCCACAGCTGTTTAATCATCAAAACAGTTACTTTTAACAGCTGTATAGAAGTGACGTTGGGGTGGTTGCTACTAATACAAAGCACCATTTCTTCCAATCATTAGTTGTTGGTCCGTCTCCCCTGATTAGGACAGGGTGGTAGGCTGTTGATATTAGTTGATGCTTGCTGGCGGTAAATAGAGATGAACAGTGCATTCTGAAAGTTGTTAGCACTTCAAGCCTGGAGCTCAAGTTAATGTCTCGAGAGCAGCATCTTTGAGTGCTGTTGAATATTATGGTAAGATCCTCTAAATCCTCTTCATTCTGGTCTATTTAGAGTTGTCAGGGCGCATAATTTAAAGTTTGTGCATCCATTTTCAACATTTTCAGTTCAACACTACTATATTGTAGTAGTATGCCTTTGTAGTTGTCATTATATAGCCATACTTTGATTAATGTCCTGTATACACAATCAAAAGCCATGTGGTTCCCCCCACATCCTCGAGCACACACACACACACACTCACAAACATAAACATAAACATAAACATAAACACAAACACAAAGAATGGGAATGAAGAGAAAGCGTCTATGCTATTTATTTTCTGTCCCAATTACCATGTTTACAGGCTTTTTATGGTATGCCTGGCAAGGTGAGATAATGCCCACTTGCGTTGTGCACCTCTAATAAGAATGTATGTATGTGAGTAATGTATATATGTGAGTGCTTTGAGTAATATTTCTGGGAGCAAATACAAAATGGATGCAAAAGACTAAGACTCGTAAACCTCTAGTCCTGGTTGCCAGGATACCTGGCCCTTTGGGGGGTAAATCATATTGTTTGGCTTGTGTGTGTATTTGCTAATGTTCTGAAGAAATAATGGTGCCAGGTGCTTGCCAGAGGAAACACACACACACAGTATAATGCCATGTTCTAGATAAAAAGAAAACCCCTACGCAGCTTTGGTGTGCTCCTTGGGGTGCTATTGATTCAAAGAGACTGAGGTGAAAAGTGTTACTCCAAGCAAGAGTGAGGGAAGGCAGCATCAACTTCAGCAGGTGATGTCCCAGAGATGATGCCTCATCAGGCAGAAAACAAGAAGAATACGCAATGTTCTATTACCACAATTATAACATCTCTGCTCCCCCTTTGCCATGTTAGTAATTTAGTATTTGTTCACCTAACACCTGTGTATGTATTAAACTACTTATAATCCTATCATAGCAACTTGATATTTTAATGAAGCTGCATCCATGTTGACAGCACATGTTATGACTACATACACTGATATCTGTCACTGTGTGCTTCTGTTGGCTGGAAGATAATGCAACTGGTAGAGAGAGGTCAGGACTCCAAGTTTATGAGACCAATAAATTATCCAGAGTGCATTCATGTGAATGTAACAGCGTATTTGTTCTGTAAAGGAAACTGTAAACTCTAAACATGTAGATGAATGCATACGCATCATATTGAATAACCTTAAAAAATTTGAAATTTGTGCTGTCAGCTAAGTCATCACAAAAGTGTCATATTTAAATCCTTAGTTAGGCTGGATGAGAGGACATTAAATGGATGGGACAGAAACATGCTTGAAGATGGATCCCTATTGAGCCTACTGAGACACTGTTGTTACCTCTATGTAGGGGCTCTCCACACATTTGGATTCAAAGTGGTCAGACGACACTGATGAGCCTCAGATCAAGTAGGCTATATGTTGCACATCCCTATCTATTAAATGACGGGCCAGTGCTGTGAGTGGAGTTTGGATTCTCCTCAACAGGTAACGGGCTGGCCTTGAGATGACTAAGAGCTATTGATTTTTGCTCACTTGGATTCTCTTGCGGCAAGCGCCCTGTGTTGCAGACCTTGTTCAGAGTTTATCTTAGAGGCAGGCAGGCAGTCAGGGGCAGATTCTGGCCTTGAGCCGGCAGACTCAATGGGATGCATATCAGATCAGGCCTGGATCTGTTCCAGACAAAGACTGCTGTCCAGAAGATCATTTAGCAGCTCATCTGAGTGACACACACACACACAAATCACCACACAAACACATTGAAGTTAATTTGACAGGGCTTGACACATTACATCACCTAAATTACCTAAATGTGGATGCCAGTTTCTACAGCATAGAGGCAACCCTTCCCATCCCTTACCATGAATAGTCTGTGGCACACCATATAATGAGACTGATGTTTAGATGACAATGTTTAGAGGCATGTTGTTGACGTGCTTGGCTATAGTAGATAGTGCAGCACACTAAAATAATCTTGGTGCTCACCTAATTATTTTTTATCTTCCACAGAGTGGATCGTCATTCTATTACGACATTTTTCTTAAATGGGCTGGAGGGTTTGGAGATCCAGATAGCATGTCCGAAATGGACATCCATTGCTCAGAAAAATAAGGCTTTTAAGTATTCTATGAAATTCTGGGGTTCTGTCATAGACCTCAATGTTACTGAGTGTGCACTGTATAACAGGGGATTAGAGCTTCTCCCGGTTCCAGGAAATGGCTCGTCATGAAGTATCTTGCTCCGTTTATCCAACATCTGGTTTAGTCCGACAGAGCATTGTTCAGCCACTTTTTGGGGTTAGTTGTATTAAGTGCCGGAAAGTGCCTGTTTGATAATTACAGTATCCTATAATTCTGACACCCATTAAGGTATCTTTGATGTAGATATCGTTGTTAAATACTGTATTGTGCCTATTTAGTTGTCATATTTAAGTGTTAAGTTGTTAAGTTGTTAAGTTGCTGGCTATGAATATTTGCCAGAGGGATTTGACGCAAACCTGTGTGTATACAATTATCACATAAACTGATTAACACATGTTGGCCTTTGGAACTTAGCCATATGTCAATGCAAGGGACAGTCAGCTTTGATATCCTCCATTTAACTGAATTCATGACATATCTCACAGCTGATTTACTTTGCTTTTGGTTTCACGCAACTGATGATGAAAATGTGAACAAATGACTCTGATTCCAGATGACAGTGAATGCGGGGCGTGAACAAAGCCTGTCGGCGACGGTGTCATTTGCTCATCCAGAGCCTTGACACCAACTGCCCTGGGCTCTCAGCCCCCATTTCTCCTTTCCATCTCTCCCCTTCTTTTTCCCTTGCCTTTCCTCTCCCCTCCTTCCTATTTACCCCCCCCTTTTAACACACATTAATTAGTAAACAAAAGCCAATCAGCCCCCAAGCCAGTCTCTGAGAGAAACACACACAAACATAAAAAAATGATGAAAACAGTAATGATGTTTGCGGCATTAAAGAGCATTTTTCTAACACTACCTTCACTGCCCCTGTTCTCCAGTATAAAGCAAACAAAGCTGGCCTCGAACAAGCATTGAAAGCTACTCTGTGATTCTTGACATTTGCACAGAAATATTCTATTTGACCTTAAACTGTGATCGGCCTCCCCCTCTTCAAAGCCTGTGAGAGTATAAAACTTTGCCAGCAAGATGTTTGAAAACAATATATCCTGAAGTTCACAGAAGACGACACGACTGTGTGAGCTGTTTGAATAAATATACTGCTACACTTAGACTGCCTGTCTGTTTGTATATTTTTTTGCAAGTTATCTTAAGAAGGTCCTTCAGGATTTTTATTTGATGTACAGTAGCCACACACACACACACACACACACACGCTCACGCTGCACACACGCACACACACACACTGCACACTACACTCTAAACGAGGGCTTCAAAGTTAGCAGATGTTCATGACATCTCTTTTTTCACAGTAACAGACCATGTTCGTCTTAACTGGCTATTGTTGAAGAAATCGAAGAAGCCAAAGCCAGTTGCGTTCTCTCTCTCTCTCTCTCTCTCTCTCTCTCTCTCTCTCTCTCTCTCTCTCTCTATCCATTTCTCTAATGAAAAGCTCCTCATTTGCTTTGGCCATAATTTATCCCTCTGGGGTGTCTCCCTGCCCTGCCGAGGTACACCATAAATTGGAATCGCAAAACATATTAAACACTGAGCAGCAAAATAGTGGCATAAACAAAAACAAGACTGATCACACACAGCTCCTTTTTTGGTGTGTGTGTGTGTGTGTTGAGACCTACAGTAGGTGTTTGGATTTCCTCCTATTGATCCTCTGGTCAACCATGAGGAGGTGTGACTAATTGGTTGTTTGATGGAGGCTGCTATTATGTGCACTTGTAAATGGATAGTTGCTTATATATGAGCTTCTAATATTGATCAAAATGTCTGTCATCTCTGTTTATGAGGACAGGGCAACACACTACAATCCCTAACCACATTTAATGATTGATAGTTTACCTCCCAATGGACATGATTGATCACAAATTTAGACTGCTTCATACCAAGCCTATTGTGCAGTGTGTATTATTTAGCATGAGGTGCCATCTCCTTGTGCGCGGGAGCTGTGTTCCTGGGCTGATAAGTGATACCTGGTCTTTCAGGGCTGTTGTTTTGAACATTGTTTGCTTTAATGGCATCGCAGCGATTATTAATGAGGAAGTCCCAGAGGTGTGCTTTCCCTGTGATTACATGGGGCGAGCTAGTCACAGCACCACAGGGATTGGGCACCGCAGCAGAGAAGAGCGTGTTTGTGTTGGAAAGAAACAAAGAGAAAGAAGAAAGAGAGACAGAGAGAGAGAGGAAAGAGAGAGAGTGACTGTGATTGGAATGAGTGGTGGTGCAGGAGGACAAGAAGGGGAAGAGTGATGGGGAGAGGTGTGCGTGTGTGTGTGTGTGTGTGTACGTGCGTGTTTGTTTGCATACGCATGTGTGTGTGTGTGTGTATGTGTGTGTGTGTGTGTGTGTGTGTGTGTGTGTGCGCACCTGTGTGTTTGTTTGCACACGTGTGTGTATGTGTGTGTGTGTGTGTGTGTGTGTGTGTGTGGGGGGGGGGGGGTTGCAGGATGGTAGTGGACGCAAAGAAAAGAAAATGGTGCTGAGCTGGAAATAGCAGGCGCTTTCTTCTCTGTTCATATGAGGAGGCGCTAGGCTTCCTGCCTAATTGAGCGCGGTGTTTACCGCAAATTAATTACAAAACAACCTCATAATTAGATTCAGAATCACCCTCCTTGGAGACCAAGACACAAACATGCAAATCCACACACATGCACACGCACACACACACATGCACACGCACACACACTCATACACACAATTATGAGCATTATTTGTATATAGTCACTTACACCTAAGCACACCCTGATTCCCACACACACACACTCACACATGCATGCACACACAAATTCCCTCCCAGAGCCAGAGGTTGTATCCAAGACAGTATAAGGAAGGCTGTGTGTGTGTGTGTGTGTGTGTATGTGTGTGTTGGGGTTGGGGGTCAGGTACATCATGAGGTCTTGGACTATGAGATGCTCTGTAGTGAAAAACCTTAATAGGAATGTACAAAGAGGAATGGAAAAGCGAGGGAGGAAGAGAAAGGAAGATGGAGAGTTGAAGAACATAATCCTGGGTGGTGGGCGGTTTCATTGTTCTATAGGAAGACAAGGGCCATCTGTCACCATGGACCCAGTGGCTTTTTCTCACCCCCCACCCAGACTGTTATTTACTTTGGGTGACGGTGGTGGGGGTCATTGTTCAAACACTAATTACCTGCTCCCACGTTGTCCCACCCCCACCACCATAACTCACAAGACAGCCATACTATAAACACACAAGCTACACACAACACACATACAAAAGTGGTGAGCCTATACATCAGGTATAGTGGTGAGCCTATACAACAGGTGGAGAGAAAGACTGAGAAAACCAAAGTTAAATGGACATACATGCAGTACAATGAGCAAGTAATTAATGATGGTGACCAGCAGCCATCATATGATCCTGGCAGGGCAGCCATGATAGGACACTGGCAGAAAGACACAAGGAAGTCATACAGTTAAAAGAGCAAGAAAGCACATGAGGTTAGTAGAGCAAGAATGACCACAAGAGAGAGAGGGGAACCAACAGGACCAGAGTCACTGGTACAAATCAAATGTTTTAGTTTAAAAACAATAAAGTTTTAGTTTATTGTTGGTCAGCTATTCTCCCCCAAGGAGCAGTTACCATGTAGGATTGGTGATGGGCAACCAAGTTGAGTTTCAGCGCTGTGCTAAAAGGTCACAGGGGAATGGTACAAACAAGCAAGCAAACAAACAAACAAACATAAATGACACAAAACTACCTCTTAGTCTTAGTCTCTTTTATAAAAGTTTGGATGATGGTGGTCTAACAGGTATCTTCCTTTTACTGACACATTTTGCGCTGACAGCTACTTGTCATTTTAAATGATTCCTTTCTCCTCCTCCTCCTTGCCTCTCCTGACCACAATTTATGTGACATTACACAAAAAAGAGCAGCTACCTCTGCAAAAAAATTCCTGAGGTGATGGTGGGGGCCTTGCTTCTTGGCGGAGGTCACTTCATCCATCTTCTGTTGACTTGTCGCCTGTTAAACTGAGGTCAACAGTTTGAGAGGTTTGCTGCTAAGTGGTGTTCTGGAGTGTTCCAGAGAGGGAGGCACTTTTCCATCTCTAGCTTTCCGCGGCCGACACAGTCCTGCTGGACTGTCTGTTTAAGCAAGTATTTTAAGTGGACCCCATGGACTCCCAGCAGCGGTGCTAGTGAAATTGACGCCTGATGCATTAGTTATTTCTCTCTCTCTTTCTCTCTCTCACACTCTCTCCCTTTCATTCCCTCTCTTTCCTTCCTTCTTCGCTACTCACTCACTCTCACTCTCTCTTTTCCCCTGTGGTTTGAGTGTGGCCTCACGGGGTGCCACACGTGAGTCATCAGTCTGCAACCTTGACAAGTGGAAGGTCAATGCTCCTGTTAGGATTCAAACCTCGGTGCCTCTTGGGGATAAGCATCAATGCCTTTCGCTAAAACTCCTGCCAATCATCAGGGACAGTATCCTTATTTATTTATTTACAGAAGAGGGACGCCAAAGCCCATACTATGGAGCATTCGCTGATATTTGGATCTGTCATGGTTGAGAGCATCACACTAATATTTTTCAGATGCACCAAGTAGATTCCAATCTATTTCAATTTCTTTTAAGTGTAGAAAGCTATTTGTTTCAGTCATGCTCTGGAAGAGGTCACAGCCCTGTTCTCAGCTCCCTGAAGAGGTTGATAGTTAACCAAGTCAAAAATACTCATCTCCAGTAATTACCTGACGTGGTTTTGCCAAACTTCCTCCATAGTATCTCTCCTCCATTTTTAACCTGTTTGTATAAAAGGCTTCCAGGACCTCACACACAGGCACACAGACAAACACCCCCCCCCACCACCAACCCCCCAAGCCCCCACCCCTCATTGGAGGGAGAGTTTGAAACTCTCAGTGCTTGACACTCCCAGTCCCTGACATTTGAAGGGGGTACATGCTGCATTCAGACTAATGAAAACCACACTGTCTCAGGCTCAGTTTGAAAAGGCACATTATGAGTGTTTTGAATGCCAGGGATTTTTGCAGCTCTCACGTTGTGTGCTCATCTCTCAGTACTGACTGTGTGTTTCTGTCACCGAGATCTTTTCATGCTCACTATAGGCCATAAGCACTGCCATACATTTTAATGAGATGCTTAGACTTTCTGGTGCATTAAACTGCCTTTTGAAAGTATATACAATTTGAGAGCGGACTTACCCAAGCACTCCCAGGCAAACACTCAAATGCATACACAAAAACCTCCCTAGCAGTTGATATGGAAACACTTTGTACTTCAGATATTCGGAAAAAAGTTCAAAAGAACAGAGGTGGGCCTTTTGTTTTAATACCTTGAAAAAACCTGAGGTGTTATTGCACAAATGTACTGAATCAGAACAGACAAGCATCATCACCTCTACACCCATCATGTTACAGTGTCCATTTTAGCACCAAGCATAATTAGTGTCGCACTAATTAAATTCTTTGATTTCCCAGGAATTCAAGGAGTTAGAGATCCATCCTTTTGTAATTATGATGTGTAAAAAAATCTATATAACTCATCAGCTGGTTGTAGGGGGAATGGAAGCCCCTTGATAATAGTGTTTGAGCAATCTGTGCACATGTCTCGCACACATGCACAGTCCTCTGTTGTGTATGAGCAAGTGGATCAATACCTGATCAATTAATGCATTCACCCAGTGTGAGCACCTGCCGTTAGCCCCGGGGTGGCACATGAAGGAGAGGCACCCTTAAAAGATTAATGATGTGTTTGTTCTTCTCTCTCGGACCTGCACCAGGTCGCTTGCTCCCCGACTAACCAACGCACCATCGAGTGCTGGCCCACATTGAGCAACCTTTCTCATTCTTTTCAGCTCACCACACAGAATGCCAAAGAGAAGTCGGGTTTCTGCTGTGGATGCTTCCTTGTTCTCATGATAACAAGGATCCCATTCTTCCATCTCTCAAAAAAGGAGAAATCCTGCACAGGCATGGAAGAGAATTTGGGATAGGTTAGGACACATGGGGAATGAAACCTACATGGAAGAAAAGAATCTTCATGTAAATGTATTTTTAAATTCACCTTTCTTTATTCAAGCAGAACAAGGAATACCTCAGGGCATCACATGAGTGGCTATCAACAGCGCATATCAAACACTCACACAGCTGCTCTGCTTGGCAGACCACAATCCCCACGATCAAAAGATAAAGGATCTTTTCCTCCTTCTGCAATGTCTGCTAATTATAGAATCCGGACAGGGACGGCGTGAATATCAATTTTCCACACAGTCCACCCACTGCCTTTGTGAGCAGGGAAGAGGAAAAAAATATGAATGGTCATCTTACCCCATTAAGTAGACCCATTTCAAAGTAACAGGGCCGAATGGTTTTCAATTACATTCAGAGTTTTAATGAATTGGGCATAAAGTTGACCTTGGAGATTACTGAGGTCAAGAAGTTTGTTAACCACAATCAGAATCACCCTTATCCACTGTCTGGCTGTCTTTTTACGATTCTTTCTTTTCCAGAGGCTCAAGAAACCTTTTTAGCTGTACTGAACTAACTGTTGCTTAATCACTATACCATAGTACCATAGTGATATTGATTGACACAGGCTGCTGTCTCTGCTCATCACTGTTACCTCTCCCACTCTGAAAAATGAAGTAGTTACTGTATGAGTTGGTCTTTAGGCATGTTGCATATGAGCCTTTTAAGAGCTCAGTTGAAAATTGTTGAAGAAATGCAGTTTGTTCCATTAAAACAATTTGCTCAATGAGGCTGAGATTTGTTGTCCTCATAATTAATGCTGAAGAATTATACAGAATTTATTTGTGGTATGCTGCATGCCTTGCAGGAGTGACTAGAGCATGGCCACCTGAAATGTTTAATGCAATTATAATGAACATTAAGAAATGAATATGGTACTTCTTATTCTCTGCACACTTGCTAGACTGATAGACAAGTGAATTATGCACCTCTGGTACTCCTACACAAGTCACTATACTACTCTTCCCCTGAAGAAACACCACAGATACAACTCTTCCAATCTATTGGCCCACGATTAATAAGATTTTCCCCAGAGTGACCCCAGGGGGCTCAAGAGCTTTTTCAAACACTGTGCTGTTTTGAAAAGGGCCTCTTGCCTACCACTCTCAAACTCCTTTTTGCTGAGCTGCATAGAGTTCGATGTGGAGAGCATGGGATTGGGGGCGCAAGCCTACCCGCAGCACTTTCTGCAGTCCCTGTCATATCTGGAGAGCTTTGAGCAAACAGATTTAATAGCACTGCCTTAGGTCTCTCCAGCTCTGTTTCAGTTCAGATTATGCTGCCACGGCTTGTCTCTGAGATGTGTTGTGATGGATGTTGTGTGTTGTTAACCTCATCAGCTCATCAGACGTAATTAATTTCATTCTTGCCCGGCGCCTTTACTAGAGAACTAAGGAGACCCCCTCCCCCCTTCACACACACACACACACAAAAAAACTCCATCGCTACCCTGTAAAAGGAACTGGCACAATGTTGAATGTGCTATTAAGGAAAGCTTAACAGCGGCTCACTGTGGAGCTGCTGAACGCTGCAGGTGGATCTGGGCCGCTTCCGGCCCAGACTGGATTGACTGTCTGGGTGAAGAGCTGTAGGAGAGGAAAAAACACAGCCACATAATTAAATGCAGATATACAGCAAGTACAGGTTCTGATTTTTCTTTGCCAAGAAAGTCAAAGACTTTGCTGACTTTTGTATAAATTGTTAATTCTGTCATCAGTATATAACACTTTTGTGGTCAAAAAATAAATGATTAATTTCATGCGCAAACCAACCAAAAGTAAACAAATAAATCTTATAATTGTTTGGAATAAGGGTGAGGGTTTTCAAAGGGAAAGGAAATATGGGGATGATTCAGGGAGAGATGGGCAGACTGCCGTGCACTAAATGTGTCTGAGTCTTGTTTGCCAGCGATAAATATGTATGGGAACAATGCCAATGAGAGATAGGCATCAGCCTCTATCCTGGACTGGCTGGCATCAGTGGCATGGGACGTGGGGGAAAAAAGAAAGTGATGGGGCGAGGCAGATGGGGAGGATATGATTGCTGCGCTTGCCCAATCCGAGCCCAATTACTGTCCTTCAGAAGCACCAAAGTGGCGAGATAAAAGAGGTCAGCAAACATTCTGTGTCGTGTAATTGACTGACGGGCCATTTAATTCACACAGGATTTTAATCTGATCCTGCTCAATCAAAACAAACAAATAATAAAAAAAATAAGTGTAAGTCGAATAAGGCCAGCGGTAGGACTGGGGGAATGAGAGAGGGAGAGGGGAGGGCCAGATTGGAGCGTGGGGGGTGGGGGGATGTGGGTTAGAGGATGTAGATTAAGAAGCAATTTATTAGAGTTGGGTGAGTGCCCCTTCCCAGACTAATCTGAATAAACAGCAGCCATCATGGCAGGCATAGAGGTGCTGCTGGTTATAGACAGGTGCGCTAACCTTAATCTAACTCCTCATTTGCAGATGATCATGACCTTGGTCCACAAGTCATCTAGCCGCATCTCTATATCTCTCTGTCCCTTCCCCTTTCTCTGTCCTGTCCATCTCTCTCTCTCTATTTCTTGCTCTCTTCTCTATATTCCCCCTTTCCCCATCCCTCTCCTTCTCTTCCTTGCCAGTATTTCCCACTGATGTGAGTTCTAATGTTGCTTGTCATTTCTCTTCATGTGCCATAAATCAAGTTCAGTGCACAGGGAAGTGTAGTGGATGATTTGCGTTAATGATGAAGAAAAACAGGTACTCATGATATTACCATTCAGACCAGAATCTCAATCATTTTTTGCCATGCCTTCAAGGGTGATAATTGGCTCACGGACCCTATTATGTAAAAACATATAGAAACTAAGGTATGTTCACTCATACTTTTCCCTTGGCATTTTTTCTGTTATCCCTCACACATGATATCAGAAGCCATGATTATAGTATAGTAATGATTATAGTATAAAAACATCCACTTTCCATAGGACTGTGTTAGTGATTCATTTATTTACAAGGTTTTGCTGCATCCTCTTTCTCTCTCTCTTGCTGTCTCTTATTCATACATATCACACTCATACACACACATTATTCTCTAATACTTACAAAAGTCTGATTAATTCTGTCTTGATTAATTCTCAGCTTCTGTTGGCACGTATGCTTTGGAAAATGAATTTCCTGTCTGCCAATATTAACACTTGGGGTCCGGAATAACACTCCGGGGATTATATAACACTGAGTGTGGTCATTTGCGTATGTGTTTCTATATCTCTGGCAATTACTGCATTAATGGCGGTTTAGGCAGAGTCACAGTGAAAGAAATTCTCCTCTATGAGTGGCCTATCTTTATGTTTGTGTTTTGTTTCGCAAAGGAAATGTAAATTGAGAGAGTATTTCATGGATATCTAGCTGGGATCAGACTTGAGCTATAGTACACACATAGCAGAAGGTGTTGTATTCAGTGTGTTGATACTGCTGCTGAACTGTAAGCCTACAGTGAGAAATTATTTTTTTCTCTCTCTAGCAACTCTCTAGCATTGTAGGAGATGTGTCTTGGTGGGAAGTCAGTCGAAACATTTTAGGAAACATTCATTGTTACGCACAAAATTAAAATTTTCATCTGTGGTCTGATTTCAAAGGCATGAGTGGCTTGTCAGGCATCTGTGCTGCAGTGTGTGTTCAGAGCCAGTGCACCCATCCATCAGGCCTTTCTTCATGGGTGAGCAATGTCAGTCTCATGTTCACTCATAAAAACACAGGCCTTTGAGCACATTCTCCTCTTTTCCATTTCCACGTCAGATGTGTCCTCGTATGTAGATACTGCCTTCAAGATCAGCCTTCATTTTCATTCAGCCCATTTATCAGCACTTCCACCATAGTAAAAAGAGTTAACATTTCTTTCGGCTATTTATCTCTCCAGAAAGGAGTCATGCCCCTTTTGTATCCGAAGGGTGTCTCTGATTCAAATATAGAATCACACACATCATTACTCAGTGCTTGAATGCCAATGCTATATGGCAAATACATCAAACGGACATTACTCAAGAGTCTGCAGGGGTCCACCTTCATCTTACCTAAAATTCAAGGTCAGTTAGGAGCTTTCAGGAAGAGGAAAATAGAGAGGAAAAGAGATGAGTGAGGAGAGGGACTAAAAGACAAAGAGACAGAAGATAGGTTGGTAGACAGAGAGAGAGAGGGAGGCTTAGTAAAGAAGGGAAAAGCAAGGATGTGCAGTTCTGGTGCCCATTATCTCGGCAACCCGTGCAATACTATCAAAAGCCATGTTAAAAGCCATGTCAAAAGCCATGATATCTGTTTCAAAAACTTCCATTCAGCATGTATGTGTTCCTTTTTTTGCACAAGCACTGCCTCCAAATCCTAGTTCTCACAATTACTTTTGCTCATACAATAAAGAGGGAATTCTCTGCCTTCTCTGCCCATATATTGGAGAGGCATTCCATTGTTGGTTTGAACAAAAAACTGAGCAAGGAACAAAAAGACAGTCTACCAGGGTGTGCCATACAAGAGACATGGATAGTTCATGAGGAAGTTTCAGTGCTTTAGTCAGGCTAAAAACCCAGCAGAAATGACGGATGAGGGATGGCTGGGTTGGGAATATTTGGAAACATCATGCACTCGGTCACTGACACAGAAACCGGCACAGCACAGATCATTTTCTTGTGCGAAGCTCTTATGGGCAATTTGTATCCGTGTTCCCCAATGGCAGTGTGTGACTCAAGAAGCCAAATGAACCCTTCTGATCCATCATAACTTATGCCCAACCTGCTTCCAATCCTTCAGAGACGCACAGCACATGATTAATTCTCTGCTTCCCTCCCAAGAGTCATAAACCTTAAAGTGTGAGTAAAGTTTGAAGAGGAAAAGCATGTGCATGGAAGTTTTCTTATGCTTCTGGCTGGGTTTATGCATTTACAATGCACCAAGGCCCAGCGCTTGGGCAAATCCAAATCTAGGTCAATCTGGGACACAATCTCATAAATGTTTCATTATGATCTATCAAAAGATGCAGATGGATTTATTGAATTGGGAAGAGGGTTCTGTTAAAGGTTCAATAAATAGTTTTGGATGGAGGTATTGATTTAGCTTTTCCACACTTATGGGTATCAACAAAAAAAAATCCCCTAGTGACCAAGTTTTTTTTTCTCTTCCTTTTCCTCTTTGAACTTCACACAGAGTGTTGCCCATGCAGGAACCCTGGGAAACAGGGAATGAGCTGGCAGGCGGTTTTGGAAATCCCTTGGAAAAGTCTCGTCACAGGAGCATGATGAAACGAAGATGGCGCTGTTCCAGCTGAGGCCCTCTCTGAGATCCCCAGAGCTGGTGCTGCTCAGACAGAACTGTCTTTGTTGATAATGTCACAATCCCCTCGCTGAATCATTCCTCAGACACTGAGTGCTAACATGCTCTGAATTTCTCTCTTTCTCTGTCTCTCCCCAAATCTGATAACATTGGAAAAGCACAACAAATAATTTTCTAGATGGAAAAAAACTATTTTTTAGATGCAGTTAGATTTTTTTAATTTCAGACCAAAGCTGAATATTTCTGTATAATGAGGTCCTAACTGATTGGATGGGGTGGTATTGGAGCTTTAGGAGTCCCCACAAAATGAAGTTCCTTTCACTGGTTTCTCTCTGTGTCCTTTTTCCATATAACACCAGCCTCCCCTCTCTGTTATCCAGACTACTTTTCCTCTCCTCTGACCACAATCTGTCGTCACCACAGCACATCACTCCTGCCACCTCTAGACACTTGTAGCTTTTAATCAGCAGTGACAGGGGTCTAGGGCTCAGAGATTTCACTCATTTTCCCCATCGGCCTTGGACATGCTGAACCACAGGGGCCCACCACCAAGCCCCTCATCTCCGTCAGCCAAACTCAGAATCCTGGGGAGACACATCCAACCTTGTGGCCACCAGAGTATGGGCTTTAACTTAGCAAGGCAGGGTAGCCGGGGGGAGGGTGGAGGTGGAAGGAAGCGATGATGAACCAGCCAGTTGGGCCAAAGAGCAATGTGCCCATGGACATAGGACCTTTTCGCTGAGGTATGGCTATGTAATTTAATAAGGCTGTGAGGAAACAGAATTTTCTATGCCTTCACTGGGAGAGCAAGCCTTCTCTCCGATTTTTAATCATGAACCCTCCCAACTGTGACATTTTAATATTTCCACCGCAGTCTTCACACTTGTTTGAGCATGATACGGCAACACCCTCTCCTTCCTGGGGGTGGATGTTACAAGATGGTCGAGTTTGGTTGTCTTTCTTATTAATAACAATTGGTAACAGCTTTGGGAACCTAACCTCAGCTCAGTAAGGGTTTCAAATCTCAGACAGCACTTTTGGCAGTCACTCATCTCTTGCTATCTGTCTCTGTCTTTCACTATCTCTATTTCTCTTTCTCTCTCTCCCTCACTCATGTTGAATGCAGTGCTAGTCTTAGGTGGCAAAATGGATTGGACATGGCCCCGTCTGCACTCAATGCTTTTTCAAAGAACCTTTGTTGGATCAGACAGGAAGAAACTTCCTTGATGGAGAAGTTTAGAGGCCAGATAAAATGGCCCACCATGCTTGCTAACAGTTTCGTGTCATGCTTGCATTGAGAAGCAGAGATGAGCCAACTCGCTCTGTCATAGGGCCTGACTGAGGCACCACCAGAGAAAAAAATTCCCCCATCTTCGCTTCTTTTTTTTTTTTTTTTAAATTTGCAGTGTTTTTTGGCAGGGTTTCAAATGGTTCATAGGCATAGTCCAAAAAAGGGACTTTTTTCACATAACCCTCCCTGAAGGTATTGCTGAGACGGTATTGGTAGTGATGCTTCTGGGAAATGTCCAAAACATAGGTAAGACTTCAGCAATGATTAAAGGGAGGTTTGCAGACTTCACTGTACCATGGAGGATTAAGCATGTCCTCGTCTGACTGCCCAGCATGTCCTCTGAACATGCCAATAAAACCTTGACCCACATCGGAGATGCAGAGTGGACTGTCTAATTGCTAGAATGGGCAAAGAGAGAGAGAGAGAGAGAAGGGGAGAGATACTCATCAAATTCAGCTCGTGAAAATACATGTCTTAGACTGCCGTGAAGAATTTCTGGGGTTATGGAAATGTGTGGCAGTGGTTTGCCTTGCCAAGGCAATCTGTCTCAGTGAATTCCAAAATGATTTCAGTGCTAATATGATAATGCCACTTGCATTTAATATGGAGCTTCAGGGAGATGTTTGTACAAAGACTCTTAGTAGGAACATTCTTTTCCTATCACACACGCAGAACACACACACACACACACACACACAGACCCTTATGCTTTACAGACGATAATCGGTCTCCCAAAAGAAGTCATCTTTTTATTCCTTTAAATATTGGGTGGCATTACGATATCCTATATGTCTAGGTATCAACATAGAGAATCTAATCAGAAAAGCTACCCATCCAGTGGCCATTGTGGAGGTATAAGGAACCGTGTGTGTGTGTGTGTGTAGTAGTAGTAGTAGTTACAGTATTTGTAGTTGTGGCAGTAGAAGTAGGAAGCATCCCCTCATGTTCATTCAAGCAAGGCTTTAGTGTGCCAAACCTTTTTAACCCAGCATGGTGCAGTGAAAAATGAGGGAATGCCACTTAACACGCTGTCACCATGTTTCCAAGGGTGCCTCTTTGAAAAACAGCATTCAATCTAATGAAGCAAACAGCTAAACAAACAAACAAACATGGTGGGAGGCACAAACACGGAAAACTCTTATCTCACCCATAAGGCAGCTGCTGCCTTTCATGCTAGGAAGGCATCCTGACTGGATTGCATCTGAAGAAAGCCAGTGGTACACTAGAGCTGAACTGCTTTGTGTAGGAGTGGTTTGAGCAGCAGTTTTTCAAGATGCAGATGCACATAGGCTACAGCAACAGTGTGATGATTGGCGACACTAAAAACAACATAATATTCAGGAGGAAAACAACAACAACAACAAACTACAACTAGTTCTACGAATCTTTGTTGATGTGTTCCATATCTACAGATATTTTAATGCCTGTTAAAATAAGAAGACAAAAAATAGATTGTAGGTATCTAAAATTAAGTGAAATATTTGGACAATCTATTTCTCATCCTCTTGACAGAGATATTTTATATAGGCTATTAACAGTAAACATGTCCTATGGCCTATACTTTTTACCTATAAGGTAAAAACGCAGGACTTTACCTATAAGGTAAAAAAGGACAAAAAGGTAAGAAAAGTAAAATGAATGTAATGAAATGAATACTGAATTAAAGGGTGACTAAATAAAAGTAGATTATAATTAAAGGAAAAGCCTGGGAAATATATTAAGCCATATCCCTGTTGGACGAGTTGCCAAATACTACTAGTAGGAAGAGGAATGAGAATGTTTGGTACAGTGAGGACCAGATAGTGAAACGCCAGTTAAGGCTCAGATTTACTTCACAAATTAGGTCTATATTGTACAGAATATTCTCATTCTTTACAACCGGCAACACTTTGTGAGCTCAAGCAACTGAAATATGGATTGATTTACACAGGACTTTTCCTTAAAATAGCCGGTCATAAATAAATAGGTAATAAAATTCATTTATTGTTATTTTTATTTGAATCTGAAGCTTATGATTTGAAACTGATTAATTAGGATGTCTAATCTCATTGCTGATCATATCTGTTGAAATGCTGTGTATTGTCAGATTGCTGCCCTCTCTGTCTGCCTGACGACTTTAGACATAGACAATGACAAATTCACCTTTATGTTAATGTAAAAAAAAAAAACTCGAGGACAGTGCACAGTGCAAAGTGAACTTATTCATTAGTTCTTCTCCGTAAAGGCGATGGCAGTGGGGGAGTCACCTACAGTCACAGATCAGCTGTGGAGCAGTGAAAAGAGCTGCAATAATGAGCTAAGAACATGAGCCGGTCAGGAGAGAAAAGGAGAGAGAGAGAGAGAACAAGACAGAGAGAGAGAGAGAGAGAGAGAGAGAGAGAGAGAGAGAAGGTGAAGTGAAATAAGAGTTAAAATGACAGATACATTGGGAAGCTTAGTATTACAACCGACTCATCAAACATGCCAACTAGGCCATGGGAGCCTGCAACAGTATTCATTTCTACCACATCCAGATTAGAACTGCCATCCCCAGGAGAGAGACCCACCTACTGGTATGCATGCCTGTGGCCAGACCAGGCCGAGACATGGGCTTCTCAAGTTAGATCCCGCCAATCGATAGCACTGGCTTGGAAAAACTGCACTTCAGGATTTTCAAGGACATGATAATTGTTTATATACCACAGAGTTATTGATGGGAGTCTGGGATGGCCTTGGCAGAGGAGAGAAGAAAGTTCCATGTTCTTTCTTTGGAAAACATCTTGGATTATATAGGGATTCAGGCCAGTTAAAAAGGTCATGGACTTTTTTGCTTTCATTTTCTTTTTATGAGAAAACAAGGTCAATGAAACATTCAAAACGCTACTTGTGCTTTTGTCTGAAAATAATTGCAGGGATTTAACTTTTGAATCATTTTGTTTTGACTGACTTTTCTTGACATGTGAACAGACTTATTTAGATGTTTGTATTTGATACTTCGTGCTTTCACAAGATAAAATATGTGAAACAGAAGGAACTATAGACATATGAAGCAAACATATGAAAATACATATACTCAACATACTCAGAGAAACACACCAAAGCTTAAAAAAAACACAATCAGTCGGAAACACACAATAAATAAAGCATGTATGCCAATAAATAGCACTGAAGGCTGCTTCAAAGTCTGCATGACGAACAGCACTGATATCTTAGTATCAGTAGAATAGCAGAATACAGTATTCAGATAAAGCAGCTAGTTATTATTACTAATTTAGCCAACCATAATCTGTTTAATATCGTTTATTGTTCTCATTGTAAGTGATTAGGCCATGAAATAGGAAATGGATGCCGTGAAAAACACCTTGGAAATTAGGCTGTTATTAATTTATGCAACCAGGTGTGTGGTCATGATAATGACACACACACACACACACACACACACACACTCCAGACCATGTTTGTTCATTTGAAAACCAAACACTCCTTTAAATGTGCCAATTCAGAGACATTGAACATGACACTAACATGGCAGAGAAAAACCTCATTTCCCATTCAAAAGTACAGAAACATAAACACTAAATAGCAATGACCAGGTTTTAACTGGGGGAATTCATGGAGTTATTTCAGATCAGTCAACCCTTCAAACAGGACTCAACGTGTTTTATGATGTGCATTGGAGATACACTCTCTCTCTCTCTCTCTCTCACACACACACACACACATACACACCATGCATGCAAGCTGAGGGCAGTGATTGACACTTGAATACCCCTTAGCAGAGACATGATTACAGACTTCAGAATCATGGCCCAGGAACCTGAAACCAACAGCTTGCAGCTGTCACAATTCAAAGACAGACATGAGTTCAGCGCTTAAGACTTAAGGCTATTTAGGAGGTTCTAAGGGTCCTCCTCTCTGTGCAGACTAGATACTACGCTTAAAACATGGATTGATGAATTCATTTTATTTGCAGTAACATGAATTACTTGTATAGGTGTGGGTGGAAAGGATAAGCAAGTGGAACTCAGAGCAAAAACCCCTACAGTTCTGCCCTTCAAAAACCCAAGGCTGGGCTGACATGATAATAGTGGGATACTTTGGAGGAAATGTAATTCGGCAACGCCAAACAAGCACCTGCATCAAAATCAATATGGGTATATTGTCTCATTTTTATCTACAGCACAGTTCATTATCATTCCTCAAGGTTTTATAGAAAAGTTGGTAGTAAGGGAGAAATATGGATGTCCCCTTCTCCTGTGAGAATCGGACATTATGTCATGCTCCTCTCTGACAGCGGGAAGATAATTGGTACCTGAAAAGAGACAAACTTGGAAACCAATAGTTGAAATCTTGAGACAGAATGCAGTTTTTTTTTTTTTTGCTTTGCCTTTTGCTCCTGCTGGATGCTGTGTGTGTAGAGGGTGATTTGCATTGCAACACACCTACCCTGCTGTTTGATTCTTTAATTGCCTCTGAGAGATTCAGAGATCTCAGCAGGCGCCTCTCCCTGCTCATGTATAATGGGCCACTACTGTTAAACATGGTGCTCGAAACAGGAAACTTTTCTGGCACTTTGGGATTTTGAATCTGAAGCGAGGTGCATACTGAGCATTAATAGTTGATATAAAGACTTGGGATATGCTAAATTACGACTGTTGCTAGGGCATCCCTGGATTGATTTTCAAAGGAAAATGCAAATGTGCGGTAGGTCAATATTTTATGTCCCCGGTGTACTGGCTTAGAGAAACTGCGTTAGGTTACATTTGAACATTTACATTTGAAAGCTTAGACACATGACACTGACAGGTATTCAGACTCCATAACGGTACTGGACTGAATTGGTTTCATTGTACTGCTATATGGAATATGACTATAAAATTGTCAAAGTGGAGCTGTAATGTTTGTATGCACTCCTATTGGCTGAGTCACTTGAGTGCAATAGGCAACTAATGGTGTGGTGCTTCTGGAAAGTGACGAAAGCAGGAGTTTATATTCTTCTCGCTTTCGATAGCTATTCATGTCCAAATCTTCTTAACCGTATGTCAGACTGTGTTTTTAACTTTGTGTCAAAACGTTTGTGTCATCCACGAAGGCCTAATGGTACACACACCTTTATGTGCTGAGATTCGCCTCCACCATTGCCATCCTCAACATTAGTTCTTCATTTGGGAAACACAGCAGAGATGTTCAGCTGGTGCAAGTCGTCATAGAGCCTCTGGTACTTGAGTGAGACTACAGAAATGGGTGTACAGTATATCTACACTGGGGTAAAACATCTGTCTTCCAACTCGACAGCATGACCTTCCAGCATAGTTTTTGCTTAGCTTTGCAATGCCCACTAGAAGATTCTGTGAAGTAGCCTCTGCTATAAGGCGCCGTAGAAACGTATTCATGCACACACATCAACAAGCATTTGCAAAGGAAGCCTAGTTGTTGTGTTTGAGGGCTGTTTCTTGATGGTGTGGTTTTTAATGTGGTGATTCTTTGAATGGGCACAGATAGTTTGGTCAGGGGATGCTGTATTGGGGAAGGACTTCTTTTGCACATCTTGGGTTTGGTAAGTGGTACTTTTGTGGCCACCAGAAGGAAGTTGTGCCCTGTTGTTAAATCTTGTGGTGTTAAATTGGTTTGGTAGCTAATTTGGCCACAGTGTGTGTATATGTAAAATATGATGGAATTAGATTAAAAATAATCTCTCCTGATGCATGCTGTGAGTGGGGACGGTAATGGTAGAAGGCACGCCGTCTCATGAGTCATTCTAGTCCAGGAAAGCTGCTATCTGGAAACAACTGGCCCAGGATTTTACACATTCAGTAGAGGCCCTCTGTGTCCCTTCTTAAATAGCTTTGATAGATCATTGTGAGGCATTGGGCATTATGGGTATCGCCGAAAAATAAATTGAAAGGGCTGAATGTCCCCTGTCGGTGTGTGTGTGTGAGAGAGTGAAAAATACCAGAAAGTCTGTGTGTGTGTGTGTGTGTGTGTGTGTATGAAACCAAGTGGCTGCCATGTATCCCAGCATGTCCATGTTCTAGTGATCTCCTGCAGGGAAATACATGCTACCCACTGACTGACAACAATTTTTCAGCCAGCATACAATCAAGGTTTTTTTTGCTTAGTCGTATAGTGAAGATTTCCTTCGGTTGGCCAAGGCTTCTCTGACCAAGGAGCCAGCTAGTGAGTGAACTACAATGCACTGCAACCCACAGTTGAGTGGTTCCATTGCACATCTGTTCCATGCCTGCATCAAAGGGCAGGGGGTTAGTGTCTCTTTGTAAGGAGCAGGTAGACTCAACATAGAGGAGGAACCAAGCTGTAATCTCCTCCTGTGCTTCATCCTCCCACCATTCTTCTCAGGGTGACTTTTCTGCAGAAGTCGGCAGGTGGAAGTGGAGGTGGAGTGAACCGTCATAACCACCCCCTCCCCACCACCACCACCCATCACCAGCTGCCATTCCAATTTTGCTCACGTCTCGCCGTGATGGCAGAACTAATCTGGTGATCTCGAGCGACACTGAGAGCATCGCTGCCAAGTATGTGTACGTGCGTGAGTGTGTGAGTATGTGTGGACACCTTTGCTGCGTGAGTGTGTGTATGAATGTGTGCTAGAGGGAGGGAGGGAGAGAGAGAGAGAGAGAGAGAGAGTATGTCTTTGTGTGAGAGTTTGTAAGGATGATGGTGGTAAGCTGCAGTCCCACCTACTGAATGAGACACATGAGTCACTGTGCAGATGCACAGATATAGTCAATGATCCATGTGAAGAATGTCAAGAAGAATACAAGTTCAGTCCCCCCATTGCTACAATTTCCTTTTTCCCTTTGATGATCAGCCTCTCTCCCTCACCTGCATGAATTTATGAATGTAATTGGCCACCTGAAGCAGGAGAGGTCATCCCTTGTCCACCCGCACTACACACAAATCAAACTGGGCCACTGCACGGCTGCCAAAAGCCGTAATTGAACTCCTCCGATGGACATTACTGTCACTGAGCAGCGGTGTGTGGTCCCTACAGGCCTGTCTGATGTGGGGGGAGGCCCAGGGTTGGGGAAAAGGGCACATCTTGTTGAGGTCGGTTAAAACTCGACTCAGTGGGTTTGCCTGGAAAGAAGTCAAGTGCTTCTGCAGTTGATTATACAGAAAATAGTGATATGAGGACTCTATTCAGACACAGACACACACACACACACAAACAATATATTAGGGTAGCAGTAATAGTACAGTAATAACAGGGATTAAAGACAGTTACAATTATGGCCATATAGTCTCACAGTGCTAGTTCTCAGTCCTGAAGTTCTCCTGAAAGTCTGTGTCTTGATGACAGTACTACTTTAATCAACAATACAGAAGGAATTTCCAAACTGGCAAAACTCTATTTAAAAGGATACATTCATTCCTTTCTCTCCGGTACGGATGACTGCTGCAATGATATTTCCATAAGCCTTCCCTAAATAAGACTATGAGCCAGCTTTAACCATTACACGAGCCTGAAGTCTCATGAAAACCAAAACAGAGCACATTACTCCAGTACTTAAGTTTTTACACTTCGTCTAGTAAGTCACAGAAATGGGACGGACCAAATTATTCTGAGATATGTTTCACCAGTACACACCTGCTAGACCTCTCAGATTACTGGAGACAAATCCGTAATACCTCCTGTCACAAGTAAACACAGTGGAAGAGGTTTTTACTGCTCCGCTGCTGATCTCTCAAAACAACTTCTTAATGATATCAAAGTGCTCCACCTTCAAATCTACACTTATACCTTCCACAGATTTCAAATCATTTTGTTAAGTGATGGAACACTACTTAACAACACTATCATTTTTTACTCATTGTTTTAGAATCCTTAATCATTCATTATTCCGCATTCTATATTTTAAGTCATATGAATTATTCATGTCTATGTGTTGTGCCTTGTGAATAAGCTTGTCTTCCTCCCCTGAAAAGCGACCACGCAATTGCAAAAGTATTTTTTTTTCTCAAATCAATGCATGTGGTGTCTGATTACCTGTCACATTGGCCTGCCCAGGAGTTTCTAACCTTTTGCTGGTGGCAGCACATAAATCATTTTCTAATCCCGCACACTCATGATTAAAGGAACACTGGCCCATATTAGGAGAGCTCTGCTGCTCACCGGACACCAGGAAGGAGAATGTGGAGCAAGGGTTGGAGGGGAGGAGAGGAGAGGGGGGCGGGCTTGGCATTGGCTTTCGAATTTTCACTCACTGCAGTGCTCATCTTCAGGATAATGATAATATAAGGTGAAATAATGACTTTGCCCGTCTTGACGCCTCTGACCGAGCAATTTTCTGGAGATTAACTTCGACCCTGGGCATCATTATGGAGGGGCCATACGAGACAAAGTCTACTCGGAGAGATTCAATTAATGAGTGCTGGGTGCATCGTTAGGACATGTTTGATGCAGTTTCTTTGGGGAGTGAGAGAGGAAGGTTGGGACAGTGGGAAATTAATTTGGTAGGGAGGAGGAATGTGGCGGAGTGGGGGTAGGGGGAGACAATATGGCCGTCCCTCACTGCGCATGGTGCATGGGAGCCTTTGGTGACGAAGTTAATTAAATACCTGTGAGGAGGGGAGGGAAGGTGGACTTGAAAGTGTACCATTCAGGAGCCTGGGGCCAAATCAGGACCTAATGTTACGCAGGAAGACTAATGGAGCCCTTGCTGTTTTCTAAGGACAAATCAAAGGGAAAGAGAAACCACAGGAAATTCATGTAACGGGCCTCTGCCATGTTAAGGGAGCTCTGTCTCTCTCAGATAGAATTCCAATTTTGTTCACTATGATGCAAGAACTGAACATCAAAGGCTGGAAATCTAAAGTCCAGTGTAGGCTTTTAAGAGTCAATCTGCCACCTCTTATATTGTGAGGCCTAAAAGTGATGTTTACTACATTTGTAAGTCACACAAAGTTCCTGTCATTTTTGTCCATTTTCAGATTTTAATCGCTCTCCTAGCTTTGAGAACCTCTTCCACCCACTTGCTTTGAAGATGCTTTTCCCTTTATTGTTCAGGCAACTGTTAGTGTGAGCCACTTACTGTGTCAGACAAAAGATCCACTTGTGTTCTCTGTGTTCCAGGACTTAAAGGACTTTGGGTAACAAAGAGATCCATCTTCTTCATTTAAGGAGCAAAACATGGAACGTTCGCCCTCTGTCCATACAGCAAGTCTGGGGGAAAAGCTTACAGAAGTGTGCTCACTCGGGACTAACTTCATGTGGGTCTTGGTGGTCTACCAGAAGCTCCTGTACCCTGTGCCACACTTCCGGCTGCTCTGATGCTTAAACCAGTGGCCGACACCCATTAATCTCTGCTCCGGTGCTTTCGGCCCTTACGGGTAATGAGTGTTTCTGCAGGAGGCCAGTAGTCAGGCTCCTGTTCTCTGCTCTGCTCTGCACTGCACTGTTCAGTCAAAATGGAGCCCCTAATTGTCTCCCTGGAGGTTACCTGGTCTCTGGCACCAAAGTGCTATTGTGTTATTATAGAACCCTGTCTGAGACTCTCTTTCACACTTACTCCCTCCCTACTTCTTCACCTGCACATGTATACTTATATATACATCCCTCTCTCTCTCTCTCTCTCTTTCTCTCTCAAGCCACACCATTTCTTTTATATGTGTAATTTTCCTTTCACTCATACATTTTGTTTCTTTCTCCTTCATTCACATCATAATAGGTAGTCTCTCCCTCTCTGTCTCTCACTCACAGACACACACACACACACACTTCTCTCAAATCAGACCTCCTTGAGCCTGGCTGCCATCAATTCACTTGTGAGAGATGACAGTGAGCTGTCCTGTGTCCTGACCATGAACCGCGGGGGGGAGAGGAGCAATCACCCGGCTGCCCACCCTGTCGACCCGTCCCTGCCAGCCCTCTGACATGGATGAGGCTGTTAATGGCGATTGGCACCCAGGCTACATGGGGTCCACGCCGCTTACTCACTCACTGGTTTGCTGAGTGCCTGCGTTGTGCTTGCCACTGATGAATCACATTGGAGGGGGGGCGGGAGGTGGGGGGTAGTGCAAAGCCCCCGGTGAGGGATGCACACCAATCACCCCAGAGGTGGCATTGGGTTGGGGCTGGGGTGGAGATTAGGGAAAGGGCACAATTGGATCTAGACAGCAAACCTGTCAAATGTTGTCCCTAGTCCCTTGAATGGGTTGCCACATGTTTCAGTGGTAGTGTAAGTTTCACTGTTTCACCGAGGAACAGATTAAGAATGTATAAATCGGTAGAAGAATGTATAAATCAGTTGCATATGATCTACTGCGCTTCCTTCTTTCGTGTTGTGGGTACACTAACTGTACACAGACACATACACACGGATTTACAGGGTGTGGTATATTCTGTATTTTAAACAAATGCCTAAATGAAAACCAGCATGTACATACATCCAGTAATGTACCCAAATCCCTACTTACGTATACAGAAGCAGGTAACTTAAATGGCAAACAGAGTACAGTGTAAATTATTAAAACTTTTATTTCACTCTGAGCGGCTGCCTCTTGGCTTTAATTGCCACCCAGTATCATCGAGTGCCGGCTGCCCTCTGTGCTCGAGAATGCAGTGAGAATTCATCTCACATCCGCGCTGCCAGGCCCATCACCCTGAGATATGTGAGGGCAACGTGAACCGCTCACATCATCGGTAATGAACCCAGAGTGAGAGGCGAATCGAGGCGAGACGAGGTGCGCGCCATGCAGTCGCCAGAAATTCACCCTCCGCCAAGCCAACCCCCCTCACCAACCCCTTAATGAGATTCGCTTCCACAAAGTGCAATTTGTAATGGCGCAACTTCTCCATTAGCCTGTCTGCGATGCCCGCGACCCAGTAACCTTCAGAGATCGAATGAAACTTGCTTGGACCATCAAGACAGATGCTGGCCAGACGAGCCCCTTAGGTTTAGACCTTCTATCTCTCTTGCTCACTACATGTCCTTTAGAGCTCCATAAAATGAAATTCTCCAATATGGGTGCATTTTCTCCATACCTCTAGACCTTGCTAGCAGGCTTATAGGGAAGTACAGTACCTTCAATAACCCCCTTATATCTTTAAGATGCTGTTATTTACACCCTGAGGCCTTGCCTTGGATTATGTGCAGTATATACAGCCACTATTTAACTTTATCAATCGATCTTGATGAAAAAGGCACTTGATTGTCAGCAGAGTGCTATTAGATCCTTCCTTCTCTTGTGTGAGGGACTGCTCTGCTCCAGCGTCTCCTGCTCCTCAGGGCCAGGCTGAGGGGACACCCTACTTAAGATAGGGGTAATAGAAATATAAGTGAGGGTCCCACCGGGCCCTTGCTTTTAATTTTGAAAAGGACCTGCAATCATCAGCCATTTAATTGGACATTGTTCAATAATTACATTTTTATAAGGAGTGTTACCGGGGCAATATGAGCTTTAATTAAACAAACTTCAGTCACTTCGAGATGTCCCTGTAGACTTCTACGTCATGGTAGCCAACCAGACTGTGGAGCAATCCATGCTGTTTCTCTCCACTTTTTAAAGTCTTTTTAAACCTCTCTGTACAAAAGCAATATGCTGCACTTAGTTTCACAATCAGAGCAGTTTGTATCCTGGAACAGCACCCACTGTGCTGTTATCACTGGAGTATGCATGCCATTGGAAGTGAACTTCAATTCCTGGTGGTTCTTTTGTTGTATGGATCCATATTTTCATCCTGATTGCTTATATTCTCAAAGGCCTCTGTAACCTACAGCATCTGTACGTTGTGTTGCCCCCATAAGGGAATAAATTTCATTATATCTTAAGGAACATACAGTGAATGATGCTCAGACTGTTGTAAATGTCTTTGTTACAAGTTGGTTACAAATATCTTCAAATACCTAAAGTAAATGAGGAAAATAACTTGGTATTTGACAAACTTTGTATAGTCTCAGACTCAAGATTCAAGATTCAAGATAGTCTCTATGACATCTCATTATACCATCATAAGAAAGTAAAATTCTTGTGTTTTTGCTCCTCAGAAATAAATAATAAATAAATAGCATGTTAAGTGTTGAGAGGGAGTGTGTGTGTGTCTGTGAGTGTGTGTGTGTGTGTGTGTGTGTGTGTGAGGGAAAAGGAAAAAAAAAGGAAAGTGTTGTAGTGAAAAGACTGACTGGCACAGTCATTGTGTTCATAAGCCTTGTTGCTTGGTGGTTTCTGAGTCTGGTGGTCGGAGCCTTAAGACTATGATATTGCTTGCCAGATGGTAGCAGCTGAAACAGTCCATGACTAGGATGGCTGTGGTCCTTACTTATTCTTTTGGCCTTCCTGATGCATTGCCTCTTATACAAATCCT
Organism: Tenualosa thibaudeaui; assembly: GCA_027481765.1. Lineage (NCBI taxonomy): Eukaryota > Metazoa > Chordata > Actinopteri > Clupeiformes > Clupeidae > Tenualosa > Tenualosa thibaudeaui. Next base: position 5,080,766 of record JAIFZK010000013.1, on the reverse strand, counting down.
GGATGCAGGGCAGATAACATTCACAGGTGCTTTATGCTGTGCACACGACTCTTTGCAGTGCCTTTTGTTTGGTAGCAGAGCAACTTCCAAACTATGCAGTGATGCTTCTGGTCAGAATGCTCTCTGTAGTGCCTCTATAAAAGGCATTTAGAATCTTTGTTCGCATACCAAACCTCCTTAGTTGTCTGAGGTGGAAGAGACATTGCTAAGCTTTTTTAACAATCTGTGCTATCCCAGGTCAGGTCTTCTGTGATGAACACCAAATAACTGGAAGTGATGATTTGATTGATCCTTTCTACTGTAGAACCATTGATGATAATGCGGTCCAATTGATCTCCTTTCTTCCTGAAGTTTAATATCAGCTCTTTGGTCTTTGCAGTGTTGAGAGAAAGGTTGTTGTTCCTGTTCCTGACACCACTGTGTTAAGTTGTTTACTTCGCTCCTGTAGGCTGACTCATCATTGTAATCAGGCCAATTATAGTGGCGTCATCAGCAAACGTAATCACCATATTAGAGTTATACATAGCTGCACAGTGGTGAGTGTACAGGGAATTTAGGAGAGGGCTCTGGACACAACCCTGAGGAGCACCTGTGTTGATGGTCAAGCTGCTGGGTACAATGTAACAATCTGTAGACACACCAGCCAACTGCTATGAGAATGCTCTGATGACAAGCCCTGGTATCCTATCAGACTCCCAGCAAGAGGCCATTTTGTCTAGTGAGGGTCCAGTGAGTGAGAATAGCAGATGTGTCACAGAGTGAAGTCACAATGAGAAGGTTTTGGGTAGGAAGGACCAACATCCTCAGAGGCTCTGAGTTAGTTACAGGCAGACCAGCAGGAGGTCACACTGCACCAAGCTGCTCCTGTCCTCTCCCTCACTCCCTGACTGAATAATGCAAATGCCTCCACATTGCTGATAAGCTCCACTAATTGAAGGATGTTTTTTCTATGTTTCTGTTGTTTTCTTCTCTCTCTCTCTCAAAGGGATGCTCCTGGTAGGGGAGTTTTGCACTACGGTGGAGACCGTTATCCCTTTTTAACTGAGATGTGCATAGATGCTTGAGTGTGTGCATTGGCAGGGGGTAGCGTTGGCTGATTGATGCAAAATTAAACAATGTCTTTTGGCAAACAGTGGGAAACCATTTCAGTCAAGTCAGTTTCAACAACAACAGCTTGACAAGGTGCCTGGCAAACATGGAGAGCAGCAACACAAAAAGGAAAGAGCGTGAATCAAAGTTAAATTCAGGGGCATATGATCATTCACAAGCACTGAAGCACAGCTTATAAAGTCCTGTCTCAGGAGAGAGCCTTTCTGTCTTTCTCTACTTTTGTATGCTTTACAGTACAGGAGTAAATAGCACTGTAGCCATTGCTGACCACAACAGAAGCAAATTTGCTGATGGACTTCAGGTAATTGCCATCAATGGATGGACAAGATAATATGTACCGGTTTTAGCCAGTGCTAAAGCTGCTAGTGTCTATTTGAGATTAAGTTTTCATTTATTAATAAAATAGGACTGGACCCAAAACAACCTCCATTCAGTCATGCATATAAAGTATTAGAACACCTAACATTAGTGCACAGTAAAGTATTAGAACACCTAACATTAGTGCACAGTAAAGTATTGAAACACCTGCGCTTGGCAGTGGTTTCACTGCAGGTATTATTCTCTGAACCTGACAGCTTTTCATTAGTTTAGTTTGCTTTTTGGTCATGTAGTGTGGTAGCTTTCCCATAAGCTACATTTTCAGAGCATCAGCTCACAGCAGCAAAACTTACATCTAGGCCATGCACGGAAGATCGGAAGATAATGTGATGCATTTGTATGAGAGGTGCCATAAGTCAATTCTGTGTCTTCTATCACTCATGTGTGTATAATACAGTAATTGTAAAAGGTATAATCATTTTAGCATTAGAAAAACTATAATGCAAAATCATGTAGGCATCATAAGAAATATTGTATAACCATAGGGAAATTAGACATTTTTTCAGGACCCAAAAAAGCACACACATGCACATACTATCATCCCGTTAGACCTCCTGGGCACGGAATGTGGAAATTATGGTTTTAAAGGCTTTTTACTTATATAAAAGTACAGTTATATGCTTTTAGTTAGACACAATTGTATGTCTATTGGAGAGACCTGTAGGTTTGGTCACACTAGAATTTTAGCAGAAAGGTTGGACCCTTTCATTTATTACATTTACATATAAGTAGCTTTGCATGTAGTAAACTGCTTCTGCCATTTTTTTGTAACTTAGCGTGCTGCGTTTTGTCTTTGGGTAGCTTTAGTGTAGTGAAGCTTCATCTGATGTGGGGTATCTCCTGGCTTAGTTAACTACATTTTCTGAGTAGCTTGCCCAACACTGCCATTGCGCCCACTGGAACTCTGACAATCCAGAGTACAAATCCATAGGTATTGATGTGAAGTCCTTTCTTTGCAGCTGTAACTGCTTCCACTCTTTTGGAGAGGATGTTTAGAGTGTCTGTAGTAATGTCTAACAGAGAATAGAGAATGGTATTCAGAATAGTGAAATCAGGGACTGACCTCACAAGAAAGCCTCACTGGCAAGCTATTGACATCTTAAAGTGTTTGATGGCACAGAGGAAGATGTTTTCAGTGGGCCAGTCAAGTTCTTCCCCACCACACTTGCTAAATGAACAGAAAATGGTCTTTATGGAAGTTGCTTTGTGCACTGTTATGTATGAATGAACACACTTTCCATGTGTAAACTTTTTTTGGAAATCCTTCTCAAAACAGTTAAAGGTTTTACAATAATGCTGGGACTAACTCTATATTAATACTTAGTTTTAGAATTGAAGCTCCTTTGGGTGTAATGGCAGGTATCCCAGCTGATATAGTGTATATTACAAATTGTTGCATGTTTAAATTAGATGCAATGGCATTGAGGTATACTGTACACACATTCATTATTGGTATGGGTTTGTCTGAGTCTGAGGCTCTGGATCTGGGGACTGAAATAAATGATAGCCATCTGACTTCGAGAGGTTTCAAAGAAGATCGAAATGCACATAATTATGTATAGAAAATTGCTATTGGACCCACAGACTAAAACATGAAGAGTGTTTATAATCCTTAAAACTTCAGCTCCCAGTCAGGTTTATGAAATACGTCAACTGCAAACATAGACCACCACGTTGTCTTTGCCCTTGTCAAAGGAGTCTGTGATATTGATCTTCAGCCATGTTTCAAAAGACTTGCTGCTGAATTGATGACATCCAGAGATTCAAGTCATCCATTTTTGTGTCCTTTGGGTGCAAATCCATAAGACTGTTTATTGATCCAGAAACCACCATATGCAACAGACTGCAAAATGTCAGACATTCTTTCACCTTTTAAATTCCAAACATGAAACAAGAAGGAAATAGAATGGAATACATTGTGAACTGTGGAAAACAAAGAGGCATTCATGCATTGTGTGATAAGGAGTAGTGGCCTTGAGCATTTCCAGATTTATATTTGAACAGTTTGAAAAAGGAAATAAATCACTTTGATAACTGCTGTGTCAATGGCAGTATGTCATTATCTCCAAAAAAGGGCACCTGCTTACTCATTAAAACAAGACACGTTTTTCATAGAGGTATCATTGCACTCACATAGTCTATGCATTCATTACATCCATGCAACCAACAGCAAAACTTCAAAAGGAATTCATCCCCTTTGCCAGAAGAAGAAAAAAAATAAAGATCAAAATACTTCTCTATGCATGCAGTCACTTCCTATATGCAAAAGTAGCTTATCTTGGGTGAGCATATTTACAGATAAACATTTCTGCAAAAACAATTTATCAGCTTTTTATCATAGTCAAGGAATTGGCAGCTTGTGTAAAATGGACATTTTGCAGTTCAGCATTTTATTTCCATTTTTCTTTTTTACTTTAGTTTTACTTTTTGTACTTTTGAATAAGTCATTGATTGATTGTACAAATGCTCACATCCATCTAATCTGACATGAAGACTTCAGATATCACCACACTAGTGTTACTACCTTTACAACATTTTTGTTTGGATGTTTGTCCAACAAACAAAATATGATAAATATGTGTAAACTATAAATGCTGAGATGATACCAATAACAATTTTGTAAGTACTGTATATTGAGGGAATTGTTCTAAATATTGAAATTCTAGCACATCGTGGAGCTGATGACATTTTTGCCCTGTTATGCATGTATACTACTTTGAAATTCAACCAGTAAAATGAAACAAAATGAAACAAAACAGATTCTACACAATAGTCCCCCCCCAGTCAAGATGCTGCTCCAGGGAGTCCATACGTGTGTGTGTATGTGTGTGTGTGTGTGCTCTCATTATTATCTTTCACATGCAGCAATTTCCTGCCATATTTCATGGGGGTTGGGATAATGATTCTGTGTTCACCCTTGTGGAACCATGGGGCTCGCTCTTTTGCAGCGTTTTACTGGGAATGCAGGAGTGTGAAGGGCTGATTAGTCTCAGGTTGGGCTTGGTCTCACCTCAAGGTGACAAGTCACTGACTTAACACACTACTTTCATAACCCCCCCCCATTCCCACACCTCCTTAGTGTTGGTGTGGCCCTTTCCTGCTAACAGATGATGTTCCAAGACCGGAGGAAGAAACACAAGTGGCAAAAAATGAATCATCACTTTGCAAAGTGCTGAAAGTCAAGAGGAACTTACTGTGCTGATGTTGTGTGATTAATGTGGATATACTCTATGCTGTAAGTGCCTTCCCTTGGCATTTTCTGACATAAATCAAATTTACAATTTTCTCACTATGAAATATGCATAGATATTGAGGAAAAAAACATGGAAGTCATTTTAATATTTAAGCAACAGAAACAGAGTACAAGCAAAGCTTGTGAGTCACTCCAACTTGTAAATTTGGGGAGTAAGTAACCAACATCACTGATGTCCTGAGAAGAAAACTCAAATACTTCAGAACTCCCCTTTAGAACATGGACTGTTTGGAAGCTATAACATAGAGTGTCCAATACAGCACCTTAATTCAACAATTAGATTTATGCTTGCTTTTATTTTGTATGCTAAAACTAATATTGTTTCAAGAACTGACAAAGACAAGTGCAAACTTTCTCCTTTCCTTAAGAACATTCCCTATTTAGTCAGTCAGAGTTCTTTGTATACACATACAAATATAAATCAAAACAAATGACAAATTAAAACAAAAATAGAACAGCAACAATAACACTCGGTATGCTGAAAAAGATCGTGTTGTTGACAAAACCAGGCCATCTTGTCTGTCAGTTCCGAACAATTCCCAGCTACATACCTGACAACATGACCATATGTTTTAAGATCAGCTTTACAGATTCAAATAATGCCTGCAAAAGAAAGCAAAATCAATTGAAAAGAAATACCCTTGCCTAGGCTGTATAACATTAAAAAGGGACACTTAATAGAGAGATATGCCAGTGACCCCTTGATCATTCCCGACTAAAGAGGGGTCATGACTTTTGCGATGGGTTTATCAGGGAGAAACCACTATGAAACACTTCCTTCATGACCTCTATCTGAATGCACAGAGGAACGTCCCAAAATCACACAGCATTCCATCTACAGCAATAGGTAAATGATTCACCTCCCTACTTATATTGGACATAATATCAAAAGATTCGTGCCAAGCTATTCCAAAATCAAAGTTAATGTCAGCGGTGACACTATTAACCCTCAATCACTCACTCTACTCCCACTGCAAATCCTTTTGATTGCTTATGAAAATGCATGGTCTTTCCTTCACCTTGTGGGACTGACCAGACACAAAGGCATTTTCCCCCCTCAGTCATGCTGCTGAGGGTGCAGAGGGGTGGAGAGGAGGAAGCAGGGTCATGGTTGTCTGGCAAAAAAATACTCATTTGGTGGCTCTGCTTCTCTTCTGTTCCAACACTGAAATTATTCTTGCTGGCTGTGAAATGAAAGGTCTGAACTTGAATGTTTGAAGGGTAAATTTTGGATTAAAATTGAAATAAAACTAAAGCCTTAAATCCCTAAAAATCCCTAAACATACTTTTACTCTACATGGCATTATGATGATGTGGAGTGGCTGGGTGTACAGACTCCAGTGCCGTAGATCAGGTTTGAGTTGGTTGAAGTTCTTGTGTGCCAGTGTATTTATATGTGTGTGTTTGTGTTTGATAGAAAGCGTGAGAGAGAGAGACAGAAAATGGGAATGAGGGGGTACAGGGCAGGTAGCTGTGGCCAGAGTCCCCACCTCTACAATGTCCTCCCTTCAGCACCACTAATCTATTGGCCTGACAGCACCTCCACTCACCTGGGCAGATTTGTGGGCCAAACAACCCTCTGCACGACACCAAAACACCCCGCTAGTTTGTGACACATCAATTTTCGAGGGGTGTGTGTTTTTTCACAGAGTTTCGTCTGAGTTTGTCTGGGAGTCTGTGTGTGCGTGTGTGTGTGTGTGTGTGTGTGTCTGAGTGTATGTGTGTGTGTGTGTGTTTGTGTTTTGTTTGGGATGGGAGAAGGTGAGATTGATGTACCTCTTTTTTTTCTCCCCTCAACCCGGCTGTCCCTTGAAAACAGATCACAAGGAATACATTGTTCCACACTCCATCAAAGTTAAATGGAGAAGTCAGTCATTTGTCCAACTGGGGACCAATAACTTACCCCAGGACAAAAGCTGAGGACAAAAGAGACTTCTTTAAACCAACTTACGTGTATCATATATAACAGTCCTTAGCTGTAGAGCAACCGTATAGCCGGAATGCTGAAAACTCAAAAAGCATCAATGTCACCTTTTTGTGGTTCTTTTAAAAGACATTTTGTTAGCAGGCTCAGCAGAAACCACTGAATGGCTGTGCTTTCCCCCCTGAGGGGTCTGATGCTAATTGCCTGCGAAGGCCCACGGCGCACCTCCACCGACTGCACCCACACAGTCACGAAAGCAAGGCTGCATTTGCTCTTTTAGGCTGGGTTCACACTGTCAAAAATCCACTGAATCCCTTGCCTTTTGTCTTTAAACAAGCAGGCAAATATATATATATATATATATATATATATATATATATATATATATATATATATATATATATATTCTATCTATTCTATCTATTATCTATATCTATTCATATTTATATGTATATGTATATATATGAATAGAAACATCTCTGTGGGTAAGCTCGCCTTTGCTTACCTGAGCAGGTGGTAATTAGGAAAACATTCAAAAAGAACATGATAAAAAAATGGTTTGGTCATGCTGTGCGCAGTGGTGGACAGTCTGAACAGGAGCTGGACAGGGTCCTCCATTCTGGAATGTCATTAGCCTGGCCATGCCTTCCTGCACACTTTTGTTCCATCATCATCTACCTACAGTGCTAGCCTGAATTTGATCCCGTGGCGCTTGTTGTCCCTTCAGTGAACAGAGGGAGGAGTTGTGAATGCAGAGCTAGAATGCTATCAGTTAAGGCACGCTATCAATCAAGGGCTGATCCAATCTTTTTAAACTTCAACACCTCATGCAAGCAATTGTTTCTCACCACCGAATGTCCAGACTCTCTGTACGAAATAAAGTGTAGAACAAGGGGTTGGATTTATTATCAGGCCAGAGTGTCATGTCACTGAATAGCAAGAGAAAATGTGGAGCCATTTAGCTATTTTTCAGCACTTAATTGTGAGGTACACAGATGCATTTATAGTGTCGAACGTCGAACACATCTCTACATGAGTGTTCACACACTCATGTGGGCCAGGTGGGCCTTTAACTCATGGCTTCAGGTAACCAAGACCGCAGTATGACGGCGACAATTATTCCAGCACATGTCTGCACTGACCCCTGTCTGCATTCACATTAATCAGTGGATGTCATGCAGCACACACACGTGTGTGTGTGTGTGTTTCTTGTTTAGGGTGGGGTACTTGGGCCTGATAACATTATGCTGATGTAGGGAGGGTGTTTTGGGGGCGCAGTCAGAGTGTGGTCTAGAACTCTCCGAAGGATACAGGCACTGCACAGGGGAAGGCCTGATGAATCCCACTAGCTTTATAAAGGCAAGGTGAAGGATATCTTTTACACAGAGCCATTTGCAGCATGTCTTTGTTTCTGACCTCATCAGAACAAATGCCCATTTAATAATAATTGAGGCATAGCTCTTATACAGTATATAGGCCTAGCATTTGTATGTGATACTACTGACAGTGTATTACATAAATAAAAAGAAATGCGGATTAATCATATTTTAATCATATAAATGTCACCATTAAAATGGTTTTGCCAGAGGGGCTATCCTACAGACTACTTTGGCTGAGAGCGAGGTCATTGTTAAAAGTCAACACCATGAAAACTCTCAGTAGCTCCCAATATTGTTGCTTAGAGTGGTCTACAGTATATCACACACATTTACACATTTGGTGCAAACATTATGTGACAGTGATTGGATTACTCATATACAATTAATACCACCTCCCTGCTCCTGACTGAGTTCATTACATCCGAGGCCCAAACATACAGATAATACAGCTTCATTAGCACTACCATGTAAGCAACACTAACACTGTTAATTAACATTACAGGTCCTGATAATGGCCTCTAAAGATGCCATGCAAACTGACACGGTGAAATTACATACAGTGTAGTCATCGCGCCGCTCCCCCAACTCACAATAGCACGGCGTGAGAACTGGGAGTAATCGAGAGCTTGGGATAAAAGAGAGGAAAATGCACAGAACAATACAATTAGACAGTGCTCCTCCTTGGGGTCCCTCGAGTTGTGAGGATATATAAATCTATACGGAGACCTCCAGCCGTAGCTCTGTGATAAAGGAGCGGCAGTTATGAGACTATTTATAGAGGATGTTGCAATTGCTGCAAAGCTCTGGGCCCCCATAGGGGGCCATTAAAGCCTCACTGCATCTTACTGGGGCCGAATGTACTTATAAGACTTAGGAGTTAGCCAAGCAGACACACACAGAGACATAAACACACACACACACATACACACACACATGCATGCAAACACACACACACACACGCACACACACATACACACACACACACACACACACATAACACACACATAAACAATTAACATCCAACTGAGATTTATGTTTTGCGCTCTCTGTATGGTCCTGAAACATCAGAGTAAATGTTTGTTGTTCAACTAATGGATTGTTTTTTCCTGCTCTGGGTAAAAGCAGGGCATGAATGCTAATTTGAGGGAAATTGCTCAGTGGCAGAGAGGAGAGGAAAGATCTTTTTGCATCAATCTTCTTTCTTTCAACTAAAACATGCAGTCTGGTGTCCAATCGGAGCCATTGTTCATAAATTGTGTGTAAATGACAAAAGCACTATTTCCTGACACATAGTCAAAGTCTCCAGTAAAAATAGAGGATATATGTAAGAAAAAAAAAATCAAAAAATCATCAAAAACTGTAAGCTCTAAAATCCTGCTCCAGGTTTGCATCAACCATTAGCTGTCACACACATTTTCCCCCCAACCTCCTGTACCACTCTCCCCACCCATACAGCAGATTATGCATCATGGCTGTGGCATGTACAGCCTGTTCAGTGAACTAAAACTCCACAACCCAGGAAAGGTCAATGATGCCAGAATTTAATTGCCTTGAATATTTGGTCATTTGCCTCAGGGATTATACTTGGCACATGAAATATGGAGTCACGCATGAAAGAGACTTTATAAGCCGCAGAGCGTATGCATTGAGCAGGGAGAATTGTGTGTATGAGTGTCTGCCTGCCTGTGTGTGAGTGTGTGTGTTGAAGCAGTCATAACCTACATCACTTATACAGTCAGCCCTGGTTATTTATGCTTTGCACTTTGTTTCAATTAGGGGGATCTTTTGTTCCTGGAGATCTGTCTCTCTCACTGCGGGACCCTCATCAGTATGCCTCCACATAAAACCAGCAGGTTAAGGTTCTTCTGAACATCATTAAAGCCAGTCCGCTACAGAGTCAACTGCCAGATTGAGAACGATTCAATTAGCTACCTTGGCTGGAGAGGTGCTGTTCCTGCCTAAGGCATGGGGCATGGTGAGGTGCTGTTCCTGCCTAATGTATGGGGCATGGCGGTGTTACTGGTGTTGGTGGTGGAGTGATGGCTGAAAAGTTAGAGGTAATACCAGTGGTTAAAAGTATTGGTCACTGGCTCTCCCACTGCGACCCTCTCTACCCGGCTTTCAACACATTGCACATCATTAGAGAGGTTACACTATGGAAACCTGTGTGTGTATATGTGTGTGTGTGTGTGTGAGAGAGAGAGAGAGAGAGAGAGTAAGTGAGAGAGTGAGAGAAAGAGAGAGAGGCGGGGGGGGAGTTATGGAAGAGAAAGCTGAGTTGCAGGACAGATGGATGGCAAGAGAGATGAATGGAGAGAGAAATTAATTGAAGGACACTACTGGCAGACAGTTAGATGGCTCGACACAGGGAGAGTGAGAGAGAGGGGATGGTGTACGAGAGAAAAATGAACACGCTGCATGAAGGTTCATGACACTCAGGCTGCATGGGTCATCAGCTGGCTTCCCCAATTAATCAGATTTAATTAAGGAGAAGCAGATCGCTCTTCAGCAGCAGAGGACATTCACACTACAGTAATGCCCAGTGAAGAGAAGCTGTCCCCCCTCCCCTCTCTCTCTGTACACAGAATACCGGTCTTTAACAGATGAGGTCCATCAATGCAGTACTACGCTCACTGCAGTGGTATTCACTGAAGGGACACATAGTTGGACACAGTCCAAACAGGTGGAGATTTTGTCTTTGTCCTTTTGGAAATAATAAACGTATAAACAGTTTTGGTTATGGTCATTTCCATGGAAACATTCAGGGTTCTGGGCAATTTCATACAGAGAATTAATAATTACTGAATAAAACTAGCAGGCTATTAAATATTACGACTCATTGCTACCTCTCACTCAACACATTGATCAAGAGTCAGACCTGACCTAGAAATCAGCTGAATCATTATGGTAGCAAAGTTGACACTTCATGTTTAGATGGCTTTGTTACAATGTAGCATGAATTACAATGTAATAAATGGTAAACTAGGTGTAATAACATGTGCTGATGTTGTGCAGAATGGAATTTTGTGCATGAATTCTTACATGTGTAACAGGAAATACTTGCCTGCCTACCTTAGGGTACTCTGAACAACAATCATTTCTTACTACCGCTGCAGGCATACTAAGAATTTGTAAAAAACAAAACAAAAACAAAACAAAACAAAACAAAAAACAAAGCACTAAGCACATGGTATGACACTCTGGAACACAGTTTGTTTTTCAAAAGTCAAACAAAATATTACACAGCATTATCCAACTTGTGCCATTTGTCATCCTATTTCTCTAACCCTAGGTGACACCTTTTTGCTATATCGTGTTTTATTGTGTTTTTTAGTACATTAACATCTAGCAACAGTCTGAATTGAAATGCATCTCTCCTCACTTATGTGAATGACAACAAGCTCTTAAAGCGTCACAGTGAAAGGCTAAAGTGCTTAATCTCCCTGACTTAATAAAAACAAAGTAAGACCGGAGGCAATAGGATTTCAGAGAAACCACTGTTACATACCCTAGTATTCCTTAAAAGGTTTTACATCAGAGGCAGTGAAGAGGAAATGTTGGCGTGAGGGAAAGGCATGTGTGAGCTGTCATGCTCAGTATGTGAGAGTTGACAGTCCTCTTGCCTACTGCAAGTCCCATTTTTTTTCTCCCCAAACTCTCTCCTAAACTTCATCTTGTTCTCTGCTCGACTCCTAAAAATAGGCACGCTACAGTTTAGTTCACAGACTTTCTCTTTCTCTTTCTCTCTTTCACTTGGTGGCAAAGGTGGCAGGTAATTTTACCGTCCGTCCCCCCTGAGAATCTAATTGATAATCTCCTGGCTGCATGATGAACAGCATTTGCATTTAACAAGGAGCCCTTAAGAGCGCAATACGCTGTGCAAGCTTCAGAAGCCTGGGTATGGTGTGTGTGTGTGAGAGAGAGAGTGTGTGTTCGGAGAAGAACTGGCATGCAGCGACCGGGTAATTAATCACACTGACACATTAGAGTGCGCCACGACAACGACATTCCTGCGTCAAGCCAAGATAAAACAGAAGGAGGGGGCGTTGTGGCAACAGGTGTGGGGGGTGGTGTGTGTGTGTATGTGTGTGGTGGGGCGGTGAGAGGCATGTGGCTGCTGTGAATGCTAATGGACCCATTTTATTGGACTAATGACTGTGGAGATGGGAGAGTAAGAGCTAACACTTTGGATTTCCATGAGCAAACCTAGGGTTATGTAAGATATTTTTTCTCCCTTGAGAGTGTGCAGCTTATGGTGGCGACTTTTTACAAAACAAGGATGACTCACAAATAAAAGTGAATTCCAGTCACCTCAGGTGAACCCACTGAACTGTTAGTGACTCCATGGGTCACTAGTCAAAGATGCCCAATTGTGAAGGTGCTGATGTGAATTCGTCTGATCCTTGGCAGGACCTTGAGTAATTCATTCATACAGAAGATCGATAAAAGCAGCCATATTTCTCAACTAGCAAAATGGCTTTCTTGTTCTTTTCTAGTTTTATCATGAATGATCATGAGGGGTTAAGATTCACAGGTCAACAAAATAAGCCAGATTCAGAAATGGCAGCAAACGCTTTCACAATTATTTGGCCTCCTCATGAAAATGATTTAGTATTCTTATAGCTTTGAGAAGTAGAATCAATGCAGATGTGGTGTCGACAGGAGTTAAAATATCAAGGAGAGTTTAAGGATAAGAAATATGAAAGCCTATGTTCAATCAAAAAACAGTAAGAAAAAACATTGAAAGACAATGTGGTACCTAACATGCATAATACCTACTTTATGGTCTGACTACGCCAGTCCCTAGTCCGGGTGTGAGAAACCTCTTAACTCTTAACTTGCATGACGGATTCTAGACCCTCGCCACAAAGGAACAGTTTACAGGAGGCATATATATAAGAAGTTCAAATGTATTACAAATTAGAATAAATACAATTAATCAAATGACTAAAATGGAAAAAAAGCTCCCCTCTCAGGTGGCCCTGGTGAGAGGAAAAGAGACAGCAAACACCACAATCACACAAATCACACAAGCATGCAACACAGCAGGCATTGCACACAGAAGATCTGTAAATATTACTACAGTATACCACACAGTGTTAAGAGATTACCAGTACACATCAAGATAGTGCCCTCCTCAGTGGGGCCCCCCAGCAGAAGGGAGCAGTAGCCAGGTGTGGATCCGGACTTGTACAGAGACAACCTACACAGGGACAAGGAGAAGAGAACAGCCAGCTCCCAACACCAAATTGACCAGAGTTCTAGCTGAGTAAAACTACAAGACAATGTTAACCCAGGACAGACAAAACTAAACCCAGGACAACTAAAGGACAAACAAAACAACCAAACAAAAGAAACAAAATCAAACAAACCAAATAAATTCCAAGAGAAGCTTGAGAACTAACAGTAAAACAGTGGCTGGCCTGGTCCCTTTCAAAAGAAACAATACATATTAAATCCTTATTTCATTTACAGCACACAAATGAAAAACACAAGTACGATAAATGCAGGCCTACTTTGCACAAGCGTTCAATATTACCCAGAGCACAGTAACACAGGAGGATACTGGAACATTCCAGTACTAAAGATACAAAGAGGCATAATCAGTATCATTTTAAATATCAATATAAAGCAATTAAGAAAGTCATAAATATAAAATGAATTACCAGAGCATCAATGTCTGTAGCTCAGCTACTCAACAGGAGGTCAAAACTCTAAAATATCAGGCAAGCACCTCTGTTTCCTCCATGAAGTGTGAAACACATGGTCCTAGCAATCATCCTGATAAAAAATAAAACAAGCATACGAATACAGTTCTTATACATTAAAACATCTAACATAATTTCCATTACCTGCATGACAGATGAACCCACAGTCACAGTGGCAAATGGGAGCAGCAAGAGAGCAGCAAAAGTGATCTCACAAAAAAGCCAAACTTTATAACTTCCCAGTTGGTCATGTGACCTGCCTTATTTGACTCAAGACAAGCAGCCACACAAACCAAACCCCCACAATGAATTGCCAATACAGGTAGCCACCACAAGACAAGAAATGACAGATCCCCACAATAATGTCTGAGGTCACAGGCTCCCTTCTCACATGTCTCAAGAGAGACTGAAAAAGTTGGCATCTGCACAAGATGTTTATACAATTTGGATCACCTGAGAGATGATGGCGTAATTGTGTGTGTGTGTGTGTATGTGTGTATGTGTGTATGTGTGTGTGTGTGTGTGTGTGTGTGTGTGTATGTGTGTAAGTGTATATTTTTACACTCTGTCATTTTCAATCACCAAAAACAGAGATGCAGCACAGAGGTGTTATGCTAAAGTTTGACTTGCCAATTAGCAGTGCTGTCACGAACATAAAAGAAGACGACCTTGGAAAAGTTTCAATGCAGACCAGCTCTGCTCTCTTTCCCTCTCTTTTTTCTCTCTCTCTCTCTCTGTCACGCACACACACACACACACACACACACACACACACACACACACACACACACACACACACGCACATACACACTGCTAAGCTGGTGAAGCTGTTGTCACTGCAGATTTTTGCTGAGCTGAGCAGGTGTGTGTGCTGCCTTATAGGCCATTTATTTCGGGGGTGCCAGAAAATTCTGGCACAGCAAGCAGTTATTGTGCCGACTTTGATAGTGTCTGTAGGCTGGGCTCCGAGTCAGCCATGTTTGGTGTCATGTTTAAAAAATAGATAGCCTTCATTTGCCGAGGACTTTTATTTAACTGGTTGCCTTTGAGTTAGACCAGCAGGTTCTCAAGAGAAATGCCTGAATGCTGAGGTACAACAGGGACCATTTTTCATGCATTACTTTCAAGTGGAAGGAGTATGGGGCAGTTGTCATGGCTGACTCCAGATCAGACCTTCATGTTTATGGGTTTTTTTTAGTACACAATTTTCAGCTGGATGTTCCTTAAGTGTTTTCCACAATTGTTTCTCAGCCCCCAAATCCCCAAAGGTGTTTTTCTGAGTGCTTTATTGTGGTTTTGAAATGTGTGCAGAATATTGAGTGTCTTTTGCCGTTTCAGATAAATGTGTCTGAGAACTTTATAGACAGATAAGATGAAAAATATGAGATAAAACAGAAAATAATATTAATGACTGATTATAACTAGATCATGAAATATATACAGTACAACTGTTTCCATACAAAATTGCCAGTTGACAAAATGCCAGTTGACTTCAAAGAATTATGAGGACTGGTTTCTTAGTTGGTTCCAAGGCAAGGCAAGTTTATTTATACAGCACATTTCATACAGATAGGAATTTCAATGTGCTGTACAAAAATAAAAGCAAAGTACAGTAGAAGAAATAAAAGTAAAAGCATAAAATTATTAACACAAAAGTTAAAGTGTACAGAGTATAAACAATCATTGAATGTGAATCATTAGGAGAAAGCATCTGAGAACAGTTTGGTCTTAGGTCTAGATTTAAAGCTGCCAACAGTAGGGGCACTATTGACGTGTTCAGGAAGTTGGTTCCAAAGCTGAGCTGCAGCCAATGCAGGGACTTTGAGTAATTTGGTCAGTTCTTTTTGTTCTTGTAAGAACCCTAGAAGCTGCATTTTGGACCAGTTGAAGATGTTTGATGGTCTTTTTAGGAGGACCTGTCAACAGACCATTGCAGTAATCAACCATACTGGAGATAAAAGCATGGCTTTTCTAGGTTTTTCTAAATCCTTTTTTGACATTGGACCTCTTAGTTTGGAAATGTTTTTTAGGTGATAAAATGCTGACTTAGTGATTGGTTTCATGTGACAGTTCCAATTTTAGGCCTTTTTTACCTACTTTTTAGCCATAAAGCACTTGAGGCAGAGGTGATTGGGATTAATGAGAAGACAAAAAAGGCCTCTGAATGAACATGCTAAAAGTGCTCCAAAAGCACAACATGAAATTGAGGCATGCAAGCACATAATACCACAATGATAGATCAGGCTGAGTGTGCCATACTCATCTACGGAGGAGCAATCTAGTCTGCTGCCAGTTAGTCCATTACCTGCATTGTTTATACCCCTTAGCCCCCACCCCCTTTCTCCATTATCACTGTTCCTATCAGTGGCAGTACCTCAGCTCACACACACACACGCACGCACACACACACATGCACACACACACACACACACACACACATATTGCTCCATCATTTTCTGTCCTGCTGCCTCCTTCTTGCAAAGAGAACAGATTGCTCTAGTTATTATTATTACTTTGACTCACTCACACACAAGAAGCTGTATGGTACCACTGACTGGGAGCAGTGCTTTCTTTGAATTGTTTGTCATATCAGACTGACGTAACCTGCTCATGAGTGGTATTACGACAAATTCCATATCCTGCAATCAGTCATAATGATAGTGAACAGTGTCATGTTCCTGTTATAGGCAAAATGGGATCTATTGCTTTAGCAATGTCTTGCTCTGAATCGCTGACATTATGTGCTTTGAGAGAATTCTAAACATGCAGTATGTCAGGTATAAAATCCTGTCGTTAACCATTTTTTTCTCAAGTGATTTTTTCCTGTGACTCTCACATGAAAGGGTATGAAACTTTGCCACACATAAGAGCTTTGAGTGCCATTACGTTAACCCATATTTTAAATTGTGCTCCAGTTTCATATGGTCAGTTTTAACATTCTCTCCAGGTAGGCTACACAATATACCACTCGGTTGTCTTGACCGAAACACAAAAGAGGTACAAACGTGTGTGTGTTTTTTTTTCATGCACAGAATAGGATGTAAATTGTTCTACCTCCTGGATAGCCCCACTGAATAGGGAGGCAGAAAGCCAAGCACTCGGTTGTTTATGCATCCAAAAAGCTCAGTTAAAAAACACTGGCTTCACCTCCGACCCCAAGCGCTTGGTAAGTGTGTTTAATTTGGCATGACCAATAGACTGGGGTTCTTTGGAAAAAAAAACAACAACAACAAAAAAAAAAAATGGGTACACAAGCCAGTGCAGGCATACTCTCTTCCTTTCTTTCTCTCTCTCTCTCTTCTTTTCTTGCTCTCTTTCTGCCTGCCATACTGTGACCTGGGGATTAAAAACTTACAGGCAAGCCAGCAGCTATTTGCTCCTGGGGGCAGGAATATGAGCCACCAACTGCCACTCAATTTGCCCCCCAAAATGACCAAGAGGGGATGATGGCGGTGGTGTGTGTGTGTGTGAATGGGGGGGGGGCGGAGTTGAGTGAGTTAGGTGGCTTTGGCAGGGGCCAGTGGGACCGTTGGTCATGTTAAATAATTCATCAGTCAAAGATGAGTTCCGCTCCTGTTAGGCAGATTGCAGATTGGCGCTGATCACTGGCTTACCTGCTGATTTAAAGGATTCTTTTTGCTTTTCATTTTTCATTGCTTTTTCATTGCCCTCTGAGTTGTGCTCAAAAGAGCTGCTTCAGCATGTGGTTATCTTTTCAGTTCTTTTTCAATTTTTTTTGGTCAGGCACTCTGCTGGGCTGCCCTGACTAGCTTTAGATGACACACTTGTGCTTTTTTCATCTTCACAGAGGAGTTTAATTGGAATGACCTTCCATGGTGACATAAAAGAAAGATGACTTTTATCACCAACTACTGACCCACTGAGACACCATACAGTTAGGTCTACTCCTCCACTTGGACAACCTCTCCACAGCAGATTGTAAATCCTGGCATGCCACAGGTTAATTTCTTGGATTTCATTTGTTTATCAGGAGTAGTCCAACCATCCATCCAATGCAGCAGTCCAAGCTAAGCCTTACCATATGGATTCAGGCTCTGCATTCATAAACATAAAAAAAAAAACAGTTTGATCTTTCTTCAAGATTCTTCCGTACATGCCATATGGCCTATCCATCATGATGATATGACGTAATTAATGATTTCGCTTCGAGCACTTGATTTTTACTTGATCCTTGACAGAATGCAACAGTTGTATTTTTTAGCATTGTAATTAAAAAGCACTACCATCTTATTGGCTACACTGTGTGGCTACTACAGTGGTGGTGGTGTGCGTGCAGGACAGACTGGAAAAGCTGTAACTCCCATGGCTTTGATTAGAGCAGCCACCCCCCTGCCATCCCATCTGGGTGCCCAGCGTTTGGCTTCAGCCCGGATTAAAGGGAAACAACCTTGATGTGCCGCCTTAAATTACCCTGAAGGTTAAACCCCGCCTCATGTTGAGCTGAACGAATCGCCACTGGTTCGGCCCTGGCACAGGGGGGAGGGAGGGAGACTGTGGGGAGGGCAGAGGGTCCGGAGGCGGTGCTGTGATGTGGTGATTTTGGACCGTAAAACATCCTGCTGTGTGTAGCCAATCCTGCTGTGAGTGGCCAATCCCACTGTTAATCGTGTTAATCATGGACAGCAACTGATCAGGAAATATTGTGGGACAATATTTTGGAATTATTATGATGCTCAGCTAAAACCATGAACAAACTGTAGGTTGTACTTTTCCTGCATGATCCCCGGCAGTTATGTTGTCCCCATGAGCCGTGGATCTGCCCAAGGTTTCTTCCTAGATCATCTGCCGCAAGGGAGTTTTTTCTTGCCCCTGATGCTCTTGTGTGCTCCTTGCTGTAAAGTGGCATGAGACAATACTATTGTAAAAGGCGCTGTATAAAATAAATTCAACTGAATTAAAAGGTTGATCCGAAACTTTGGTTAGTACAGGAAGTTACTGTGATGGCATATTCAGATGTCTCCTGCTGTGCAAGTGTTGTGCCTGTCTGTTTCAAAACGCCATCTCGGTTATGCAAATTTGTGCAAATTACAATATTTTTCTATTTCAAAACTGACAATTTTTACCTTAAGACAAGACTGTGTAATATTGTTAGTATAGTTAAATATGTTTAAATGGCAGATTTACATATGCAAACACCCCAGGGATTTTTACTGTGTGACAGAGACCAGTGCCACACAAACACACACACGCACACACTTGGTGGTTGGATGGCATTAGGGCAAGAAAAGCACATATAGGCCTACCTGCATCACTGTACCTACACCTAAATTGGCTAGATGGACCAGAACCCACACAATTAATCACTCTCACTAATCTTTTCCCCAATGCTCTCTCTCTTAAACGCTCTCTCACTCTCTCTCTCTCTCTCTCACACACACACACATACATACACACACACTTACACACTTAAACATTCACATAACTCAGACAGAGCTTTTTGCATGACAGCAGCATTGCGTGGGGTTCCACTGCTCCCTCTCTCTCTCACAGACACACACACACAAAGCTATTTGCATGAGAGCTGTGATGTGTCCCCTTGTGTGTGTGTGTGGCCGGGTGTTTGCTCGTAGCCCAGCAGCTCTGCAGGCCAGCCACAGGCTGATGATTCAGAAGTGATGTGACAGCTTGTTCAAATGGAAATTAATTATTCAGCGGGATGGCACCATACAATGCAATTCAAATAGAGAAGGTCAACACAGACAAAAATACGACTCTGGGAAGAATGCCAGCGCCATGAAAAATGAAAAAGGCCAGAGACTACATTGAAAGTGAAAAATTGACATATTTATGAGCCTTTTGGTTCTCCCAGCCTAATTTTTATACATGGAAGCAATTTTTGCCAGTGCTAACAAAGACACGAACAGGGCCAGCTCTGAATATAAATGTTAATAAATGTTTGGTGTTTTGATTTTTTTTTCTCTCTTAGCTTTGGTGCAAACAAAGAGCCATCAGTTTTGTGGTTAATATTTGCAAGACCTCTGCAACACTCCTGGCCTTATCAATGCAGTTATAAGGCAAGCATGCACATATGGGAAACTGGAGCCCCACAGTGGAAATTGATTCAGGACCAATGCTGGAGAATGAGTGTCAATGATATTTTTTTTTTGTTTTCAGAAAAATGAGAGAGGAACCGCCCCTTTCGGACTTAGTGAAACATCAGATAGTCAGAACAGTCTAATTTAGCACTACGCTACTTCCGCAGTATTGTTGTCTCTGAGTGTTTGAGATAGAGGGACATATATATTGAGACAGTTTCAAGATTTTGGCCTCTATCTATTTGTGTGTGGAATGTGCTAACCGATTTGTGCTGTAAACAGAGTGTTGTTTTGTATAAGGTGTGGAGGCGGATGGACAGGTGGCTTCTGAGCTGGGCTCACCTCACCTCTGAGGCGTGGATCAATACTAGCCAGGAGTGAAACAGAAACTGTTGCTCTC
Organism: Tenualosa thibaudeaui; assembly: GCA_027481765.1. Taxonomy (NCBI): domain Eukaryota; kingdom Metazoa; phylum Chordata; class Actinopteri; order Clupeiformes; family Clupeidae; genus Tenualosa; species Tenualosa thibaudeaui. The sequence continues at coordinate 5,060,558 of JAIFZK010000013.1, read as the reverse complement.
ATTAGCACAAACAGAGCACATCAACACAGAGAAACATATTGGACCCAATGATCATATGAAGATTACCCTCACTGTAGATTGGAATTTTATTATGCATGTTAGCTAAGAGACCAAATGTGACAGACAGCTACAAAGATTTTTTTTTCTTACACCATTATAATCGTCAGTCCAAGGACTGTGTCTAGACTCAGGCAGAGGGTTTCTTTCACTGTTGACATACTGAACTGAAAGCTAGAGGATGTGTGGAGCATATTACAGAATTCTCCAGGGTGTTCATGATCAGTACCTTTAACACACAGCAATCAAATGAACAGACAGAATCAAAGCCTTTCGCGCAGCAGTCTTGGCCTGACTAAACTGAAAAACATCCACTAGTGTCAAATAGACTCTTGACAGCACCTCCCTTTCCCAAGTAAGTCCAACTAACTAGCATATATTAGTAATTAGGCAATTTTGCACCTAATATTGACAAGAACCAAGACAATACACAATAGTGCACTGAGATAATGGATTGAATGGAGCACTAATAATTGATCAAAGTCTGCTAAGGGGGCTCCCAATGGAATGGGTCTTGAGGCAGCTCCATCATGCAACACCAGAAGAGAGGGTGGGGTTGGGAAGCGAGAGAGAGAGAAAGAGAGAGGCGTCACACAAACACTCAATATTTGATGGTGTGCAGACAGTAATAGAAACCTTTTGAAGAGCCGCCCTCCCTCTGCAATCTCCTTGTAATGGAGCCTGAGGTATATCCCATATGAAGTTGGGCCTTTCGTGGTTGAACATGTCCCACTGCACAGTCACGAAGAGCTATCACGGAGAGAGAGAGAGAGAGAGAGAGAGAGAGAGAGAGAGAGAGATAGAGAGAGAGTTAGAGTGTGAATAGCAGTACAGCACATCTTAATACCAAAATAGAAGTTCAGTGTGCTTTACAGAAAATTGAGGCAAAGGCAGGTTAGTGCACAATTTATCATAAGACAATAAAGTTATATTCACAGCAAAAGAAGCAAAATATTAGACTGAAAAATCAGACAGATAAATAGGAAAAAAATATTAATAAAAAGCAATATATAAAATTAAAGGCAGACAGTATAAAATAATAATAAAACAAAACAAGCAAAAAATAAATTTGAGAAGAAAAAAGAAGAAATAATAATGAAAAAAACAAACAACCAAAGGCAAACAGTATAAAATAAGATTAAGAAGCAGGAAGATAAAACTAATTTTAAAGCATCAGAGAACAGTTTAGTCTTCAACTAGATTTAAAAATGGCAACTGAGAGGGCCTTTTTTAGTGGAGGGCATAGTGACATTTTTCATGGTTGTTCAAACACTTTAAAACAATTGACCAAATAAAATGTATTTTTAATTTTTATAATCATGATGAAGAGCTCTTAACAGAGCAGTGTCGAGATGTAGCTGGTTAGCTGCATGGACAACCATTTTTTTTACCTTGGTTTTGTTGAATTAGGAGTAGTCATGCATGGCCACAAAGCTGTAATGAAGCTGTCAAATGAAAAACATGTACAGAACAAGAAAATCCCCAGTCTAAATGTGCGGTTACAAATTGGCTTGTAAAATTGCATTTGAAGTTTCTTTTTGATAAATCAAAGTTAAATACATTCTATTTTAACCTCACAGAACAAGATACTCCATTTATCCATCCAACTGTACGTCCACTTTAAACGCAAGTCCGCCTCACAGTAGTCCCAGCGCTAATTATCTAGTCGTTACACATACTGCTAAATGCATATAATACAAATATAAAGAAATGTGGGTATTTGATTCTTGAGTTTAGAATTGCGGTATAATCAAAAAAGTTGAATATTTCCCCCAGAAATGTGTTTTAATGAGGCCCAGTTCATCAATACTATTACACTAGAAGCTTCTTTGAACACCTTGTCAGTATGAGTAGCAGCTAAGGGTACTCAGACTATAAATAACTTACACTGACTTGGTTATGTATTTGAATAAAAGACATCCAATGCCTTTTAATGTGCAGTGATGTGCACATCCTTGCCATGTGCCAGAATGCTTTCATAATTCACAGGTTTAGCTTGTGATTTTCACCTCTTCAGCATCTCATAGAAAACAGCTTGATTATTGCAGCTATGCTCAACAAAGGACTAACTCAAATGCGGCAGCAGAATGCACATCCTCATTGCATGCAATGATGTGCACATCCCTGCCAATTTATGCAGCACGTGGTACTGCTTTTAGCATGTGTCAAAGGGGGAACATAGGTGGAATTTGAGCCAGCACTTATATAGCCAGAGGTGTCCCCTGGGCTGGGGGCCTGTGTGTGTGTGTGTGTGTGTGTGTCTGTGTGTGTGTGTGTGTGTGTGTGTGTGTGTGTGTGTGTGTGTTTATGCACGTGGGGAAGCACAGATTGTCGTCAGCCCCCCTGGGGAGACTGAGCAGAGGGCAGTGATCTAATCTCAAATACATGCTGTGGGGTTCAAAGTGAATGGTGCCAAAAAAGAAGTGTGAGAAGGATGCAAAGGGCTGTCGCCGTGGTCCATGAATGAGCCTGTCTGATGGTAAAGTGTGTGTGTATATGTGTGTGTATTCTGGCTCAAAAATAGGATTTACACTTAGCCACTGGGTCCAAGGTCTGAGGCATGCATGCAAGCAACACATCATGTAGAACCTAATCAAGCCAAAGAGTGGCGGAAGGGTTGGGGAGCTGTGTTTACTGATTTACAGATGTTCCCCCCGAGAGCTCTTCAGCTCTGATTAGCTCCATCTGAAGCGTGGAAGGGGCTCAGGGGCACGTGTGTGTGTGTGTGTATTTGTGTGTATGTGTAGCCTACAGGAGAACATTTGTGGAAAGGCTGTGCAGGTGTCAAAACAGGGAAATGAGGAAATTTGTGCGGCACGGTTGTGTCATGTCGAGAACAGGCTCTACTGGCGAGGCCAGTGAGCATAATGGATAAACATTTAAATATCTGCTCTGCCTGTTTTATACTTGAAAGGTGAGACATGACCTGCCCTTTCACTGCCTATGGTTTGATGTTTCTGGAGAGATGGAGGGAGAGCTTCCAAGACTCCCTGTAATTGTGTTCCTCCACGCATTAACCATGCATGGGTGCACAGATTCAAAGGAAGTCCATTAAAGTGCCTTTATCCTTGACAGTGCATCTGACAGCGAGAGTGTGCCCTATAAGAGAATCTTTTTTTTCCCCAACGTGAACACGGTGGAATCAAAACAACACATGTCAAAGGTCAGATTCCCTGTAGACTCAAGGGTAATGCACATCTCTGCAGTTTTCATACAAGGCACTCCAAAGGCCTCGCTCTGGGGGCCACTGCTGCTTCAGAGAAAGCCTGCCGAGAAAATACTATACGTTCATTGCAGAGATTCTGATGGAAGATGTTTCAATAATGAAAACACAAGCATGTGATAGTGTATGCAACGCTAAGGCTGTGGTCTGTCTCTAATGCTCTGTCTCAGCTGGCAAAGTGAGGCACTGGCATAAAAGCTTGAATACAGGGTTCAGATGAAGAATAGTAGCGGCAAATGGTATGCGAGATGGAATAGTACCTCCAAAGCATAACTGTCATGCTGCATATCCAGCTCCCTGGCCATTATTCCCCACTAATGGTGATTTATATTATTACATAATTTCTAAATGTTCTTCAGAGTCCATTTTCAGAGGGCCAAATTGCTTTTTTTCTTCTCTGTCTGAAGCCTGTGGCTTTTCTTTCACTCTTCCATTTTCTTTCTTTCTCTCTCTCCCTCAAAAGGTAGAAGGGAGACAGAGAGAGAGAGAAAGAGAAAGAGTGAGAGAGCGGGAGAGAGAGAGAAAAAGAGAGACAGAGCAAGAGAGAGAGAGAAAGAATTTGTCTCCTTGACAGGCATCCTGCTTGAATGGCTTCTACATGTCTGATTGCACCTTAAAGAGCTTCTCTTTATGCCGTCTAACATTACCTCCTTTGCTGAGTGTCAACTTGACACATTTGGAATACGATTACAAAAGCTTGCACAGCCCTGACCTGACAGGGTGGCACAGGGATCAATGTTTGCCTTAAAATCTCAGCTCGGAGACAAGCACAGGGCTTTTCAGTGGGCCAGGCCAATCTCTCAAGAGGGCCTATCTCTCTTGAAGTAGCAGTTTAAATCTCCAGATATCTACATAACCTACCTGCACCTCCTGTCCCTGCATGTGTTATACACAAGACATGCGCAATACAAGTACTCTAAATATATCACTAAATGTTGCTGAAATGACATACTGCTGTACCACAAACTGCATACGACCTGGTACATCATTGTTAGATCTTCTGCTGTTGTTGTAGGAAAATATGAGCTACTACTTGCTAATTTTACAAAACATAATTTATAATTTTAGCAAATGACAAAAGTGTGTGCCCAATTTAGTCATACGAGCACACATTCATTTGATACAAAATGACACCTCCTAATTCCTGTTGTATGCTGTATCGAGCAGTATGCCATTTCAGAAACAGCAACTGTTTTATTCCATAGATGTACTAAATACTCAATCTATAGATTTCTTGTTATAAAGCAAAGTGCTCTGGACCCCCTGAATGGGTAATGTGACAGCAAATCTGGATACCACCGAATGCAATTTATGTGTGTGGGGTGTTTGTATGGGGTGTTTTTCATGGAAACAATTACAAAACCACTCCACTGTATCTCTCTCTCTCTCTTTCTCTTTCTCTCTCTCACACTCTCTCTCTGGAATTAGGGATAAGAGATTTGTGTCGCACTCCTGAGATTCAATCCCAGGATGAGGAAAGCGTCCTGTAAAGTGTTACCTGCTAGTCTTTTTTTGTTTAAAATAAGCTTATGTTTTGGTGAATCCGAGCTGTCACTTGTGATCCAACAGTGTTGGCACGGAGGAGGAGCGAAGAGAGAAAGGAGGACTGGGAAAGTGAAACCCTGAGGCAGAAAGATGACTCACTCCCTCCATATCAGGGTCCTGGCCTCCTCTTTCTCCTTCACACCTCCCCCTCTCATTCTCTCTCCTTCATTATCTCTCTCACTTTTCATTCACTGTCTCTACCTTTCTATTTCCCTCTCATTCCTTCTCTCTCTTTCTCCCTCTCTCTCTCTCTCTCTCTCTTCCACTCCCTGTCTTCTTTGGGATTATTTACTAAACTATACATTAGAAAGTTGGCATGTAACCTTGTTTTCCTGAGAGTTAGTTCACAGCCAGACCTATGAAGATGACACAGAGGCTCCTTGTTACTTGTTAAAGCCCTGAAATGATGAGGATATCACAGCCAATCAAGCTTGACACTATATAACCTTCATGTATGATGGATGCCAGCTAGCCTAGCTGTGCGTGTGGAATGGGAGTAAACCTCACTCCTGATGCCTAAAGAGATGTGCCAGTCAGTTGACTGGTAGTCTGGGCATTTAATTCGACTGGCTAGCATGTTCTACTACCTACAGATGTTGCTGTGAGGGTGCTATCAAGCCCGGGACTGAATTGTGCGAGATGAGATTGGTTACAGTGGTGCCATGACCCAGATGAAAGTGAGGTTTAGGGGGATGAGTTTAGCAGATGCCAGCTAGCCTAGATGTGCATGTGGATTGTTAATAAACCTTCCTCCCCATGCCTAAAAAGACATTGAGTAGCAGTCTTTAAAAATCGACTGGCTTGCATGCTCGACTCCCAGTCTGATGTTGCTGTCAGGTTACGGGTTTGAGCCCAGGGATGGACCGTGTGGGACGACTTGGTTACACAAGCATAAACCAATATTGGAAGGCTAATGCTTTGATCTGTAATCAATAAGCATGCTAGGTAGAGGTTTCCCATGTTGAAATTCCCATTTGTGTGTCAACATTTAATCTGATCAAGGTTTTCTGCATTGTCCAATGATGCTACTTTTTCCCATTTTTCAAAGACAAAGCGCGGCCACTTACCCCCAGGTGGTTGGTCGAATAGCAAGGCATGTCAGCATTTCATCGGAGGAAAAACTCTGATCCGACAAAGCAATCATCTACAGACAGACATCTATTGATTGGCATTAGATTGTTGTGTTGCTTGATTGGAATTGAGAACCTTATGCCACCATGGCCTGGGGCCAAAGGGTCTGGACTCACCCCATAGTGACAGAGAAATCATGTCCCTCTTTAGTCCACACTCCACAGATGAAGCACCCATTCAGGGGGCCACCTGAGGACAGAGGCTTTGGCAGGCATTTTTTTTATTTGTTCAAAATGTGTGCATTAAGTGTGTGTGTGTGTGTGTGTGTAGGGCTGGAGTAAACTGATTCAAATGTTGTGTAAGTAAATGTGTTCAAGCTGCACTGACCCTAGAAATCATTTTCTCACTAGATTGCACAAGGAGCCAGGAGCATGACTTATAGATGATTTGATGAGACATTTTTAGAGAAAAAAACATGGAAAATGTTAGTTATTTTCCCCTTTAAACTTGAGACAGAGAGTTAAGGTCAGTAAAGAAAAAAATCCTGGTTAATAGGATCTATTTTAATTGAGATGATTGAGTTGAAAAATTCACATTAATTACATGCCTTTTATCAGGAAGATTCTAATTTTTCTAATTTCAATTTATTTTGAAAATACGCATTAAATGCAGGACTTTGCATGAAGCTTGTTGAACTTTTTTGAAGGGGGCACATAATGGATGAATGGATTATAATACCTTGTTCTCTGATGTTAAAATATATTTTTTTAAAACTTGGATTTAACAAATATAAGCTTAAATGCAATCATCTAATCTTGATTTAGATCAAGCCTAATCACCTTGTACAATACTTGGGCTGGAGATTGAAATGGTCCATTTTGGTTACATAGTGCTCACTTTAACAACCACATTTAAAGTATATTTGATTTTGTATACTGTTTACGACATCACAGCTAGGCTTTTTTTTATTATTCAACCACTCTTCAGTGGCTATTTCAAAGTTTAAGATTTACATATGAAGGAGGGCACTCATGGTAATGACAACTCTGTGGCCATGCACCACCTCTCCTAATTCAACAAAGCCAAAATAAAATAATTCTCCATTCCCTTTAAATGGGACAGTAAGAGTTTCTTTTGTCAGAGTGTCCAATATTGATTTAGGCCTATAGAACTCACAGCCATCATCATCCTTTCTTTTTTGCAGGCTGATACTTTTAATTCCCTCAGTTCAAATAAGGATTAGTTTTACCCACATAGCATCATTAATTATTGGGACTAAATGAATTATTCCTTGGTGACATGACCACAAGGATCCCACTCCTGAGCAAACCTGACCTCGTGGGATTTGAGGGTTTTCAGTTAATTTAATCATACTTTTATTGGGTGGGCATATTTCATGTTTTTTTTTATTCCCACATTTGCATCTGTCACAGTTACATAGGCACAAGCCCTCGTCCCTCCACAATGTTGAATTTCCCCACATACCCTATCAGCCAGTAAGGCTTTCATTCCTCATTTCCTCTAGGGAGATCAGCCACTGGGGGCTTCCTCCCAAGCTTAAGACAAAAGACGACCCCACACTGCCAATCAATTGACCCGAGCCTTTGCCTAAATGCCAGAACTTTCTGCTCAAGTATGACCACAAGTCTTTCCAACCACTAACACAGCTGTGGTTTTTGCAGTGGAAGAGATCTATGCCCAGAGAATTGAGAAGTGGTGTTCTGGCTCGGGCTGTCTAGGACTTTGGGCACCACAATCCTCCAGCATGGCCTATCCACCCCAAGATCAATAGAAAGCTGCAAATGTGAGAGGACTCTCTTGTTCCTGCTGTTGTTGCTTAGGCAATTATGCTGTTTTGGCTAGCCACACTAAAGCCTCTGTGAGACTAAACAATTATTTAGCAATGGGGGAAAGCTGGGATAGGGATTTGGGGGTGGTTGGGGCTAGGGGGCAAAGAGCCCCCCGCAGGAGCTTATCTACTGCATAAACAGAAAAAGAGTGCTTACATCCTTCTCTCAAATCCCTCTGACACAGGTTTATCTCTCGTCTGAAACCATAATGAACCTGAGTGTATTGACTAGCATCACTGTGCAGGGAGGGGCGGGAAGGGCTGGGGCCTGATTCTTTTTCCAATTGATCCGGAGTTAAACCATAACTGCATATCACACCATGCAGTCTGGCCACCTAATTGAGAGGGTGAGCCTGATAAATTTGGTGTCTCTTGGAATTAGACAAGAGGTGGGAAATAGAAGGACCTGGGAGGCAAGAAAAAGAAAGAGAGGGAGAGAAAGAAAGAAAGAGAGAGAGAGAAAGAAAGTGGGAGAAGGTGAAGAGAAGTACAGGTCAGAGCTGTGGCTATTGATTTCTCTCATACCTCTGGAAAAACAGCTACACCCATTTTTTTTTTCAAATGGGGTCAAAAAGAACAAAAGGAAAAACATACAGAATGGGACAGAGGAAGGGCCTTAGCACAGAGATATGTATGTGTAATTGCGTCTCTAGTGACACTTTATTTGAAGGTGCCTACATGAAGGGTGATATAAGACTCATTTATGACACTTCATTAATGTTTATGACTGAAACTTGACATTAACCGAGATGACATAACCAAACAATGTCTTGGTCATGACAACTTGACATTAGCCAAGAACATGCAACTGTTTATGATTTTGTCATGACAACTTAAAATGATTATAAAACGTAACAAGAACAGACAACCTAGAAGTTCCAGACCAATATGGCTTTCAGATAGTATTGTCATTTCTCTTTTTAAAGACACACTGGGCAACATTTTTAGGTTAATTTACTGGCTTTGTAGCCACTTTGATGATTAAATGGCTCATTAGGGGATAAATGAAGGCTCTCTCGTCCGCCTCTAGCAGAGGTTCTTTGATTACTACATTTGCAGTATCTAAAACACCGGGTCTAGGAAAGGAAACCTAAACTAAATGCATTTTATTATACATTTACTACCGGCTTGTCAACATAATGCACGGAAATGATCATCGCTGGTTCCTATTCTTTGTTTTGTGAGTAAATTCACATGGATTATTTTTTCAATACAAGCATGCGAGAAGAAACAGAAGGGAAAGAGGCCACAGAATGATATAAGGATGCTGTCCTATTGAAATCAACAGTCAGACATTCAACATCCAACTTTTTAGACTAGCTGTGACCAATATTTGAGACCCACCAAACTAGAGTGAAGTTCTGAAAGGAAGAGAAAAGATTTTGAAAAAGAGAGAAAACAATTACAGAATGTAGTAAAGAGAGCAAGAGACAGAGAGAGAGAGAGAAAGGGAGAGAGAGTAATATAGAAGTTACCATGGCCTCTGTAATCTTTATGAGTGCTGGGAACACCAGGCCATTCATCTTGTCACTAGTCATATTAACCTGCATTTAGCACTGTGTGTGAGGCAACACTGTGTGCGTTGCCACTGTGACCTTGTGTTGTGCCATTAGGCTGGCCAGACAAACACAATAGCTTGTGTTTGCCATTACAGAGGCCAAACAGACACATTCACTGTTGTGATACATTATCAGCAGAAACAAGACCAGGGCGGACCTCCCATCCTCTTCAGCACTAATCAGACCTACCCCACACCCATGCTAGCTTATTATGTTTTGGGACGGCAGAGTGAGCTGCATGGGAAACTAAGAGATGCAGGCCCATGATATCTAGATCCCTGGGCTCTGTACATTGCGAGCCAGTCACCTGAAATCATCAGGTGAATAGTAACCTAGATGAGCATATTTATTTTGATGCCAAGCATTCAGAAATGTGAAGAAAAGCTATTTCCTTTTTAGGGATATTTATGACAATATTAAATATTCAGCATTTAGATATTGAATCAAGACAACCACAGGATTGCATCTTGACTCCAGAAATGTGAAAATAAGGCACCATGAAGTGTTTTGCAAATGTTGTACATAATATTGCAAGTGGCTGGTTAGAAAATTAGCTGCACATGTCACTGTCTGCCTAGAATACAAGTGGAGGCAAGGGGGGGAGAAGAAAACAAGCAGAGACAAGGAGAAACATTAGGACAGAGACAAAGAAATAGAGAGAGAAAGAGAGAGTGAGCGTGAGAGAAAGAAGAAAAAAAGTGTGTGTGTGGCTTTTTGTAGGCTTCTTGGCAGTCTATCTGAAAGCTAAACATTTAGCGGGTGGAAGCACGAGGAAAGTTTAATTGAATCTGGGCTGGGGTCACGCCGAGGTTTGCAATGCAGATAATTGAGCGCTGGCCCCCGGGTGTCTCCAGCTGTCTGCCAGCACCTCTGCTCCTGACAGGCCCCTTCACTCCCTTTACCTCTTAGGCAGGGAGAGAGAGGGGGAGGAGGGAGAGAGAGGGGGGGGGGAAGAGGGAAGGAGAGAAAGAGAGTGGGAGAGAAGGTGTGAGGGAGGGAGGGTGAAGGACAAGACAGATGGATTGATGGAGGAGAAACAGAAAGAGGACAATACAGAGAAAGAGGGGAAAGGGAGAGTAAGGTAGAGAGAGAGAGAGAGAGATAGCGATAGGCTGAAAGAGGAGGGTAAAACATTGTGATAGAGAGCGAAAGAGAGAGGGAGAAGGAGAGGGGGAGAGAAGGAAGTGGAGCAGCTGACAAGCTCCATTTTTCAGAGGTGCAGTATGGTGTGGTGTGGGGCCTGGCTGCCGGAGGGCCCGGGGCTCAGCTAAGGAACAGACTGCTCTCCTGCTGTACAGCTTTGTCAGCAGGAAAGAGGCGTGCTTGTCAAGCCCAGGATGGCTGAAGACTAACCCACACTGCCTCTCCTTCTCCCATCTCTCTTTCCTTCTCTCTCTCTCTCTCTTACTCACTCACCCTATTTTCTCCTCTTCCCCCCATTTCTCTCACTCTCTCTCTCTCCTCCTCCTTCTCTGTCTCTGCGCCTCTCCTTTACTGTCCTTGACCACTTGTATGGTTCAAATACAAACAAAAAAATTCTTGACATAATTCAGAAAAAAATTCAGAACCAGTTTAGTGTTTTGTAGAACATCAGCTTAACATTTAGATTCACTCTCATGTCACTCTTCTTTGTCAATTGATCATTTAGTTATTCAATATTCATCAGTCAATCAGTCGTTGTTCTTGCCATGCCATCTTTCTCTCAAACTATTGCTGTTACCACCATGTAATGTTAACCAGCAAAAGTAAAAATCCTCTCTCCCCTCTTCCTCTCTCCCTTTTGTTCTCTGTCCCCTGTGTGTGTGTGAAAATTTTCTCTTGATATATACACATGCTGTCCCCTTGTGTGTGTGTGTGTATTTGTCTCCCTGTCTCTGTCGCTGTGTGTGTGTGTGCGTGCTTCATTTCAGCTGCCATTCTATGTGTGTATTCATATATGTGTTTTTGTGAATATCGATGTGCAGTGTGTGTGTGTGCGCATGTCTGGTTGTGTGTGTGAGTGCACACTCCCCTGTGTTAGCATAGACTGTAGCCTCTCTCACACAGCCAAGTCTCTCAGTGGCTTTCTTTCTGTTCCCTCCACAGCAGAAACACCAAAGGCTTTCTTAAATGGCCGCCGTCTCCATTCTCCTCATCTAACCCTTCATCTGTTCTCCTCCACTCCATTTCCATCCCTTTTTCAATCTGACACGTCTCTCCTTTTCTGCTTTTCATTCCAGACCTTTCCCTTTCCTGTCTCCCTGATCTAATACGCGATATTAAGATCACTGTGTGTGTGTGTGTGTGTGTGTGTGTGTGTGTGGGAAGTCTTTAGTGAGGAAACAGATGATAAAACACTCCTCTACCTATACAGTTTTGAAAAATGTTCAAGGGTTGATGGGGAAAAGTAATTATAGACACACACACACACATGCAAGTGCACACACCCACCCACAAATACGTGTGTGCACACACACACACACACACACAAATACGTGTGCGTGTACACACACACACACACACACACACACACACACACACACACACTAACACCTGCCATTTGTTTCTCTAAGATCCATCCATCTACATTTCAAAGGTCATTCCTACTTGCCTGTAATCTGCCCTTCATGTCATCCCAGTCTCACCAATCTTCTCTGACTGCTGTTGGCAAGACAAATACACAAATGAATTAATTAATAATTAAATACTTGGCGTTTACCACGGGCAAATGCCGCCATACATGGAAAATGTCCTCCCCCTCTTCCTCCTCCAAAATGATGTCTCACTTAACAGCTCTGGCTTTATGAGCTTTTAATTAAGCATTATCTATCACTGTTAATTAAGCGCAAAGCACACTATCAGCTAAGCTGTCACTCTCTGTGCTGAAGCGATGCCTTTGTAAGAGGGGATTTGCGGCCTAATGAGAAGTGGGATAGGCCATTGATCTGGAGCACTCTACTGTACACGCTTTGTGCTGTTGGTAAGAGAGTCTTCACCGACCTCCTCTCCACCTTCAGGACTACACACACACACACACACACACACACACACACACACACTGCAGTTTGGCGGTCAGTGAATGAGACCAATTAATTGGAGAGAGCCATAGCAGATTCAATATAAATGCAATCAAAAGCGACATAAAAGGCTTTAAGCCCTTGAAGTGAGGTGCAGCCAAAGCTATTGTGAGAGAGAGAAAAGAGGAGAGAAAAAGCAAACTGTTGCCGGTCTTCATTTATTGATGTTAGCCCTGTGGAAGCATTTGATTCAGTCCTCACAGGCAGGTCCTCAGTCAACAACGCTCTAGCATATTCCTCTCTGACTGCCATTGCCTTTGAATGATATAGAGCACAGAAACAACATCAGAGTCAATGCAGTGTTTACATTATTCCCTGGAAGAAAATAGCTTGTAGACCAATCAGAACAGAGGAGTGAAGTGGAGGCCTCTCGATGTGACAGAAGTGACCACAAGAGTGTGTGAGATGGGAGAGCAAGAGTGTGTGTTAACTGTCACTGTGTTAACTGCCATGGAGTGACACTGTAGGGCAGATGTACAAAAGCTTTGTGCAAATGTCAAGCTTTTTCTTTTCTCAGAAAGCGTGTGCTATGAATAGCAACATTGGAGTTTACATATGGAGTTTACTAACATTCCACTTTATCAGGCAACCAGCGCGCAGCTTTTCCCAACTCATGTGTCTGCTGCCACAAATAAATGCAATAGTTTAGTCAGGAACGTGGTTCAATGGAGTTGAATGATCTTGACACAAATAAAAAAACAGCGATCGCATGGAACCACGTGCTAATACTGTCACACATCTGCCTACATGACTTATGTGTGACTATGTTAACAAGATTTATGTGAAAGTGTAAGTTAACTGTTGCTGTGTGTATGTGTGTGAGAGAGAGACCGTTGATTTTGAAAGTAAGAATTGAGTAAGAATGTGTGTTGACATTGCTTGTGTGTATGTGTGAGTAAATTGCCATTTGGTGTTAAGCGTGGTTCTGTAATTGTGTGGTGAATAAACACAGCTGTGTGAGAGTGTGTGCCAAGTGTTCGTGTGTGAGAGTTGACCGTCAGAATGGGGACTGAGTGTGATCTATGTGTGACTGTGATCACAGTGAGAGCGCGCTAACATCCGGGGGCCAAAACAGGAAACAGTCCGCAGCTGTGGCCAGGTCTATTCCAGGTCGGCATGGCATCTTTATCCTTGGTGCCAGTGGTGGAGGTGCTGGTGGTGGTTGTAGCAATGGGGGGTGGTGGAGATGGGGGGGGGGGGGGGGGGGTAGCAGCAGACTGCAGCCAACAGCACAGGGGTGGCCAATCACACACACACAAAGTGGGACAAGGACGTGAGATGACAAACTGGTTCCTGTCGCCCAGGCCCCCTGGGAGTGTACACACGCATAGAGTCACACACACACACACACACACACACACACACACACACACACACACACACACACACACACACCCTTTGTCACTTTGTGTGTAAATGTGTCTGTCTGTGTTTTTCTCTCAGTGTGTGTGTGTGTGTGTGTGTGTGTGTGTGTGTGTGTGCATGTTTGTGTAAAATGGATGACGCATACACATGCAGATCGACAGACAGAAAGGTTCCTTCCCCTAACACACTGTGTGTGTGAGTTAGTGTATGTGTTTGTATATTTGTGTATGTGTGTGAGTGTGTGTGTGGGGGTGTTGTGTAGGTCTGTGTGTGTCTGGGGAAGGGACAGACACATACACATACACATACAGACAGACACACAGAAAGGTTCCTCACCACACAAATACACATACGCACACATGCAAGCACACACAGAAAGGCAGGCAGGCATTTTGAAAGGAAGGAGGTGCTTGCCTTAAATGAAGACTAACAATGCTCTCACTCCCATCAACAAATAAGCTGAAGGCCATATTTAATGTGTTACATGAACTACTTTTAATTACCCGAGTGTTCAGACAGATATAATGAGGTTACTGTGTTTTCCCTCTATAATTATCTACAGCCACTGATATTTAACTTTGCAAGGCAATTTAACTCTTCAGTTCTTGCCTCTTGCAAAAGAGATGCTCCTCCAATGAATAAGGCTAATTTAATGCTTCTAAGATAATTGAACAAATTGTATACATATTTTAAGATATTCTCCATTCTATGCTGCCATAATTGTGAACTAAATGGATTAATTAGCATAAAATGTCGACATGTTTGTGGGGAATGGTGAGTCTGAGTGCGTCTGTGCAAATCAGCACCTTGGACAGCGGCATAACAGGGCAACTGTGACTTGAGATGCAGAATACTGTATGAGAGACAGGCAGTTTGCATGGACTAAAAGAAGTTGGAATATAGATGAAACTCTTTGAAATCACCTCGTTATACACCCCTACAGTTTACATCTTTGCTTCGTCCATGCTTCTGTGGAGTTTATGTCTCTCAATTATGCAGACAGACATCTGGTATTGTAAACTATTGTATACCAGTCAAATGTAGGCCTTGGAGACTGTCTGGCAAACTCACTGTCTGGTTTAGTAGCGGTAAGATCAATTCTATGAAGCTGTTTCAAATGTAACTGCTTGTTTTCTTAACTATAGTTAAGAAACCAAAATCTGATGGAAAGAAACAGAGGTCTAAGACAAGAAGCAGGTTAATTTAATCAAACTTCATTCACTTGCCTAGATCTAGTCAGTCTGTTGGTGTGTGTATCATAACACTGTGTAAACATCCGTAATATTTTAGTGTGGGTATGGCTGAGTCACCAAAGAATTATTATTGCCCTTTCTTGTTATTTATTTTTTAATTTACTTATGAATTGTAAAGTATGATGTTATCATCTGTTCTGTAGTGTTTTAAATTATTATTTTTTTTCCTCCTAAACATTACTAGCCTTTATGTATATTATATATACAAAAAGTATTATTATTAAATAATAATAATAATAATAATAAGTAAGTAAAAAATTACTTCAACTTAAATTTATTACCCTTTTTACAATAAATATAAAATAAAATATAAATATAAAATATCAAACATGTGTCTGTGTGTGTGTGTGTGTGTGTGTGTGTGTGTGTGTGTGCTATTCATGACCTACCTGACATGTTGTGGTATACTATGTGTGAAGTATTTCACTTTGAAATGTATATTCAGGGTCTCTATCTCACATTTACTTTGTAAGCAAAATAAATACACACATTTGGACTCTATGGGTTTGTATAGCTCTTTTCCACATGGGTATTTTATAAATGCAATTAAAAACTAGCTGTACTCCACAGAAAGGACTGAGCTCCAATAAAAATTGGGACACCAAACCTCAGCAGTTCTCAGCCCTGAAGTGGTCCCAGTCACACTATGTCTTGTTATTGTGAGGATAAAGCTCAGTGTGAAAACAAGGTAACACTTTGTGTACCCCCTGTGTATTCGCGGAGCATTTGATGCTGTATGACAAGGTGGGGCTTTCATATCCACACCCTATTCTCTGGTGAGGAAAACATTTTTTTTGTTACTCTCACTATATTTATCCATGTCATTGAGCATAAAAAGATGACAAAAAAGTCCATGCATTCATGAATATAGTTTGTTCTTTTTTCTATGAGGAGTGGAATATTACTGTGAATGTTAGAATTTAATCTGTTGGTACGTTAGCTGATTTTCCAGGGTTATTTTTCCATGGCTGTTTTGTGCTCAGCACATTAGGAGAGAGATAAAGAGATGGAGATTAGCTTGGCTTCAGTGGGCCAGGCACTTTGGCCTCTTACAAGTTAAACCAAGCACATGAGAACACAACACTACACATACACACACACACACACAAACACACAAACACAGAGTCCTTCACATTGATGCAAAACCACACTCTCCCCCTGCCCTTACCCACACATACAGTACTCAGAGAGTCTCAGAGCAGATGCCTGTGAGTGCAAGAGCAAACGCAGAAACAGTGAGGTACAGACTGGATAAATGTCAGAGACGTCTCTTCTCAACTCGCCATAGCCATCCTCTCTGCCCGTGGAGCCTGTCTGTCGCCAGCTGGCCAGTTTAGTGAACCCAGCTCTGTTTTGGCTCCATGAGCACATGACAGATGTGTGCTCATAAGGTGACAGCTCGCCTGGCCGCCAGGATCAATGACCTGTCAATAAACCATCTCTCAGGGAGAGCAATGTGCAATGTGTGTGTGTGTGTGTGTGTGTGCGTGAGAGAGAAAGAGAGATAGAGAGAGAGTGAGTGGGAGAAAAAAAGAGAGAATCTTGTACAGAGGAACCAAGGAAATGATTGTGTGTAATGCAGAAGTCCATGGCAATCAAATGGTAGAGAGAGGAAGAATAGGGCTTGTGGGAGAGAGAATATGATGAAAAATGGTCATGTGGAGAAAAGGTGATATGAAAGAATGTCAGAGAGAGAGAGAAAGAGAGAGAGATGAGGAATGAAACAGGAGAGAGCACAGAAAGGCACAGAAATACAGAGAGGGAAAGTGAGGCAGAGACAGAGGGGAGTGAGAGAGGGGGAGATGGGCTGGTTGTCAGACCCAATCTTATCACCGACAGACCTCACTGTCTCAACTGCACAAATGACGGCCAGCAAAGAGAGATGGATTTTAAAAAGCTGTCACAGCGACGTGCTAAATTAAATCTATTCTGATGGAGCGCTGAGTGACAGGCGCTGACCCCGTCATGATAAAGTTGGGCTGGCCGTGCTGAGAAGGAAAGATGAGGGATTTGAGACGCAATGGAGTTTGAACAGGTATGGCAAAAGGTTCGGCCTCATTGAGAACAATCCTTCACTCTGCCTTCTCTCTCTCTCTATCTATCTCTCTCTCTCTCTCTCTCAGAAGGGACAGGGGTAAGGAGAGATGACTCACACTTAATCTCAAGTGTGGCGTTGGGCGGATATGATGGAAGAAGGAAGATGGAGGCCCTTCCTGCCAAGGTTTATTCATCATTGAGCTGTTAAGGCGAGTTTTGCCACAGACTGTCTAGCACAATGAAGTTTAGCAGGATGCTCAAACTTTGGGAAAAGCTGCAAGTGTGTTGTGATGCTCTTCACGTTCCCTGTACGTCAGAATTCTGTTATTCAGAGGTGATCTGATGCAGACATTTTTGAGGAGCATTTCATAGTCAATAGCGAAAAGTGATGATGCACAAGATATTAACCTTGGGTACTCAATGGACATTGAGAATGAACTGCACTGGAGCCAAAACTCATTCCCAGCAAAACAGTGAGTGGACAGGATGACATAATATCAATCAACAGACTTCCCCCACTATAACACCCCCCCTCCCCAATTTACAAGTAAATTCTCACTCTCAGGGACATTGACTTGCCCTCTGCCATTTATGTTTCATTTTCACCATCACCGTCACCACCATTTTAGTTTATTACTTGTTCCCACAACACTTAGAACTACGTAGAACTGAGTACCCTATTTCGCAACTCGCAAAATGGGATCAACTCTGCTATTTTCCAATTCTTTTCAAGCATCGATATTTATGATGCCATATGTCATAGATATTTTACAGGTGCTTGTATTGGAGTAATTCACACCTGTTTGATTTGGAACAGCAAGCATTGCACTTCCCTATTACAGGATAGATAAAGATAATGAAAAACTATGTATATACACAGTTATTGCTGTTTATGAAATAGGGTTTCTTGACAGGAAATCTTTATTTTGTATTTATCAGCAGTACCTTTTCGTTTTTGTATCCAGTGTGGTTGAAATAGGCAGCATGTCATCTAATGGACAAAACAGACCTGTTGAGAGTTTCTTCAGAGGTTATTATTTTGTGGTTGTGAGGTAGGCTCGACTGCTGTGTTTTAAATGCAGTCCTGGAGATTGCCACCTTGATTGGGATAGCTCTGTGTGTCGCCCAGCGCAGAATGGAAAACTCTCCGCCGGTGATAATACCGCTTTAGCCTCTAAATCCTTGTTGTCGAGCCCAGAGGGGGAGCCTGGGCACCCAGCTGTTCCTTCATCTCCCAGCCTTGGTTCAAGTGGAACTTTGACCAGTGGTATCGCCAAAGTGGTATCCGCATGGGGGCGGAAATGCTCTTGGATGAAACCTCTGAACCCCCCCCCCCTCCATGGTGATGTGGACTCGTCTACTCTCCCACCTTCCTCCGCCCGATGCCCTCCTCCCCCCTTTCTTTTTTCCTCCCCCACCGTCACTCTCTGGAGTTAAATCAACCCTTCAAACCATCTCTGAGTTGGCAGGAGTGAATCTGGGGACAGTAGTGGTGACAAGGGAGCCATCTGCATATGTATGATGTTACCCCCGTGTTTGGCTGCATTTAGTCACATCTCTGATGGGAAGGCAAGGTAAAGCGGCCCCTCCCACCTCATTTCCCACTGGGGAGTCTCCTTAAAGAGGCGTACAGTGTGTGATTATGCAGCCTTTTCACGGGTGGAGACAATTCAACCCTCAGGATGTGGTGTGTGTGTGTTTGAGGGTGGGGGTGGGGGGTTGTTCATAATTCCTTCATAGGCCTGAGACTTAGGAAAGAAAAAAGGGGTATGTGGGGTGGGGTTGGTGAGAAAAGAGTTTTAGTCTGAGACAAACAAACCTTCAAGAAGAAAGTAGCATTAGGGGGCCTTTAGATGTAGGCAGTTTGAATCAGAGACAGACATATGCATGCAAAGAAGTTTACCACACTTGCGCATACACACAAACACTCTCTCTCTCTCTTTCTCAATCACACACACACACACAAGTACACAACCGTGCACATACAGACACACACAAACTCACAATCAGGCCCTCAGAATCCTCTCAAGCTTGTTATACACTGATTTCAGCAGAGCACAAATACCAGGTAAGGGCTCAGCTCATTGGGGATGCCGTTGACAGCGCCGGTCATGAAGCCCACAGATAGAGGCCTCGCTAAGAGATGCGGCAGCCAATAAAAATTCATGATGGTGGGTAATGTGATGGAAGCACCTGCATGCAGAGCAAGCTCTCTACTGGATAAGAACAGATAAACAGCACCAACTTTAAAAGTGCTTCTTCTTGATGTCGCATGAACACATCACATTTTCACATAACTGTCAAAAATGAAAATAAAATCAAAAGTGAAAACAGTGTTGTAAGCACAAGCAGAATTTCGTTGGGGGCATAGGCAAAAGGATGCACCCTATAAGCAGTTCTGTGTGGTCCTGCGTGCCTGACCTTCAAAGCAGCAGAACTGATTCAATATTAACTTCTATAGGATATTAAACTTCACATATGATCCTTTTCAGTTACCACCTGATACACATTTTATGAGACCAGGAGAGCAACTGGGGGCCATCAGATTGGCTGTTGTTTACCGTGTGAGTCCTAAAGGTGACACATTGTTGTCATAAAGTTGTCACATCTTTGATCATTGTAAAAGTCTAACTAAAACTGAGGTCTCTAAAACTATGGTCTTTTTTGTGTCAGTTGTTAAAGAATTTCTAACACACATCTGATGATGGTTTTAAGATATCTCATCACTATTTGATATCGTTAGTGTAGATGTCACAAATTGTGACAGAATCTGTCACCTGTAACACACGGGTAACATGTATTGTATCTTGTTCTCTGCTGTTAAACAGTTAACTAACCTCAAATGCAATTTAAGCTTGGACTGAAAAAGTTTTTTGGCAACCATAATTGAACTACAGGTGATTTGTGACATGTGACATTGGGCTTTGTTCTAATGTGCCCATTTTAAGTGGCTATTTCTGAGTTTCTGAGAAATTTACATATGAAGAAGGACACAATAATTTTAACGTTCCCGACAGCTCTTTGTCATGCACAACCACTCCTAATTCAACAAAGCCATGGTAAAAAATAATGTCACTAAATTAATATAAACAAAAATTTAATCTGTATGACCCAGTTTATATTATTTGCAAATTTGTCAAATCATCAATTAAAAGGTGGTGACATAAATAGCTGACATATGAATATATGTTTTTTGGCCTCTTTTTTAACAATATGAAACATGAAAACGCATAATTTGACAACATGGTAAAATTTATTAAAAGTAGGATTGAATTTATAAAATTCTGTCTTGATATCAAACATACCACAATGGTATGATCTTAAAAATATACAGAGCTACCCAGCAATGTTTTTGTGTTTATTGTGTAGTATCTGAGCAGTAGAGATGGCTGCATGTGGTTTAATTAAGGCTTGTTTGGTTTTTAGCAAATTATGATGGGTTTAAAGGTGCTCTACCAAACAGTTGAGCTGACCTATAAAGGATTAAGCCACAAGAGTATTATTTTATATCTAAAAGAAGAGCAAACATATGTGAATATTCATAGCTGATATGAATATGAGCTCAGTTTACAAGCATGGTTTATTTTCAGTTTGGCTGACATCAAAGGGAAAACTCCAACATCAAAGGAACAGAGTCAGGTTGTCAGTTGTAAAAATGTTTATCAGCCTGCCACAACTATCTTAAATAGACTGTTAGTAATGCAGAATGTAATAACAGAATGTATTTTGGTCATAATTTCATCTCAATCATGTTTGATATCGGAACAGATTCATGTCTTCACTCTTACACATTAATGAAATACAAGGGGAGAGAGGAAAAGGTTGAAAGACAGAGACAGAGACAGACATTATGTATGGCAGTATTGCATAATAATGCATACATACATTAGCCAGGATTCATCAAACAAAGTCATTTGAATTTCAATGTGTGTACTTGAGCGAGGAGAGACTGTTGTCAGTTTGTGGCATGGAGGAATGGCAAAGAGGACATCATAAACAAACAGTATACCATTGAAAACAGGACTTCTGCCTGCCTACCTATTCCTCAGTAATATAATCCACAGCCTACAGCCCTTAAAATAGTCTTCCCTCTCAAACAAACCTGCAGACAAGAACTACAAACAGGCTTTTAACAGGTTTGTGTTTGAGGGTAAAAAACTATTATTCCATAATATAATGCTTGCTGAATTTTTCTTGTGGCAAACACATGCTGGCAACACCAGAACAATGCATAAAAGCTTTCCTGTGGAGAGTTTTAATGTTGTTAATTCTGCAATTGTTTTCTCTCTCTCCTCCTCACTTGCCATTCTTTGAATGTGGGAGGTTACTGTTCATCTGGCTTCTGCCTAAGCAGCTCATGAAAGATGGTGCCCTCACCCCTCTCTCTCAAATGCTCTTATTTCTTCAGAAAATGTTTTACAAAACACACCCACCACACACACACACACGCACACACACACGCACGCACGCATGCACACACGCACACACGCACACACATACACACTGAGAAAGAAGAGGAAAGCTTCTGTTTTCACCCCTCCAAGAATATAAACCTCTAGAGAAATATCCTGGAAATAATTTTTTGGGGGTTGTAATTACACACTCTTCTTTTCAAGGACTGATTTGCATACAGGTCAGTGTTAGACCTACATGAATTTTAATAAGAGCACTGTGCGTTCATTTTGTGTTGTTGCTTAGTTAGGCATCTTGAAGGTGGTCCTCACACTAATGTAATTCACCTTGTCAAAAAGCCTTTGGCAGATATGCTCATTATTGTTGAGTAGCTGAGATCCGAATGCCTGGGTTCTACAGGCCACAGACCAGGAGAGATGCTTTATCACTGTAGTCCCTAAAAAACACTGTAAAATAGTGATATTACGTAATAAAAGTTCTTTTGTATGTATAATGCCTAGTTGGAAATCTTGACATTTCATGGTGGTTATTAGTTCCCAACCTTATACTGTTGATGTCTCACTAACATGGAAAATTGCCAACCATTCTTTTTCTCCCCACAAAAACACAGCTGTCAGTAAAATATCAAAACAGAATTTCGTTGGCCAGTGGCTTGGGCTTAGACTTGCCTTCAGCAGTCCCTGAGGTTGTATACAGCTTTCAGTCTCTATCTTGAGGCAATGAGACATTATCACAGGTGAACTTTTGCACTCTCTCAGCAGGACCTCATAAATATTGCAGTGATTAAGCTTGATGACTGAGTTTGGAGAGGACTGTATCACTTATGACCACACTTCAGTTATCTCTTTGCGCAGAAAACAACTGAAAAGTTCATGCTGTGTCCAGCTTACTGGTAAAACAGGTAAACATGTAAAACAGGTAAAACAGAACAACAGTGAATCATAATTATAAAGGCCCGTTTATTGTCAATTTAAAGCAATACATTTACATTTATCAGACGGTTTTATCCAAAGCAACTTACAACTCATCAACTATCAAGTGTTCAGGGCCTGTCTCCAATAGAGCAACTTAGGGTTAAGTGCCTTGCTCAAGGGCACAATGGTAGTAGCTGGAATTTGAACCCACAACTTTCCAGGCTACTTGCATGCTAGCCAGGTTCCTTAACCACTACGCTACCACCGCCCACACACAACAACATCCCTCTGTTTCTCTCAAGTTTTGTTTGTTTACCTCAACCCCAACCAAAAAAAAAATGAAACAATGATACGCAAATATACAAAGATAAGCAAAAAAAGATACAAAAATATGCCTATATGTTTCAGCTCTAGAACATGACTCATATCTTTGAAGAACATTACATATGAAGAACATTACATATCTTTGGAGCCAATGTTATTTGTGGTGAAGCAAACATTTTACTCTGGCCACTATCCCAAAGGTAGCGCGGGAAGACTGATTACTCAAGGCAAAGCCTCGACAGATTGCATGCTTGGCCAGGAGCTATCATTGCAGCTCCATCAGGGTTGGGGTATTTCTCCATTCACAAGGAGAGCAATGTTTGTTTTCAGAAAGCCATGGGGAAGGGAGACAGGCATTACTATTCCTGGACACAGACGGATGATTGTGAGGTCGAAGGTCACAGAAGTGTCAAGAAGGCCTCAGTACACTTCTATGTGTACCATTACAAGAGCCTCAGGGTGAGTAAAAATGGCAGTTGGAGAAGATGGGAGAAACCTCTGGAGGATTCTGGAGGATTTTAGATAATTTGTCCAAGGAAAAATCAACCATGAAGGACATGATACCCTAAGAGACTATCAAGTTTTGTGTAAACATGTGTTCTACTTCTTGGAGTCAGAAGTCTCTTCCTTACTTTTGTGATGCAGCAGAATACCCCCCCCCCCCAAAAAAAAAAAAAAAACTTCAGTCAGTGACAACAGTAAGAATATGGTTGTCAGTGGGCATTCTGAAAGGCAATCCATGTCTAGAAGGCCAGGATTGGGGACAGTGACAAAGGGGTCAAAGACAGCAACTAACCTCCCATAAGCTTTTTGGAAAATCTTTAATGGGCTATTTCGGTGGAGTGTGATAGCAACATTGAAAGCAAGTGATCTTGCACATGCACAGGTGATCTTGTAGTGGTAGCCCATCAGACCTTAGTGTTGCCCTGGAAACATCTGCAGGACTGGTGGCTAGAGAATTCTGGCACAATACAAAAAAAAAACAATTGCATACTGGCTCACAGCAAAAACACATTCTCTGGCACATTGTGTCCTGTTGTAGGAGCATCCTGGATCTATGGACAGGATATTGGCAGCCTGAACTAGGTTGAGGGCCACATTCACCATTGCCCAGAAATCTGTTTTAATTCAGGGTAATGCCATTTGGAATGTGCTTGCTCCCTGGGCAACTCCAACTGAAAACAACCACTTCCATTGCCCCAGTCAAATATCATGACAAATTGTTGTTCTAATCTATTCATCTTTTTCACTTTCATCCTATTATTAGGCCCTGTCCCATTTCTACCACTTCCACTCTTTCTTGGCCTAGCATTCAGTTTTGTGCGTTCATGTGTAAGGGTAGGGTGTCCCAATACTTTTAAGACCAAGGGGAAGTGCTTTTAAGGCCTTAAAACCACCCCTTAACCCTGAGGGAGGTCAAGTGCAGACTGCACTTGATATGATTATCCAGGGTACCTTGTAATTTACACTGTGAGAGTCTAGGAAACAGTTGAAGAAAGATGATGGCCACCTCCAGAAAAGATGAACAGAACAGATCTTGTCACAATTAGGCATGCAAATTTCTAAATATTTGCATGCTTAAATTGATGCAAATGTAAAGAAATTATGTTGAGTCAGAACATGAACATTAGCAATCATTTAGGATAAAAATATCTGTGAGTGTTTTAAAATGACCAAATATGTAACAGAGGTCCAATTTTTCCGCAATAATAAATGAGTTGTCTCTATGCCTACATTTAGGTGGACATAAGTATCCTGGTTATGGGGCTTTTGATGTAGATCATTTTCGGGATATGCCATTCACAAACCATTTTCAAACAGTGATATCCCACCGATTCAAACATCGGTATCCCACGTTGTCTCAGTGCGTTACATACAGTAAGTGACGTAGGCATGAAATGGTGTCCCATTCCGTAAATACATATTTCTACACCTAACACTTCATCATCGAGGGTTATGTTCTTTTGGAGGGTGCTCAAAATCAAGTGCTAGTGTTAATGGAGGAGAAATTGGACTGGGCCTAAATCGTTTCACTTCATTTTACAAGAAGAGAGATCACGAATAGTCTGATACACTGTGCATTGATCACTCTTCATTGTCATGTTGCATGGCACTAACTTGCCAATGCATCATACAATCAATTAAGATAGGCAATCACACACACTCTCTCTCTCTCTCACACATACACACAACTTTCTGTTGCTTGCATTGTTTCAAACTTAAACCCTTAAACTTGTCCTAACTGCAAAGGATTAAACCAGTACTTGTGTTTTGGCATCAGAAAATGTAATGGTCAATTACAAACACAGAACATGATTCACTGTTAGGTGTCATATTAGAAACACAAACATATGAGTTTAACCTTTACTTACAATGGCAAGCAGTAATGGATGGTGAGAATAAGAGGTATTGATTCTCTACAGCAGTGCTGAAGGCAGCACCATTCATCCTCCATAAAGATAAATTAGCATGTTTTCTCAAGCTTTGGCTTGCATAATTTCATTGGATTCGTCAAGAGAGCCACACCCAAGGGAGAGAACCACTGAAAACCATCTGGGCAGGTTACACTTGCATTGAGAACCTACAAAGATGGATGACTTATAGAAACTTATAGAGACAGGGCTTAAGCAGACAACTAGTGCCTTTCATGGCCTTCAGCGGCATATCAAAGCGGTAACTGCAAGACAACAACATGACTGATGTATGGCCTGGTTGCTTTGTTTGATTCCAAATAAAAAGCTATTTAGTTTGATTTCAATTCACTAAGCAGTGCTTTGTGTGCACAAAGGACAGTTTGAGGACAGGATGGAGACTTAAAGTGTTCAGCATTGCAATTGGATCTTGCACCTTAAACCACAGTTCTGGTGTTACAGAATTTAACTGCTAAAATCCTAATCTGTCAGACATGGAACATGTTTTGCCCATTGACCTGACTGTGTGAAAAGTTCACTTGTAAGTAAAGCTCAGTCTAGAGTGTTTCTAATATGACGCCTATCAGTGGATTATATTCTGTGTTTGTAACAGACCATTAAATGTTCCGACTACAACTTTAATACTGTACTGTTTGACATTTTTAAGGGCTGTTCCTGTGAACTTTGCCAGTCACTCCCTCTGAAATGTTCCTGTATTCAGTAAGTGACTACTTATATAAACCTCTGCATGTGATTTATCAGGACGTGCTAAGGCCAATGCATGAGTGGTCATCTAAATGACATGCCAAAAAAGATCTGACATGTTGCCCAAAGAAGCTTTTTGTTTCAGTGAATACTTGAACTTGAACTTGAACTTGGTGGAACACAACACCACAGAAAAGAAAATGTTCGATGTGTTTTGTGTTCTTTTGTGTGACGTGGTGTTTGAACCCTCTTCTCTCCGGGGCTATAGGTTGCATGTCGAATGAGTCCTGTGCTCTCTGACCCGACCAGAAACTGCAGAGTAAAGTGACTGATGCATTCACCTCGGGGGCGACTGATCCTGCTTTGTTTTTTGGGCTTGTATCTGTAATTGGAAGCAGCCATTATGATGCCCAAACATGAGTCTTTGTCAGATGATTTTGTGGGTGTTTTCCCCACCCCTCACCATACCACCACCCCCCACACACACACACACGCACACACATACACAACCCCTCTTGCTTGAGTGTTTTTGTTTTTAGCTTGAAAGGAGCCTCATCTGCTTTACAATGCGCGACAACACTTATCAGAACTCTACGGTGTTTTACAGGCAGAGATCCGGCCACAGCGTGTAATGAAAATGTGTTCGCTAATCTCATACTGTCAGGGGGAAGAGGATGGAAGGCTGTTTCATGCTGTTGGAAGAAAAGGCCTCGTCTCCGGTGAGAGGAGGAGGAAAAAAAGAATGATAGAGAGAGAGAGGGAGAGAGAGAAACTCACCAAAAATAGAGAGGGAGCAGGAATGTTTATTCCGCTGTGGCACTGAGACTATGCTGACTCCAAAGGAGGTGATGGCTGATAATATTCCACGTGGGAGAGCGGCAGCTCCAGATTTCTTTTTCAGCTTTCATTTTTATGTTATGTTCTGTATGTATGTATGTATATATATACACATATATATGTGTGTGTGTGTGTGCATGTATGTGTCTGTGTTTGTGTGTGCCTGTGCGTATGTGTGTCACATCAACTGATGTCAGACAGAAATAAATCTATTTTGCAACATCTCCATCCGCTTTGACACAATGTTTACAACAACACATTGCAAGCACAGAAGCATTGTCTACTTAAATTCAAAACCTCTCTATGATAATACTAAGCAGGAAATGCAATTCCAATCTGACCCTCAGCCGTTCAAAACCTCCTTTGTACTTTAATCATACAAGATGATGTCTGGGGTAGGGTTTAATAAAGGCTATCTACATCTGCTTTAACCCTGGCTATGAATTAAAGACTTTGCAAGACATCCAAACTAGGTCTGCAAAAAAGTGTGTATATTCATCGGCACTTCTTGCATTTAGCATTTTTTAATTCATTGCTTGCTCACCTACAGTGCAATTAGTTAGTTAAGTGCTGTTATCAGCAGCGGTGGGCCTTGGAAATGGAATGTGTATGTTTGATGCGTTTTTTTGTGTGTGTGGGTGCATGCATACGTGTGCGTGTGTCTGTGTATTTTGTGTGTGTGTGTGTGTGTGTGTGTGTGTGTGAGAGAGAGAGAGAGATCTGCTTGCATTTTTTTTTCTTTTTTTTTTTTTCTTTTCTTAATGTTCCTGGAGAGGTCCAGAGGGTTCCCATGTGTTGGTTCCCCGAAATAATAATCCATATGAAGATCCAGATGCACTAATTGTTTTTTCCACTTTCTCTTCTGGCCAGATGTGAGGCCCATGGTCTAGCTGCCCAGCCGTAACTGTTGCTATTGCATTCCTTTGGAAGTGCATTTCAGTATTCAGTATTCAGTTGAGCATGAAAAAGCGGCCCTTTCTTTGGCAGCTATTGTGGGCCTCAACTTATTATTTGTCATTTTACAGAGTGCAGTCCTCTGTGGACCATGTACATTAGGCTGGGTCCCAGTGAGATGAATTAACATGGGGAGCTGGTGCTAGTGATGAATGAGAGGCTCAGAGACCCCTGAGCCCTGTCCCACACCTGGCCTCTGCACATGTCCTACAGCAAATGGCAAAGCACAGTTAACCCAAAGGCTGAAGAGTTTGACCTACTTCAATAAAACTATGACTATGTATGTGGTCATCAGATGTCTATGCATGTTTGTGTGTTTGTGCTTAGCAGATATGTGTGTGTGTGTCTGTGTTTGTGACTATATGTTTGTGTTTGTGGTCATCAGATGTCTATGTGTGTTTGTGCTTTGCAGGTGTGTGTGTGTGTGTGTGTGTGTATGTGTGTGAGAGAGAGAGAGAGAGAGAGAGAGAGAGGGGGAAAGAGAGAGAGAGAGAGCGTGAGAGTGCTTTTTTAATGTAATGGCAAAGTCACACAAAACAAATTGAAATCATGTATCTGTACAGAAGCAACACTCATTGTAAGCCCTGGGTGACTCATACTGTGTCTATTTTTACCTTTTTTTAATCTCACCTCTGTTTTGTTTTTAAAAGGTGGAAATAGTTGAGCTTTATGTCAGTGTGACACATGCTTGTATATTCATATCAGTCTAAAAAGGGTGTGTTGAACGTGCCAAGTGATATTAGGGTTGGTGGATATAAGGGTTGATGTTCTTGGTGGTGTCATATTCTATTAAACATGTGGCAAACACTATATTCTGACTTCAGGATATTGCGTCAATGGACTCGGTGTTCAAATTTTGAATAATTCATATTTCTATGTAATAGATGCCGTTCCTTATTCAGGCTGATTTCAGACTCAGTCCTCATCCAGCCCCCAGAAGGGATGACACCTGTGAATTAGCTGCCCATAATGAGACATTGACACTGAACAATTAATAGTGCCTTTGCAGCAGATGTGCTAATTAATTGAGCATTTTGTCAATAGATTTGGCTTGCTGTTCCCTTGGTGTTTTTGCACACGGCATGCACACAGACCACGGTTCACTGGATCATGCTGATCTGGGGTCGGTCTGCACAGGCAATCAGAAGAAGGAGACAGTGGGGAATCATTAAGCTTATACATCAAGCACCATATGCATCTAGTTTGATGACATGGGTCAACAATATCTCTCCAGAAAATATCTTTTATTTTGAGCTTTCCAAAAAATATGATGTTACCCCCATGATCAATACCACTCCCTGGCTTGACTATTATGTAATGTCATGGGACAGTATTTTGTAATTATTATGATGCTCAGCTAAAATCATGGATTGTAGTCTAATAGGATAACCACTTTTCCTGCATGACCCCTGGCAGCTGGGTTGGCCCCTTGAGCCACAGATCTGCCCAAGGTAGATACTATACTGACAACCACAAGAGAGTTTTTCCTTGCCCCTTTTGCTCTTGGGTGCTCCTTGCTGTAAAGCACCATGGGACAATACTATTGTAAAAGTCGCTGTAGAAATGAATTGAATTGAAGTGAATTTCCAATGAATATTGAAAAAAAAAACAGCTATCAGACTGTTGATCAGAAATTAGTGCATAGCTCATAGCTCAGCTAATGTCCATTTCAAAAAATGAAATGAAGACATGGGTGTCAGAGGGGCTTAAACGGTCATTCGCAATATGGCTCTGTTGCGTCTGGAATACAGTAATTGAGTGAGGGAGCAACCAAAAGTGCTTGGTGAACCGCTCGCTTTAGCAGCAGTGGCTGCTGTCTATGAGCTCAGCATTAATTACCATCCATGATACACCAATCAGTGTACCTGAAAGCAAATTGGACTAAATTGTATCTCCCTGGGTGTATGGCAGCTCCTCAGCCAAACCCTGAGTGAGTGGTCGAATGGGCACTTACATGATTAGAGCCATGGCCATAATGCTGGATCCACTTATTCCCCCTCTGAGGACCAAAGGATGTGGTTAGATCCATACAAGTGTTTGCAATCTCTCTCTCTTTCTCTCTCACTCTCTCTTTCACAAAAAACGTTCACATTCATCCTCTACTGTGAAATGGCTGTTACGTATAGTCATCTCCTCTGAAACGGGAACATCCATTTACCCATTGGCTTGTTGCACACAACCATTGAGATGCGATGGAACCTAAGATATACTAATGGTCTTAAATTGTAGACTTTTAAAAAAGAAATCTTTTCATGGATCAAAGGCCTGGCCTGACCACATGTTGACCACATGTTGACAAAATGTTTCCTGGTGTGAATTTGCACTCTTGTGCTGAATCTATCAAAAGCTGTGATAAACCAAAAATTCATTCTGTCGCTGATTACTCGAAAACCATAAAACTCTCATTTGTTGCAATGCATTACATTCAGAAGACAGGCTGTAATTCATACTTAGTGACACATATTGGCTTCCCCTTCTATGGGGAAAGGAATGCTAACTAGTGACTGTCTTTCTCTCTCTCTCTCTTCACACCCACACACACACACACACACACACGCACACACACACACTCTCTCTCTTCCCCAGCTGTCATTGAGGTAATTCTCTGGAGAATTCGTGATCACATCACATAGGCCTCCGCACAGAGAAGTGCTGGGAAGTCAGCATTCCCAACCTTCTGCAGCTTTCTATATGACCTTGTGCATAATGCATTATGCAGAAGCAGAAGTTAATCTGAGCACACTCCACTCCACATGGCAGGCTTGATGACGTATTTATGACACCTCTACCAGTGACATTTTTAATAGAGCTATATTTAATGGCAATGCAGCTGTAGCAATAGAACAGTGTGATACACCAGCTCTCCAGTGGTATTATATAGCCCTCTGTGCTCTGTTAATCATGGGCTTCTCTTTAAGGTCTCTTGTTTGCCTTGTGTTGAATGTAAAATTGAAAAAGTCTGTCTGTTATTATGAGTTAAAATAGCAATGCATTATTTTCTAATTGCTTAAAGAATTAAAGTAGTAGTAGAGGAGGCAAGTGAAATCTGTGTGGGTCTACTGCCACACACACACACACGCACACACACACACGCACACACACACACACACACACACCACATGCTGTGAGGCAGTGTGCAGTGTGGAATGATATTAAAGACAGTGGTTCAATACTGTGTGTATTATAAGCGCATGTGCATGTGCATGCATTTGGCAGAGTATTGATAGTATTCATCTTTTTTCAAGATGATTCACAGCATTATCTAAGGAAAAACAATACTGGTTTTACTGTAAGGTTTACATGTACAGCTGCTCAGCTTTAGAGAATGATGTAGTTTATTGTACAGTAGGCTATACTGTATGTCCTTATTGTAATGTGGATCTACTGCATCCTGTGTTGATCTCTCTGCCCAATCCTTCTATGATATGCATCAAGCCCTCATAGCTTTGGTGGATGAAGCCTTGCTGAACAGTATATATCTGTCTCATTCTGTGCTGCTCCAAAATGTAGTGCAGAGAGCCAAAGTGTCTATACATGAGTGGCTACGCACACACACACACACACACACACACACACACACACACACACACACACACACACACACACACACACGCACATACACACACACACACACACACACACACACACACAAGGGTCCTGTTCATCTCCATCAGATTGGTCTGCTCAGGCCATGTGTACAGCCATCAGGACCCTGGGCCTGGGTCTCAGGGAGCAGCTGCTAGGCGGCTGGCGGTCCCTTCATGCATGGGCTCCCCATCCGTCACACGCCTGCACACGCCAGCCCATCTTTATCTGTCTGAGCACATTATCCAGCCATTTGTCACCCTCCTTACAGGGCCATGTGTACCGAGCGCTGACCCTTGAAGACAGGTGCAGTGTGGAATAAACCTGCAGCGATTCACCTCCTTTACACAAACACAAATAAGGTTGTCTGTCATGCCATCCATGTTGAGATGAGTTGAACTACTGAGCCGGTTTGAGGTAGGCTACCGTATTCATGATGCATATGGACTAATGTATTCTGCAACATCCTATAACATATTTTATTAGAAGTTTGTTCAAAAATACTTAAAGTTTCTTTACACAAAGGGGCTAAAAATGTTTCCCACTCTCATGTCACTAATGTTGGGGACTATTGGTCAAATGTGATGTGTGTTGGCTTGTGATGGCTTGAACGGTGTACAATAAAAGTTATTCTACAATAAGCGACTGTTGCTAAATGTGTCCATTTCAATATCACTTTCAATAATTTGCACTTGTGAACTCAAGTTTATAATACCCTAACACTTCTGTTTAAAGCCATGTGCTCACTGTTATAACCTTTCAGTGTCCATCTCCTGAGAGAATTTAAAGACCTGAATCCAAACACTGCAATGTATGCATTTTCAATAAAAAAAAAAAAAAAAACTGTCGTTAAAGTTTTCTTCCGCTTGTAGTTGTGGCACTTTGGACTGAGCATCAGAATACTGCCTAATGAATGCCTTCAGTGAGCCGAGGATGGGCTACTGGTTATGGCTGCACCCCATGTCAGATCCCTGGAGAGCCTGCCTGACGCGCACTTTATCCACCGTGTAATTAAGAACATTCAGAACGATGGAAGCGCCTGACATGCATGTCGCTGGACTTCCCTTCTTCCAGAACTGTGTGTGTGTGTGTGTGTGTAGGGTGGGGTGTGGGCACAGACTCTGATGGCATTTATCTTGACAGAGTAAATGCCAGGTACGCCCACCCATCCACCCGCCTGACCGAACAAGCGAGGGAACGAGCAGGAACTTGCTGGTAAATACTCTCTCGTCTCAGCCCGCCGACACAAGCTGCTCGTCTCCCCGAGGAAGCAGAGTGCCACCGACTGAGACTTTGTGAAAAATCAATGCATTATTTTTCCTCAAATGCACAGGTGAAATGCACTGCAACTCAGGAGGCTCTCTCTCTCACACACACACACAAAAACCTCTGCCTTTTGTCTCCAAAAACACATTCACACAGTCACCTGATTGAACCAGCCAGTAGAAAGAAACTATCTTCTTCTGAGGACCATTAGGCAGAAAATAGAGACTGGAGGTCATTGTTTTTCCTGTTTCATTCTATCTGTCTGTAACACAGGAGAAATGGATTCTTTTGCAAGGCTTTCAATTGACAAGGGGTGGCATTGGTGACTGTGCTGTAATGGGGTCCAAGTTTCACTGATTCAATGCTGTTATGGAAGCACTGATTCCACTGCTTCCACCCTATGATTTACAACAGATCCTTACACCTCCTCCACATCCCATAATGCAATGCTTTCTATCCATAATAGCAGGATTACTGGAGACTCTGGCCCTCCTGGTCTGCCCCAGTCATGACTCATTCCCTCCCCGGTGAACCTCCGACCGAGGTGGTTGGACGACCGATGACGACCGAGTCACATTGCCGGTGAATCGATATGTTTCCTCAAGGCCTTAAGTAGCCAGTGATCAGAGCACAAAACTACTTAGATGCTAAGGAAGGAGAAGAATAGCAGCAGGAAGGAAACAAAGAAAATACAAAACAGTGATGGACACCTAACCCAAACCACCACCCAACCAACTCCAGCAAAACGAGGAGGGTGTGATGAGTAGATCTAAGGTGACCTCTTTGGCTGTAATCCTCTCTAGTCATGTGCATGGTTCGCTAGGAAGTCATGGGGGCAGCTTAAAACGTGTTCTGAAAGCCTGGCATGGGCTGAGTGCTGTGCGTGTGTGTGTGTGTGTTTGTGGGTGTATGTTTGTGTGTGTGAGAGAGAGAGGTCGCCATATCCTCTCACTTGGTGGGCACCTTCTCTCTCTTTGTTCCTCCTCACGCTGTAAGGGGATCAGATCCACAAGCTGGTGACAGAAAGCTCCTTAGAAGTGTAACATGGTGGTGCCTATGAGGAGAGGGTCATGCTCTGGAGGGCTTTCCTCAAGCCATACAGCATCCTGCTTTGTCTTCCCCTTTGGAAGCACACTGGTGACCATCTGGTGCCAAAGTTTAGGACTCACAGAATTGCACAGGAATTAAGAGGTGCACTGTGTTTCAGGTTACTGTCCACCTTACCACACATTTGTTTATCCGGCAGCTTCTGTGAGCAAATCAGCACATGGCTCAGTTTGCTTGTAAACAACATGTCATACCTGCATGTCACTTCTTACTCCCTAACACCCTTTAGTCCATGCTGGATACAGATTAACAGAGGTCAGAGTTACAGTAACATGACAATTTGCTTGTGAATAACCCATGTTATTTCCTCAGTATTTCCTAAGGATTTAGCTTTAGATGTTACCTAAAAAGTGCACAAATGACTAAAATAATACTATGATTATACTATGCTATTGTATGGAACTAAGCTCATGTTCTGTCATATCCATAAGACTGGAATTGGCCTCCATCAAAGTGCACCTCATTGACACACATAAGCTAAATGTCTAATTATAAATCAGACAAGCAACATAAATATTCTCTTTGAATAGCGATAGCAGCTGTTCTGGCAGTACTTTATTTGGCCCTGAAGTCTGTCATAGCAATTAATTGTGGGGCAGGTTATGTACCAATATGTTCAGGACATAGAGAGAAAGAAAGATCAATTTGGAGAAAGAGAGAATAAGGCCTTAAGGTGTTATGAAAGGAATCAGCTTGGGGATTGTTTTGTGCTGGAGTGGTCACCATCTCAGCCACTGTGATTATTACACCTGACGTGGAGACCCAGAGGAGGAAAGCACCAATAAGAAATCCCTCCTGAAGCATATATATATGTGTGTGTGTGTGTGTGTGTGTGTGTGTGTGTGTGTGTGTGTGTTCTCTGATGAGAACCATAACAGAACTGAAATTAACCCCATTTTTAATACAAGTGGTTAAAGTCATTAAGAACAACAACAACATAACCCACATAACCCACCCCCCACATACACACAGGCACACATTTACATTCAGATGTTTGCAGTTACAGAGCACATGGGGGAAGAGGTGAATGTGAAGTGATGTGTCTGAACTGAAGGCAAGTCTCTGTGAGTCCACAAGTCTGTGAAGGAATTTTGTCACATCTGCCTTGTCAAATTGCAAGGCAGACGTTGAGAGACACCTCATCCTGGCAGCTGATGTATCACCAGGTACAGTTCGTCTTTACACTTAACTTCCCAATTGTATTCCCCACAGGCCCAGTGGTACTTTATCTTGTTGTCAGCTCCTCCTCCCCCTCCTTCCCTTCCCCTCTCCTTCTATCTTTCTCTTTTTTTATTTCACTGCACAAAAAAGACGGAAGAAATCCGCTCAGGCAATTATGGAGATGAGTTAGAACCATCTCCCACTGTTTGGATTGCAAGCAGCTTACCTATTTTGCGCAGGAGATTTTGAGGTGATAAATACAAGGTGAAATTGAACCGCACAGAACAGAACAGGAGACAGGCAATGTCCTCGGTTCCCCTACCTACCCTCAGAGTAATTAGGCCCTCTGCGGCCTGCTCTGACCTGGGGAAGATTATGTGGTAGTGCTACTGTTGTTATTGTCCTGACCTTACAAGTAATCCCTGCCCTTGGCCTGCTATAACATATGCACTGTCACACAAACTTATGTAAATAGTGCGCTTAATGGATGGTATGAGTAAGTTCCTGAATCTAAATTAGTATTATGACAATGCTTTTGCATTGCTCTTGATTACAGACATTCTAAGACACTGTGACAGTTGACTGAGGCATGTGTTAGATGTTAAACATATTTTTTTCTAAAGAAATTTTGGTAACACTGTATTTAAAGTCTGTGTACATTATAAACACATTCAAGAGTTGAATTAAGTAATGCCTTGGGATGATTAAGTCTATATAACCATGTGAAAATAGCTATGACTACACTCATTAAATGTTTCAATGTAAATAGAAAAGATTTATAATTAGATGTGACATATCAGGCCCTTATGGATTACACAAATAATACTGTCACTATTAATCATTGAGAGTATGAACACTTTCATGAGTGTGTTTATAATGCATTATGAATACAGTGTGTGTGTGTGTGTGTGAGAGAGAGAGAGAGAGAGAGAGAGAGATGTGTGTGGAGGGGAATTGCAATGGAGAAAATGCTTAAAAAGAAAAGGGGGAAAAAAACCTTGCAAGGAGCCTTTGGCAGCAGACTTGAAAGAACGTCACAAAACCTCCAGTAGATGGCATCGTAATTCATCTTCACATGTTCACATGCATGCGGTGAGGAGTCACCCTGCGCTGGATCCCTCTTGTCTAATTTGCTCTAAAGTCAGAGTGGGGGGAAATCAGTGCTTGTGTCAGCTCATCCTCTCATTAGGAGAGTTGTACCCCAATGATCAAACCTCCACTAACAGGACATCCAGTACTGATGGTCTTTCTCTGACTGGTGAGCAAGGTAGATCTTCAGCTCCATTTCAACTCAGAGGAAAACCAGAGCCTGAAGGAAGAAGGTGGGGTTTTAAATCCCAATCTCATTGGGAAGCTTCAAGTCAATGTGTGCCATGCAATGCTGTGTAGGAAGGGGTAATATGAACTACAGAAAGCTATAGATTGGACACTCTTTCATGGTATTTTGGTCAATGAAGCAATAAACTATACAATATTTCATGTCATTTCTGGATACCCATACCATCTTCTCAGATAACTAATAACCACATTAACCACTATCACTACAAGTCAGAGTCAAGTCAAGATCGTCTGCCATGCTTGCTCTCAGTCTACTGTACTTGTGAATCATACCCATACACAAAATTAAAACATCAAGGGGGATAATATTTTTACATCATATCACAGACATACAATGCCATTTTCCTACTCAATACTGCTTATTTATACTGGAGAACACAAAGAAATGATAAGAGATTCTCCAGCATTCCAGTTCATTCTGTTCTAGTTGTTAAATGCCTTTAATATGTACCATAATCAAATACCATACAATAAGACAGAGACCTACATATTTCATAATCCATCCATCCATCCATTTTTATACAAAGGCAAAGCTGCATGTCTAGAAACATTGAGCAGGCTGGGTTGCTGACAAAGTCATATATTGGCATGGCAAAAGGAAGTTTGCCATAGTGCTGACATCATAGGGAGCCTAATTAAAGGTGGCCAATGCCATGAGCAGTCGATGATTAGGTTTACTGACAAACTGTATAGAATACCCTTAAGTAAGGTACATGTTAATACATGTTTAATGTTAAGGATAAGTAGAAAATATTTGAGATGATTCTTGGGACCATTAAGATGTGGTCATGTGAGATCATTTCCAGTTCATGTATTCAGGAAGCAAGACCCAATATTTGCATTTAAAAGACAATTAATATTATACATGTGCGGCACGAGCAAATTCCAGATGTCAGCTAAATCACTGAGGAGATAAGATGGCACACCTTCCCAGGACAAAGCCTGTGAATTTCTCCTGTTATA
Source organism: Tenualosa thibaudeaui (assembly GCA_027481765.1). Taxonomy (NCBI): domain Eukaryota; kingdom Metazoa; phylum Chordata; class Actinopteri; order Clupeiformes; family Clupeidae; genus Tenualosa; species Tenualosa thibaudeaui. Next base: position 5,023,565 of record JAIFZK010000013.1, on the reverse strand, counting down.
CCACACACGTAAGGTGTGCAGATCTCTTTTCTTACTGTGCCAACATTATACTTCCCTATGCTGTAATGCATTGGTCCTCAAACGCAGCACATTGCCAGGGTGTCCGTGAAAAAGTTGGCTGCAAAGTATAAACTTGTCTCATGAGAAGAAAATACTAGAGATCTTCATAGAGCCCAATCGCATTGTGCTCATTGCTCTCACCAGAATGACATTAGTGCCAAATTTATTACATCAATCTGTCAAAAACACTTTCCTTAGGCATTAACGTTAACTTCAAGGAAAATGAATAAGTGAATAAGTTATCATTAATTATGTGAAATAAACAGGATTTTTTAAACACAGAAGGCCTAGATTTGACAAAAATACTATTACAAGGTCTTTGCTTTCTATGCTGGGGGGGGGGGGGGGTTGGCTGTAGTCAACAGATGGAGAAAACAAACTGTAGTGTTTGCGTAGACAATTGGCCAAGTATATGAATCATCACCGAATGTCGACAAACACAACGCTGCTGCCAACTGTGCCATTCATAAAAGTGCTCATTTTCTATCCGCAGCGCCTGTTTTGTTATGTGGCTTTGTCTTTTTACATCTATTCCAGATTATTGCAATGCAAAATAAACAAAGTCTCCTGGAGTGCATTTGTATAGCGAACTTAAATTGCACAAAATTTCAAGTATGTTGTGCATAGCATAAAGGCATAGGGTGCATTCAGAAGAGTGAAGATATGTGTTTGGTTGGTTCTGTTCAGAAGTGGTCAATCTCTCAGGAGATGGAAATGCCAGTGGTTTGAGGTTCTGCCTTCTTCACCTACCACTGAGCACAGTACCACAGATTAAAAGCACTCCATATGATCTGCAGGACTTCGACCTTTGTACTGACAAAGAATCAAATATATAGATGATGGTAAGAATAAAAAGCATTTTTTATAAATTGCACACATTAATTAGTAAAACTCAATAACACTTAAACACACTGAATAGGAGGGGGGAAATAGAGGACTGATCTGAATATCTGTTCTCTGCTCAAAAGAGTCATCTTCCTTCATGCCTTCTGTCTGTTTTTCACAAGGCTCAGATGAGATCTCCTCTTCTCTTCGGCGTGCCACAGCGGGGATCACTTGACATTCCTGGCACGGATCTGGCGCTGGTGCTCGTTTGCATGCTATGTTGTCTCCAGTGTGGATGATTTGCCTGCTAAAATCAGAGGGGCTAGGTGTGGAGTGGGGAGGACGAGGGGAGCGGGGGCCAGAACCATGGGAGAGTGCTGGGTCATGCCATACCGTGCTGAGCCGTCCTGGGCTCTTTGCTTTGTGTGCAGGCCTTTGCTGCAGGCCTCTGCTTTGTGGGTTGTCCTGATATGTGGAGCACTACAAGCTTGCATGATGGCTAGCAGTGAAAAGATGGCAGTGACCTGTTGTCATGGCACTTCAAGTTAAAATGCCACCCACCCGGTCATCCTGCAGGCTTATGTAGTAACAGTTATAGTAACAGTAGCATCAGCACTACAGCTTATTTCGACTAAGCTAATAGTGCCTGGTTGCACCAGGTAAGACAAAAAAATGATACTGGGAGTCAGGGAACAAGAGCAGAATGACAGGAGTGACAGTAAATGAAAACAGCACAAGAGGAGAGAGAGAGAGAGAGAGAGAGAGAGAGAGAGAGCATAATTGGACGGAGAGTCTGAGAACCTTGACTTGGTATGATGCCTGAGCTGGCAGTTGCCAGGTTGCGATAGCAATCTTCACCTTTGGCTGTGTGTAAGCGATTAGATGAGATGGCCCCCATGATGGCAAGGTTCAGGGAGAGTTCACCCATAAAAGAGATAAAGAGCCAGGATAATTACATCAGGCATGGCTCAAGTCTTCTGGGCCTTCAGTTCCACAGGAGAAAAAAAGCCAATGTGGTGCTCTCCAGAGAGCTTTTGACAGGTCTTTGAGTGGTACAGAGCATGAAGAGACCTGGGGAACATCAGGACGCAGGGTTGATCTGCTCTCATGGGCTCCGCTGGCCTTTCTTCCCCGGGAACAAACACATTTCACACAATTCACACATCCACATCCACACACCACACACACACACACCACACACACCACACGCACACACACCACACACACACACACACACACAAACACACACACTCCACTACTCAAAACCTTCTGATAGAGAGATGATGCGGGCTAAGTCTGCTGGGACAGACCAGCATACCCTCTTCATCTGTGATTGCATTACAGGGAGGAGCTGCTGGCAGGATTAGGAGAGGGCTGACTCTGTGTGATTCTTGCCTTTCTTTCTCTGTGTGTGTCTGAGATGTGTGTATGCATGAGTATGTCTGTGTATGTGTGTGTGATGTGTGTATGTAGAGCGTGTGTGTGTGTGTGTGTATGACACTTAAATTCCCCTGCTTCTCTTCTGCTGCTGCCTCTCATGTCCATCTAAGCACATTAAGGCACAGACAGTCCAAAAGAAAGTTAGCATCACCTTTCATGGCTCATCAGTTTAAATCTTGCTGATAGAGCATTCTGGGTGTTGCAGTTTTTTTTTATTCTTTATCCCCCTAAAACCTACACCAGAATAGAAAGGATTTTGTTGTAAAAACAGTTTTGATACTTCAGTGCATTTTGTTCTCTTCTTCCCTGGTTCTGTGATGAGAAGTTTCCTTAAAGAACAGCAGGAGGAGGAAATGGTATCTAAGTAAAAAGTCATGTAGTTCAAAAGATAGAACGTAAATTCAATACATCTTCCTTGCCCACATGAAAACCGTGGCTATTGATTCACATCTTGTGGCGGCAGGAAACCCGGGGTCGTGTGTTTCTTGGCCTTACGCCCGCACTTCCCGAAAGTAATGAGCCTTTATCTCCTTGTTTCAACTGTATGCATCGATCTCCTATCACAGTGATTTGTGATTTTGACAGGCTGAAGGGAGCGGCTGGTGCATGCTGCTGCAAAAAGCATGCAATAGAACGTTGATTTCTCAGGGACCAAAAAAAAAAATGGAACAAAGCAATTGTGGATTTCAGGACGTGTCATCCTGAAGCTCGCCGAGAGTGGCACGCGAAGGCTTTGCTTTGATGAGAGATGACTTCAGACATTCCCTTTCTTCCTGTGGTAACAAAAGCTGTGACAGCAAGGCTGCCATTTGTGTCAGAACGAATGCTCTGGGACCCTGAGGGAGACATTTTCACTTCTGAGGAGGAGAATGAAGCTGAGTGAGGGATAAAATGGAGACGGAGAGAGAGAGAGACAGAGAGAGAGACAGAGAGAAGTAGAAGGGACAGAAAACAAGAGGGAGAAAGATCAATGCATGTTCCTGGTTTTAGAGTAAATACAGAAGTGTTAGTCAATTGAGCCCTAATGAAGATGAGTGTGCAATTGTCATGTTTAAACATTCAAGGAAAAGAGAACTTACATGTCTGATTAACCAGATAACTTAATTTTACAGGCTTATATGTAGACTACAAAAGTCATGGACACCAGCGCTATCTGTTGAACTGAGAGTGTGAGATCTGTCAGTTGCATGTGTCTCACGCTTAATGCATGAGACTTTCTACAATTACCATACACATTAAACAGGCCTGTTTAAGTCCAAATGGCATCTAGGCTACACCATTGTACTTAAGAGAATACATTTATTCATTCATTTGCTAACCATATAGGGGATTCTGTGGTGTTTGTCGCTGGGATTAACAACTAAAACAGTCAGGCATTTCATTGACAAATGCAGGTCTCTTTATTATGCACATGCAGGGAGCATCTTATGTGTACCTCATGCAACCTAAACTCGCCTGTCGAGTGTGAAACTGAGAAAAATGACTTTTAAGTTTCTTTGTTGTCTAGCCAAATGTAGGGCACTGGAAATCTGGCTATTACTTGTTTTAACAAAGATAGGTCTGTACATAAAAAAAAAAAACGGGCTCAACCTTGACCTTTGACCCTTTCTTGTAAATTACTGTACTCCGTCTTTGTATTACCTGCCAACAAATAGTGTGGGTTTAGTTTATTGTACCCATCCATATGCCTGAAAGCATTGGGACCTTTGCTGCAATATTGACTGTGCCTCAGACACCTCACATGCCTTTGCTTCACACCTGCAGGATCAAGCAATTACAATGTGGCCACTTCTTTCAGGTTTGTATGATTTCTCCCTCTGAAGTTTTTGGCACAGCCTTTTCAGTGTCCTTACACTAATCACCACACTGTGGTTCTGAGCTGAAACAGTCAGGATTTCTTTATTGCTAAACCCGATTCCGAGGCACAATTTGACCAATAACATTTTGTTGGGTCATCGGCTAATTGATGTGTCTGATTCCAGATTCAGTGCAGGTCATGTGGAGAGGTTTCTCTCTCCACATTCTTCTCTCTTAGTTTGAACTAATTTTAACTTCATTCTCGACATTTAGAGTTTAATGTTGACACGTCAGTATTAAAGTCGACATGATATTTCCATTTTATTCTTGAAATTTCAAGTTTAATGTTGGCATGTCAACTTTAATCTTGTCATGCCAAAAAATTTTTTTTCTTCATATGTGACCCTAATACTTAAAGCATACAGCCATGAGACTTTAACACACTTTAGACAGACAGTAGTTTTAGAGGTCAGTCAGTAATTTCCCTTACTGGAAAAAAAAATCCACATTTGGGAAATTTTGGGGTATCAGGACCTATTTGCCTGTTGTCCTAATAATACACCTGTTTACACAGTTTCACAACATGTTTTTTTTTCCTTTTAAAATGTAAACAACCTACTCTGTATTGGATCCTGCATGTCTCCAGCTGGACAAAGCCAGTTTCCCTGGAGTCCCTGTGTAGTTGTCAGCCCACCACAGCATGCAACTACAGAGACTGTGGCAGAAGAACTTGTTAACCATCATTTTAGCTCTGTCTGCTGTTGTTTTCACAAGACCTCAAATGAACTGTGCTACCCTGGAAAAGAACATGTCTCAAGACAAGGCATTAAGATCACTCAAAAACTGGAAGAAAATTTAAATTTAAGGCTTCTGTAATTTGCCACTTGATAGTTGATAGGAGTGTTGCCTAGCCTACTATGAAGCAAGGCCACTGATGAGCAGTAACTATCGGTGGTGAAAGACATACTGGAACCCAGTATTTGGAAATTACCACATAAATAATCATACTTAAAGAAGAAATCTGGTGTGTCAATAGCCATGTTCCAGGTCATTGAATGCTGTCTGTAGGAAAATTTGATGCAGTGTAGACTGAATAATGGACCAATAACTAATGTTCAATGAATGGGGCATTGCAAAATGAAACTCAAAGTGAGTTACTGTGCCACATTTGAACAACAGGATTATGGATTGATTCACACTGGATTGCTCCTTTAAGTAAAAGTAATAAGTATATCCTTTTAAATGAAGTACTTAAAGTACTAAAAGTAAAAATACTGGTGTAATATGTTTTCTCTTAATAGTCTGTATTTCAGTAGAAAAATACTGAATTATTAGCTCCAATATGAAATTGCAATTGAAACTCCATGGAAATGCTTATGACCAAAACTGCTTCCTTGAGGGCAAAGACAAAACATCCACTAATTCTGATTTAGATATTTTAATGATAGGCTGACTAGAAAAACAAGATCAATTACTGGTAATCAGTGAACAATCACTGGCAACTACTGGAACACTATACAACAAAATAACCTATTCTTTCAGATCAGGATAGGATAATCTTGAACTCTCTTCCTAATATGACATTCTCCAGCTTGGCAGAACAGAAGAGTCATGTTCATATGATCAAACCCACTGCATATATGGCATTAGTAACCTCTTCATTTGTGACTGCACATTTAAAAGGAGTGAACACAAGGGCATATTTATGCAGATTCAGACAGACTTGGCATCACTGTTCCAAATCACCATGGCAACAGTTATGCATTACCAACAAAGTTGGTGATGCTTTCACTGGCAGCAAAGCTGTTCTTAGTGGAACACTGTCCAGTCAGACATAAGATATAATACTGACCTGTGACTCCTCTTATAAACCAGGACAGGCTTTAAAAAACACAATCTCCATGTCCCACAATGGAGATTGTGGGACATTGCTATGGCATTGTGGGTGTCAGAAGAAAAGTTCCAGGGGACTATACAGACTGATACAAGCCACTGCATTGAAGCCCAATTAGCATTGCAAACGCAGTGGCAAAGAAGAGGGGAAAAGCTCCATAAACATCTTAATTGTGCATGCTAATTTAGCTTGAGTGTTTACTGCTTACTCAGACCCTCGCTGTGTCAGAGCACAGCAAAAGTTTTACTGTCTCTGATCCGTGACTGCAATGATTAAAACATTATTACAGTCAAATTATTAATCAATAGAATGACTTAATAAATGAATAAAGGAAGATAAGATACTGTTGATAGCTAAATGGATTGCTAGCTGTATAGCTAGGCTAGATAAAGAGATGGATAGGCTTAGATAGATAGATAGATAGATAGATAGATAGATAGATAGATAGATAGATAGATAGATAGATAGATAGGGTCATTTAATTCAATCAGCACATTTCAAATGAGTTTCATTTGAATTTCCGTCTCCCTCTTTCAGTCTCTCCACACAAGTTTAAGACTGTTGTTTTACTCCCTCACAGCGAATAGGTGCAGAGTACAAATAGATTGGCTGTGTCCTATGAAGTTTTTATTAATGTTCGCCCAGTTCTCCTAGAGAAGTTATAAAATTCTCCCACACAGAGATAATTACTGAAGGTGAGGGGCACAGAAATCACTGGAGCAATTGCAGAGACAAATTCCTGAGTGACGACTAGTAATGGAAACAGGCGACACATTTAATTTGTCATAACTGATACGGGGTAATGAGAGGTGGAGGAGTAGAGACATCATTCCAGAAGCTCTTTTTTTCTACTCATTTCTTTGAAATTACATTCCATCTGATTGTCAGATTTCAGCGCAATTGTTGAGTGAACTTGATAAAGGGCTCAGAAATGAGGTTGTGGTCGGTCTAATAAAGTATGGCGGTGATGTGACATGAAAGCATGCCGCCATTAAATACATATAAATTACACTGGGGGACTCAAGGGAGCAGTGAAGCTGTCCTTGTGTAGCTGGATGGCAAAATGAACCAGCTGGTTCAGAAACATGACCATAAGCTTTAAGAAACATGACCATAAGTGTGTGTGAAACACATAATGTTTATTTTGAAGTTAGAGAATTTATTTTGTGATTTTAGATTTTAGTGTGTGTCTTACATCTCAGGAAACACATTTTAGTTAAGGTTGGGTGAGTATTTCACCTATTTCCAAAGAAGGCCATTTGAAATGGTATAGAGGGAATCAGTGCAATGCTAGACCATAGTGACTGTATTTACTGATATGCATTACCCAAGCTAACATTCATTGACTGTAACTTGCTTTTTGTAATTGTTTGTGATGGAAAACAGACACATTTCTGCTACTGGGTCATCAGCCTTGTTTCATTTGGCATTTTCATCATTTGTCTATTACACAGAGGGCTCATGTTAATGACTACATTTTCTGAAACAGCCCTCATCTATGACAAAGTAGCACAGAGCCTGATGAGTTTTGTGAAATAACAAAATAGAGTAATTATGCATCAGAGACAACCACATGCATGTCAAGTGCTTTACTCCACACAGAACAGGCTATACACACAGGTACTTTTTCATTGAACATTTGAATCTCTCATGATTTGCTATGATTCATTATTTGGAAAGCTAGACAAAACAAAATGATCTGCTATCTCATTGTTCTGTTTTCAAATCCAAAAAATATTAATAAGAAGGTATGTGAAGTTCACTACATTTGGAACAGAATACTTAGAATAATATGTTTTCCCTGTGACAACTCAGCACATTACTTCCCTCTGTATGAGAGGCAGACTCTTTACCATTTAGCCCTGTCCTTCATGTCCAGCGCTAAAGAGCTAAAGAGGCAGTTGGCTATGTGCCATGTCTCTTTTTGCACAGTCTGTGACCCCAACTGCCTGAGAACAAATAACCAGAACATTTTTCAATGCAACCGCATCTGTAAATAGCATATGGTGAATTTTCCCTTTGTTGGACCAACAGTGTCTGATAATATGGCTGGACTCAACTGAACAGCATTTTTTTTACTGTCACTTGATTGACACAGCATTTTAATGCAGAATACTGTCTGCCACTAAACACAGAACATTATATAAACAGTACTTTCAACATATGGTGGTGATTCAATGCCAAAAAGTGGCATTTTGCTTGCAGTTTGAATATGAGCAGATACAATGAGTGTTAAGTGAAGTGTGTTATAATGAAATGAAATGTCTTTTGCATATAAGGAAATGTCTTTTGCACCACATACACAACATATTTAGTTCAGGCATGGATGTAGAGGAGAGAGTGATTCAGAACTTGTGGTATGTGTGCACTGCACTGGTGTTTGCTCTCATTTGTATGCTCTCCTTCCCTACCCCACCTGTGGAGTGGAGGACATTAGTTTTGCAAACATAAGCACATGCAGGCCTCTAAATTTCACATTTATATTACCTCAAGCCCACACATCCCTCTGTTTTTAATTTGCTACTCAGAACTCTGCCTCCTGTCTTGTATTTTGTACTCTCTCTCTTTGTAGTTCTCACAAACATACACTCTCTCTTTCTTTCTCACTCTCTCTCTCTTATACATGCTCTGTCTCTCAGAGCCAGGGGCATGTGACGACATGGTGTGTAGCAGTAAAGCAAATGGACACTATTACAACAGATTTACATCATAAAGTTGGAGCTTCAGTGTTATCAGAGGTGCAGGGCAGGGCATCAGAGGTGCAGAGCAGCCACCCTCCACTGTAAGCTCCCCAAAATCAGCTCTCATTACTGGGCATGTGTGCTTCATGGGTCCTGGAGCATCCTGTGGGGCCCCACACCAGTGTGCAGCAGAAGCCATCGTAAGAAGTTGCCTTAACAACCCGCCTCACAGCATTAAGTGCCTCTTCTTCCAGTCTGTACTTGCCAGTGAAGAAGGGAAGTGCTTGCTTGCAAAAAAAGACTATCAAATTTAGAGGAGTTTAAGTAGTTTGTAGCGCTAACATCAAAGTTTACTCAAGCATTTATTTCTGCATTTTAACTCCAGGCCTGGAGATTTTCTGTTGGAATGGTTAGAGGAGGAGGCTGAAGCATGCTGAGTATCCATTTAAGAATGTGGTCTGGTCCATCCACACAAGCCCTAGCTAACGCTGCTCTAATGCTGATAGATGATGCCCCTGCATGGCCTGATCAGCACCATGGCCCCAGCTTGCCCCCTCTCCCAGTTCATCAGGCACGAGTGCTCATTCCACTGCCACAAGGCTTTTGGATGCATGCTAATACCTCAGATATGCTGTGCTCTGTGTTTGTGTGTGTGTGTGTGTGTGTGAGTGAGAGAGAAAGAGAGAGGGAGATAGAGAGAGAGAGTTGTAACAAACACTTAGCACTGCTGCCACAGGCACAATAAATATTCAAGATGCATTTGCAACAAAATAAAAAAGGGGAAAGGTTAACATTGTTGAATCGCTGAGCTAAGATCATTAAGATGCATGATTATGCTAATACTGTTTTCCTCATAGCCAGGGACTGCTTGGTAGCATTACACAAGAGACAGTGTTAGCTGGGCTACAGTACATGGGCATTCACTGTAAGTACTACTCCGTATTACCCAATGGTTGGCTCATTAAGATCAATAGTAATATGAAGAGGAATAAGAACAGGAGGAACCCTTTGCTCTACTCAGGTGGTGCCTATTCTCACTCACAATTACATAACTGCCTTATGTTACTGTTGTGTTGTATGACGTAATGACTATAACTATAACTATGATATTCTTCAACTGAGGAACACAAAATTATGAAGTAGGACATTGAGCTGTATAAGTATGTACTTTGATGTACACTTGGTATTGTTAGTCAAACTATTCCTTGTATCAGTCCCTAGCCACTATCACTCTTTATAAATAAAATATCTATGCAATCTCATGCAAGTCACTATGAAACTTCTGTGTACATTTTACCAGATGCCAGTTACTGACAGTACCCTACAGCTAGATTGTACATTGACATCTTTTCACTTTAAAACATGTGTTGTACAGAAGTTGCCATTTAAAATAGTGATGCCATGGGCTGCTTTGTCAGAATCTATCCAGAGAATGTTTGGTTTAAAATGTAAAGTTCAACACTTAGTAAAGTGTCAAAAAGCACTATTACTTAAGTCCAGTTAAGGAGTTTACTAGGTCAATGGCAAATTTTCTGTTTTGGTTGTCTAAGCTGTGGCTTCCCAATTGAATGGCATTCAGTGTTCGACCACACAATGATGCCACACAAACACGCACACACACACAATGTAGGCATATAAATAATTATGAACACTAATGTCACTAATTATAAGTTTTTGAACTTATAAACTTTTAAACACTTCGAATAAATGTGTTTATAATGATTTCGCTAGGACTTCCTATTTACCCATTATTACCATCAGCATTATATACACATTCATAAAGGGTTATAATGAATTCCTAAAGCCTTATGACTAATAACATCAGCGTTCATAACTGTTTTTACATTTTAAGGGCTGTACACATAAGGCTTTATACTGTTATCATATAAGCCTTTACAACCTGAAGGCATTATAAAGCTTCAGTTTGTTCATTGTCCTTTTATATGTCCAATTGCCAGTAATGAAGAGTTATAAGTGCTCAAGGCATACTCTAAGTAAAGTGAGATGAACACATAATCACTCAATAAGGCACCATCAAAGACAAGAAGTAAAGTAGTGTGTTTCTCTAGTGTCAAAAGGCCAAAGACGCTATGACACTTCAAGCTGTAAAGGCTTATATGAAAACATTATAATGTCTTATGAGTAAAGTCATGAGAATGTATAAACAGCTATATATACTACTGTCATTAGTTATGAAGCATCATGACTGCATTATAACCCTTTACGAATGCATTTATAATGCTTTATGAATTCTGGATTCATAGACAGTATTACCGAATTGGTTATTGTATGCTTCAAAAACAAAATCAAATAATTTTCATCACTTTGAGATATCACCGGCTATCAGCAACTAGACACTGGACTTTCTCTGTTGTGTATGGGTGCTTACTGGTTGTTCTCTGTCAGTGTCGGTGTAAGGATTAGAACAATGCTCACAGCCTGGGCTCAGCTCTGCCTTGATGTATTTCTGTCTGGCAGGAGTCTGTCTTTGCTCATGCATGAAATAGCAAAAGCAGAAGTACTTTGGCCGTGTTGATCATTCTCTCCGCTCTGACTCTGACGGTGGCTTTTATCTTGGCGCTGGGGCCATGAGTGAATGGACAAAACCCAAGAAGCCAAATCCATAGATGGAAAACTCTATTGCAAATCCTTAATGTGGATGTCAGCGGCACATACTAGCCCACGAAAGAATAAGGGATGCGTAAAACTGAAGTGACTCGTGTAGTTGCTGTTGTTTTCCTAATTTTAGTCACTCAATCATCTTTGGAGGCTGTATGAATGTCTCGATTTGAACACTCACACTCTCTCTTTTGTTTCCTGTCACCAAACATAAATGTATTTTGGATGTGAGTTTTACCATAGTTTTACCATAGCTATCCTGAACCCATGTAACCCTTGCAATCCATCCATGAACATTTCATAACAAGGGGCCATTGTTGGAAGACCCCTTTACTTCCACCACTCCCCATGATATTAATTCAGAGCTGGCAACTAGTAACAGGATGAGTGATGATTAAAATGATGGTGCCACAGTGAGGGGCCATGACACTCCTGCCAGTAATTACCCCCTTACTCTGCTAGCAGCTGGGCTAAGAGTAAATAGAAACATTCTGTCTCTCATCTAATGTCTGTATCAGTGTTGCAATGTGTTGAAAAACTGGCCCTCTTGAACAAACCAGGCGCTTCGATCTCTGGCCCTTGCCAAGGTCGATGAGCCAAATGCTCTAAGAGAGGCTAAATGTTTAGACAGCAAACACAATGACAACTTTCACCACCAAACTAAGGGTCCTTCAACATGAATGAAACATATTTCCTATTGATTTTCACTTTGACATAGCCCAACAGACATATCTTATCAGGCTTTTAAATCACAAGTCAAATCTGAGTCAAAACCATACCACCTGTTAAAAATGGATATTTGAGTCTATCACTCTTACAGTATTGTCGTGACCCTGCCTTGCTCCTCCTCCTCTCTCTGTTTCCTGTCTCTCCTGTGCAAGTGCAGGTGTCCCCATGTCACATTGCTTCCTGGGCATTTAGAAAACACCATGACACGGGTGGCACCTTGTGATTTTGTTTTGTCTATGCCCTACACCACAATATCCTGATTATTAACACTTTAACTTTAACCTTATCTGTTCACAAACATTGTTGTCAGACGTGTCAATATCTTGTCCACTCATAGTTGCCAGCCACCTTTGATGTGACAGCACACAAGCAAAGCACAGATGCAACACTACCATGAGTATTGCACAATACTGTCCATGGTCATGTCAATGAACTCTATGCAGCAATATAAAATGCTAAACAACATCCTCTGTCATCTGAGATGTATGGCTGACACACAGCGTGACCTTTGGGTGTTGGATGGATCTATAGCCCTTGTGGTGTCACCTCCCTAGGGTGAGATACACACACACAGACAGTTTGACTTGATGGTAAGCTACGATTCCTGTCTGTTATACATGTTTAAGGGAGGTTGTGCATTGTTTATGATCTCTCTCTCCCACTCTCTCTCTCCTTGACAGTCCACATGACCTCCATGTTCCCGTTCGGCAGAGCATGCTTCAGCAGCCACTCTGCCATCCCTGTCAGTAATTACAGGAAAGGGCAAACCCAAGCCCTGTGTGCACACACGCTCTTCTGCATGGGTACGAAGAGCTTGTCAGAGTTTAATGACATAATTTGTTACTGAGACCTACTTCTGTTCTGTTTCTTTTTAGGTCAACTAACCTTGCTGAAATAGGCATCCTATACTGAATAGAGGAATCGCTTGTAGCACAGACTCATATCACTGAATGGTGCAGCAGTGCTACTGCAGTGTAGTAAAATTCCTATTTAGCTGAAGGTTGGGATGGTTTTCGAGGATAAATACGCAAACAATAATCAAGCATGTACTTTAGTTCTTATAGGCTAAGTGCTTGTCATAACATTCAGCAGCTGTTGAGCCACAGAGGCTGTAAAAGTCAACTCGGGGTACCTTAGGGTAGATCAAGGATGCCCGTTTATGGTCAGACTCACTGAAGCACCTCGGATGACGCCCATAAAGGCACGAAATAAGACATCGAGATCAAATTGGTCTGAGTCTGCCGTTTATCTTCTTTTCCTCTCTTCCTCTTCCTTTTTATTTACCTCTGTCTCTTTCTTTCTTTGAAACCAACCTCATTCAAGCTCTTTGGTGCTCTGATTAGGGAGTCTGTCGCCCATTGCTCATAAAGAGAAATTGACTGCTTCTCCAAGATTCATCAATGCATATCTCCTTTATAGGGCTCTCTTGTGAGCGCCAGGCAGACTTAAATGTCACACTCATTAGAGTAATCTGCAAATCTGGCCCAGTTAAGTCTTTCATATTATTTGTAAAGTTTGTTATCAGGCAGAAAAGCACACGCAGCCTTAGAGGAATTAAAGCACTCAGAACCCCAGCTTGGTTTGCTGTAATCACAAGCGCCACAGGAACATGTCCTGATGGGGCACTTTAAGTCGAACTTCTCAGAATTCTCCACATGTGGCTAACAGATATTCATTCTGAAATGCATTGTACTCCTAGGGTCAACTGAATTGCTTTGCCATGATTATTTTATTGCTGCCCCCCCTCTTCAAGTTTAGGCCACTAGGGTGAGTTTTGGAGGCATAATGTAACAAGATGGGAGGATTATATTTTTGTTTGAAATACCAGACCAGGGAGAAATTTCACTGCTGTTTTAGGGCAGTTCAGAGACATGGGTAAGAGCCACCCGAGCCTGTTTAATGCTGAGAAATCAATTTGTGATGAGTATAAGCAGATGTTAGAGTGACGACAGGACAGACATATTTTGTCTTATTCATTTCAAATGGGAATAGTATTGTGTACCTCCCTAATCCAGAGAGAAAAATACATGACGCTCCATACATAACTAAATTGACTGTCAACCTTTGATATGCTTTGCTTGGCAAGACAAAACAGAGAGGGGCTGACGCGTGCCATCTCACAGTTAATAAACAGGAGCATTTCCAGTGAACCACTAAGCCCACTCACATGCGCTCCATCCAAAACACTCAGACTAGATTAAATTGTCAAATATTGCACTCAACTTGTGAAAGTGTCAACAGTTGGACAAATGCCATTTTCACTCAGTGACTATCCTGTCATATCAACATTCTGAAATAAATGAAATGAATATATTCAATAACCCAAATACCCACCTTCACATACAATAAAAAGCTTTATATTTGACTTACTGAATGTTTAAAGGCATTGTACTTTCATTGTAATAGTTCTTTGTAGTTACCCTCACAGACATAAATGTGAATGTACATAAATGTAGCACCTGGTTTTACTGTAACCCTCTAATATCCCTTTTCCACCACCATGAACCAGGTGCTAGTTCTGGGCTAGGCTGGCACCAGTGCCAGTTCAGTGTTGGTACTACCTGCCAATTATCCAAGAACCAGCTTGTTTTTCCACAGGCTAGGGAAGGGCTATGTTGTTAAAAGTAATATTAGCGGTGGACCGAGCTCAGTACTTGGCAGAAATACATTTAGTTTGGCCTTTTGCCCAATTATTTTTACAAAGTTAATGAGAAGTTGTACCTAGACAATCTAAAAATCTTGTAACCTAAGAGTATGCGTGCTGTGATTTGGAAGGTGTTTGCAAGCTGATGTTACTGATTCTTGTTTCTGGACCAGCATTAGTTTAGCGCAGTGTTGGAACATGTTTTCTAGAGCCAGAGCCAGAGCCAGAGCCAGGTTTATCTGTGTGGAAAACCTAAGAACTAGTTTGAGATTTAGCTCTGGCTCCAAACCAGCACTGGAACTGCACTGGTGGAAAAGTGGAGTAAGACTATCAACCAAATACGATGTAGGTGCAGGAGACATTTAGCTCACCCCATGCATACTGCAGATCAGTCAACGTAGGTATTCCTGCAGATCAGTCAACATTACAGCAGCACGATAATGACAAAACGTAAGGTTATGGCAGACCACCTTAATTCGCTGATGGAAAACATGAGACGGTGATATTGGGATATCACCTTTGGAGGTACTTTCTAGCCTGAACCCTCTCAAACACAGCCTGTCATCACAGGCATAAGCATGCATGTCTGTGCCTCATCTTAGATGCCTTGTGCCTCTGCTGAAATAGTTAGCCAGAGGATGTGATTTGGCAAGCAGAGGTGGCTGCTAGATATACCTTGAGTGTCACAGCACGGTCCTGCTTGAATATATGCTGGAGGAAAGACATAATGATCTGAGAACCATGTCTGCATAGGCCAGTGGGGGCTATGAAGATCATGGTGTGTTTCTCTGTGCGCACTCTGTCCGGCATCATCTTTAGGAGGGCAAATGGAGGAAAAGCGTACAACAGTGTGTGAGGATGTGCTAATGCGTCCATGCATATTAGTGGACTGTCATTCGCAATTGAGAACCACAGTTGACAGTGAGTGTTCTCCTTGGATGCAAAGAGGTCCACCTGAGCAGTCCTGAACCTGTCCCAGATCATCTGCACCACCTGGGGATGAATCCTCCAGTATGTGACCGTTGGACCGCCTCTGGACAACAGGTCTGTGCCATAATTCATAGCACTGCACATAACACGGTGCACCTGAGCTCACATGAGGATCTTGCGCACCAGGGGGCACATTTGGGCTGACTGGAGGCTTCCCTGGTGATTTATGTAGGCTACTGTGTGTATTATCCATCCTTAGTGAGACACCTAGTGAAAAGTGTTTCAGTCCAAGGTGCACTGTCACTGACATTGATGTGTAGGTGGCTTGGGATCCTGTCCACAGCACCCTGACCGACTTGGCATTGCCATTGTTCCCCAGCCCATGAGCGACGTGTCCATCACCACCACCACAGCTGCTCTCCTCTGTACTGGAACCATGACAACGCCCTTGGACAGCCATTTGGAGTCCCTCCATTGCCCTAGCATTTGAGCAAGACATTGAGCATTCTGTGCCTGTCCCACCTGGGGTGGGCACAATGTCTCAGGAACCATCTCTGGAATGGTCTGGTGTAGTAGCCCGAGCGGAATCACCGCAAGCAGACCAAGGAGCCTTTGGCACCGATCAAGGCTCACACACGCTTCCAGACTGAAGTGCGCTAAGCATGTCCAGATCGATGTCAGTCATCTGTCTGCCAGTACACTTACAGTTCGGTTCACCTTGAGGCTGAGTGAGCTCAGGTGCTTGAGGACTTGAGTCACATACAATATACTAGCAAGGGGTTTGTCTCTAGGATAGCCCAATCGTTTATGTACCAAGATGCGGATTCACCGTCTCCACATGGAGGACACCACTGCATCTATACATTTCATGTGAAAGAACACATCTTTCAAGTCTCCACTGTCAACCCAGTCGTGCTGGCATATGCTGAAAATCCCCCGCTTCAGGGTGAGCTTGCCAAAAAGAATATGTTTGAGATGGCCATTTAGACATCCCAGATCCAAAATTGGTCTCATACCCCTCTCTCTCTTTGGGATGGCAAAGTAATGGCTGTAGAAGCCCTGCCACCAGTCAGGTGGCTGGTGCTATCGATACAGCGGCTTTTGCGAAAAGCTGAGATATCTTCTGATGCAATATGTCCTCATGTTCCAGAACAACCATGTTCCATGTACCAGAACAACCCAATGAACAATGCAATTGAACCTAGGAGGGGGACGTGTGAACTTTTATTTTTGGGGGGAGTGAGGCATTCACTGCATTTGTTGAGCATGGCACATGGGGAGGTGCATGTGAGTGTGTGCAGTGGGGTGCTTATGTACAGTGTGAGCCCTGGTTATGCAGCAGGGTGAGCCAATCAGAGCGAGTGATTGACCGCAGGTTATTTTGGCAGTGGACGAATCATCATGGAGCCTGGAGCGCCTGTGAGCGCACCACCTGCGTGCTGTCCAGCCAAACAGGACCTCAACCTGGCTTCAGCAGGGGAGGCTGCTGAGGCACAGCTTGCCTTGCCACAGGGCACTCCTGGGTGGTTGCAGAGCGGTCACATGGAGCTCAGTGCTGCTTCTGTTGTGGCGCTGGTGGCTGAATTTCGCTGATGCATTGGGTGGCATCGCAATAGGGGAGGAGGTTACTCAGTGCCTCCTTATCTTTATGTGTTGCCTCAAACTTCTCCCTCATAGCCCCCACTGTGGCCCCAATTAGGCCTGAGGGGGTGAGGGGAGCGTTGAGAAGCGGGACTTTCTCGTGGTCCAGGGTTGGGCGAGGGTAAGCCACAGATGACACTCCATTGCCACCAAATAACCCATAAGTGTTGCCCTGTGCTTGTGCTGTATATTTAATCAGTCAAAGCAACAGGTCAGTTTCATTCCAGAGATTTGTTACATCCTCGCCAGACATCACAGAGCTAAGACACTGGAAGGCGAAAGGTATGTAGGTAAACTGCAAATACCTGACAAGCAGAAAAAAATTGTTGAATATGTAGAATAACCTGTTTAGACAGCTCACTCAGGGATGGAATATGCTGAATTGCCAGAGGAACCTGCTGAATTGCCAAAGCACTTCGAAGTCTTAGCGGGAAGTTGCGTAGAAGGGTTCACGTAGTCAGTAGATCGCTTAAAGGTGAAAGTGGATATGCCTGCATTATATAGCCTAGGGGCTGAAACATATGCCTGTGATGATAGGCTTTGTTCTAGAGGGTTCTAGGATCTCTAAAGGTGTCAAAGTGCTTCGACTGAGAGCGAACCATTAGCATTTCAAAAAATGACAAGAGCCTTACTGAGTGGAAATTAGTGATAAGAGTAGCTTTCCAGTAAAACAGCAGAACATTTCCAGTATTTTGACTGTGGGGAAAAAATATGACACATTCAGTGATAGTGAAAGACATTCTGGCAAACTCAGTCATGATTGAGTGTTTTGGAATTTGAGTGACTCCAAATTATGGTATTATGGTGAGTACTCCATTATGTGTGCCAGTGGAAAATTGCATTCAGTGTTCAAACTATTTGAGAAACCAACCGCAGTTTTTGTGGTTGTCATAAAAGCAGCACTATAACAGCACTTCTTACTATGAAAAAGACTTTATTCATACCAATAAAGATTTATTATGGTGTGAAAAAGACTTGATTTTTCCTCTTAGTTGGACAGTACAAGAGACTTTGTCTTGAATGTCAGCAAGGGTCTGTTTGCTTTAAGTCCAGTCTTTGATCCAGCATGATTCAATGCCTTTATTCCTCCCCTTTTGTGAATATCAAGTTATCCCCATTGATTTTCCATTACTGTACAAAAACCTGTTTATTAAGTAGACACTTTAAACCAAGCTGACTCACTGTTTAGCATGGTAAAGAGATACATTTGTTCATTTTTAAAGTCCCCAGTAGAAATTGAATGCCTGACCTCGGTTGAGCACTATACTCCACCAACCCAACTATAGGAAAGCTATTCATCAAACCATAACACATTTATGGCCTTGTTCGCAATAAACTATTACAATGTAGTGCTTCTTCGAAGTGGTATTAATGATACAGGGCCCTTGTTTTACAGATCACAGAAATTTGTAATGGTAGTTCCATTGGCCTCTTCATGCTTCATTGAGTTAAATTATAAATGTGCTCATTTAGTTTTTCATTTCCACTAGTCATTCTTTTAATTCCACATGCATAAGTTATGCATTTTCTCCTCATCTAAGTGGTGCTTTACATATAGATAGATTATACACAGGGCTTTGGAAGATGGGTAATTTTATTTATTTTTTTACTTTTGTTCACACTCCAAACTCTTTTTTACAGTTTTTTACAGTTTTTTACAGTCAGATGGGATGGATGAAGAATAGGACAACTACCACAGTAAAATAAAGAAAAAACAGAGTGTGTCTATACCTAGTAGCACCATGAAGCTGGTGCTTTAGATTCCTACTCATAAACCTACGCAGTCTCATTTAAGGGGCCACCCTGTAAGGGTGAGGACAGATAAGAGAGTCTCTTTTCACACACACACACACACACACACACACACACACACACACACACACACACACACACACACACACACACACACACACAGACACAGAAAGCCTATCAGCTATCACAGTTCCCTTCTACCCATGCAGAACACAGCTTTCTATTCTCATTACATTGGTTTAAGGTCATTGTTCAAAAAGGGCCTTGATTGATTGAAGGCTTTTTTAGTGAAAATGAATATTGCAACTAAATGGAAGTAAGAAGATGGCATTATGAATTTTGTAACTAAGAGATTTTGAGAATACTTCACTGTTAGATACACTGATTCAAAGGTTTTCTCAAGAGAAGTGGATCATACGTGTTGAAAGATTAATATATTTACAGCCAGCCAGCCAGATAGATAGATCAAAAAATATTCACTAATTTTTTTTTTTCAGAATTCTAGCATTCTGAAGTCATACATTTCTGCATTCAAAACAACTGCTCAGAGACTGACTCTGGATCAGCATTTGAAACTCTGAGATGCCCCATGATGTACAGTGGACCTGTGTAGCAAATTGCAGCCGTCCTCTGAGGTGATGCCACTGGCCAGACAGGGTGTGTCTCAGAATGCACTAATCTCTGCTGCTAGTTCTGCACAAAATGAATGACTTGGAGAGAGAGAGTAGAAAAGAGGTGAGGAGAGAAGATAAAATGGTGGCCGTGAATTTCTGTGAGCCCAAAAAATAAAACAGAAATAATTTTAATGCTCCCTGTATTTTCAGTAAAGGGCACAGATAGAAACACAAGAACATCTATATTATAAATGAACTCCACTCAGATCATTTGGAGAACCTTTTCAATTTCTATCTGCAGAATATCATAAACATCTGATAAAAAGCAGATAGAGAATAAAAGAACAGATATAACAACAAATATCAGCATTGAAACATTTACTTGTGCTTTGGGTGGCATTTAGATATTTAAGGTGCTTTAGGCCTCACTGACAGCATTAGCCTTCTGCATGTCTGGAGAAAGAAGATTATGAAAGCCATGACCTTTTGCTGCGTAACTGTGCTTCCCAGCGGCTGCATGCCTTGCACAAAAATGCATTGTTTATTTGTTTAATACGCCCCCCAACACACACACACACACACATTATTTATTTCATGTTTCCAAATCATTATTTTCCTGCAAGTTTAATTATCCCTTCCTAAATGAGTCTAGCATGAAAAAGCTTACTTTACCCAATTAATTTCACATAAATTAGAATAGACTTTCCTGATACAAGCTTGTTTATGGGCATTAACCGGCATAATATATTCTTAGGGAAAAGAATAGTGCCACAGAGGGTGGGTAGACTCCAATGACAGGACTAAACATGTTGGATATGGAGTGGAATGGTGCAGAACAATTCTGATTAGAGATTCTATTATTAGAGTAATTCTGTGTATACATATATTTTATGGGGGCAGACACTCCTACAGTATAAGGAAAACAAGTGTTCATCCCATCCACCCTCATTAGTTTTCTGCGAGGATGACTCGTGTCCGTGTGGACCTCTGTTTTACCCATGAGGCTATGCAGACAGGTCACTGAAGCCTGTGTGAGAGAGATGTGGAGTGGGAGCAGCTGCTGAAATCAACACCTTGTCGGTGCGAGTTGGCCTGAGTCAGCCACTCTTCTTTGTTAAGTGTCAGGAGTAGGGAGCACAGGGACTGCTAAAAGCCATCAGATCTCCTTCAGAGTCTCTACCTGCCTCTGGGCCTTTTCATTCCTTCTCTCTGCCCACTCCCCCCCTGCCCCCACACGCACACAGTACCTCGACCCTCCCCTGGCACCATTGTGAGGACCCCAAGGGTATTAATTAAAATATGACAGGCCGTCTGCGTTGTTGTGGAAAATAAGGTTAACTTAATCACAGAGGGAAAGGTCAGCATCTCACGCCATTCGTGATCCAAATGAGCATGTCGATCCCCTCCCTCTACCCCTCCCCTGTAACACTCACACACACACACCACACACACACACACACACTCACTACATTACTCTCCCTCCATTGGCATTGCGAGGCGCCACTGGGCGGGCTGTCCTGTCCATGCCAATCTCCATAGCATCAAATCTTGAGAGCCTCTCCTCATCTGTCATCCCCCTCATGTGCTCGGTCTCTCTGTCGCTCTCTCTCTCTCTCTACTTCTTGTTCTCTCCCCTGCTGTGTCTGCCTCCTCTGCCTGAGACCCCTTCTTCTCCTGGCCTCCTCCTCTTCCTCAACTCCTGGAAGTGTTGGCAGCTGTCTGGAGCTGTCCTGTCATGTTAGCGCAGTAGAGGGACAGTGCTGATCATGTCCAATGAAGGCAAGATGACCTGGAGCAGCAGAGTGGCCAAGCCAAACCCCTGACTGGTGGGACCCTGAGGATGGCAACACCCTCCCAACCAACCACCTCCTCAACCCCCACTCCCCCTCCCTACCTCCCTCCCAACCCCCACTCTCTTTTCCATCCGCCCACTCCATCTCCCTGCTTGCTTCATCTACTCCTCTGATTGACTGCAACGGAGTCTTTTTTCGAGGTGTTTTTTTCTCTGTCGCACTTGGTTCATTCTTGCACTTGAGAATATCTCACTAAGCCCATCCCTTAATTGTCTTATTTAGCATTTATTACATGCTTACAACATCATTATTACAAGAGTTGATAACATGAAATTGGTGAGGGAGAGAGGTCTTTCCATTTGGCCTCCTGGCATTTCCAGTGGGCGACAAACTGAGTGACTTCTCTAGCAGAAACAGGCTCAGTGCCATGTAGCCTCAGGTAAAGCTTGTTAGAGACAGAATAACAAACAGACTTCATCCCTCCATCAAGAAGATGAGAGCGGTAATTATCTCACTCTTTCTTCCTTGTGAAAAGGCAGACTGTCATTGAAGTCTGTAAATGATGACTCCTGGAGGAAAGGAGCATTCCCCAAAGCCCAAAATGTCTTATTTGGTGTCAGGGGTTGTTTGTGTAAGGCAGTCCATAAATTATTTTCTGGAAGGCATTCTCAAAGATATGAAAGTCACAGTAGGAAGGAAAGAGGTTAGACATTATGATGATTAGCCTGTTTTGATGTGAAAGACACAACATTCGAGAGAGAAGGAATGTTACTTCTGTGGCCTTTAAACAACATTTTTCACAAGGAAGTGAAATATTATTTTATTCATGTGTATTCAGTCTTACTTAAAAATAGATGATGTTATGGAAATGTTAGATGCCTGATGCATGTGCTCAGTCCAGCCATGTGACACCTGTGAAGAAATAGCAAAAAGGGCAAATTTATATTGTCTCATACTTATTGAAAAGGTTAGTGAGTTCCAATGAGAGTTTGATGAGAATATCTTGCTCAGGAACAAATTCAGTGACACAGTGACCGTATCATTTCACTTTCTGACCGACATTGCTTTCTCTTCAAAACAGAAAAGCAGGTCCACATTAGCTTACTTTTTCTTTGTGTTGGGTGAGGTTTACTGTTGACATATGGTAATAACATAAACCTTACTGTCTTTTAAAATTGTAATGAAAATCTTTTGATTCTGTTACTTGTGCCTTTGCCAGTGTAGTTTAAATGCAAAATGTCTATTTACAGGTTATGTGCTTGTCGTTGTTTTTTTTTACTGTAGCAGATAATTGTGGCCCTGCTTGATTTTCTGTGTCTAATTTTAGAATGTAATTTTCACCAGTGAGTGTTTGTTGTAGCAATGTGCAGCTTCCTGCAAAGACTGAAAGAACAGACTGGTTTCTGCACAATGCTCCGAGCTTTGAGCCCAACTTGGATATTCAGTGACTCGGAGAGTCAGTGTGTGGTCATTGTGTTGACATTAGGCTGTCTCATTCCCCAACACATCAAAGAGTATCTCAGTCAAGAGTTCTGAGACACTATTGCAGAGGAGATATTTTACAGTAAACAAAATAACCACCTTGCTTCAAAAGCGTTCAGTGGGAAGGGAATTGAACGATCTGGCTTCTGATTGTTTATCAAGTTTGCTGTCATATCCGATCCCAGGGCTCATAATGCATTTAGTGCAGGGGATTTTTGCCTGACTTACAGCAAATTAACAGAATGTAAGAGTTCCCCTTTTTGTTAATTTTTAATTCGGAGGGCCTTTTCAGCACAAAGTGGAGGACCAGTGCGTCAAGAAAAAATGAGAAAATGAGAAAAAATGAGAAAAAATGAATGCAGCTATCCTCATATCCATATGTATCAGCACAATCCAGTCTCTTATCAGAAGTCCATGTGTCTGTAAGATGGGTTTGAAGCCATTAAAGTTAGGTGAAAGAACCACATGTTTTAAAGGCACACCAAGAAACATTTTACGCTGTTTTTAGGTTAAATTACCAGCTTCAGAGTCACTTTGATGGTTAAAAGACTCAGGGCAAGACTGAGGGCCCTCTCGGCTGCCCCTGGTGCAAACAAATCTGCATGTTCTTGTGAGAATGTACAGCAAGGTTATTAGGTTTTTTTTTTGACAAATACAGGGGGAGCCCCATAGGAGCCCTGTGCCTTTAAAGATTACTGGATAACCTTACAAAGTAATACATGTACATCAGTAATTATGATGACATTTATTGGGGAGATTGGGTGATGTCCATGAAATCATGAGAAAGGATGACAGAACTGTCAAGTCCCCTCCCCCTAAATGCATCTGCTACTATCATTATAATCCTACTGGAGAAAAAAAGAGCTTAAAGCTTCTGAACCAAGATATCACATGATATTACATAGCATTCTAACACTGGGTAGCAGACACATTTCTGGCATCGTGTTTGTGATCATTTTTACTTTGGGGGGCTGATTTGTTCACTATGTTTCTACACCATGCTGTTCTGCCCTGGGGCTAGTATGATGATGGGGATGGTGTTGCTGGATGGTAAGGCAGATGTTTGCTGTGGCCCTGAACTACAGAAGCAGCTCTGGATGCTCAGTGGGAACTTAATAGGGGTCATTTGCTTGGGGATGCTCTCCTCAAAAAGACCACTCTCCAGTCCGAAAACAAACAATGACATCTCACACACGCAAACACACACACACACACACACACACACACACACACACACACACACATCCACAGGCCAGCAAACAAACTTTAAATTACAGTAGCATATTTAAAGGGGGGAACTGGCCTTATTAAGGCCTCAATAGGTCTCCACTGGACTGGCCAGATATGTAATGGTCCAAAAACCAGTCTAGTGTGAAACTCATAACTTTGCATATGTGATATTTTTGGCTGCAGAGAAGTGCTATGGGCTTCCTCTCATCTGTTTGATTTCCAAAGACCCTATTCAAAGTAGTCCAAATAGTTCATTCATATAAACTGTTTATTGCGTTCATAAAAGGAAACAGTCTGCTCTTCTTCTACCAGAGCAAAATATAATTCCCTGAGCTATACTGGTTTTGTCCATGAAGTTAACTTACAGGGATATGCACAGATGTCATACATACATGTAAATGCTGTAATTCCTAGATGACAGAGAAATGAAGTTAAACTGATGTAACCTTATTCCTGGTTGCATCAGCCTTAAAGGATTGGAGATTTTGCGTGCAAATAGGATTCAGTATGCTTTTAAAATATTAAAAGAAATGCATTGCTTCTTAAAAGCACAGCAAAGTTGGGTTCATCTGCAGGATTAAGCTACAGGGATTGAAGGCATTTAGCAAAGCATTCAGAGATTCCCTCTGCCTCATCACAAAGCTGTAAAGTACTTACATAAACACAACGAAATGTCAAAAATAGCTGGCCCAAGGTGTGCCTCTTTCTGCTGTGCTACGGTGGCCATGTTGAAGTAGCTGAGTGGAAGACAGTGGTCTTAGTTAGAGTGCTCTCCCAAGAGAAGCCTCTGTGCAGCAATTAAGTGATTAATTAATAATAAATTGATGTCATGTCTACCTTTCCCCCCTCCCTGGACCCTAGATAAATGTGCAGCAAGAGCCAGACTGTGAGATTGTCTGGTCCTGTTTGTGTATCTAGGCCGTTGCATAAATTTCATGTTTGTGTGTGTGTGTGTGTGTGTGTGTGTGTGTGTGTGTGTGTGTGTGTGTGTGTGTGTGTGTGTGTGACTAGTTGCATGCAATGTGTCCATCTGAGTATGTGCAGTGTGTGTGTGTGTGTGTGTGTGTGTGTTTATGACGATGGGACACACGGTGATAGAGGCTGTCTGGCTGTGATTAAAAAGCAGTCCACGTCTCGCCTTCCTCTGAGTCCTGCTAAAATTCCAGCTGCTGTCGAGATCAAAGCTACCGTTCCAAAGTTGAAAAAAAAAAAAAAAAAAAAAAAAACAGGAGAGCAACATATGAATGAATATTTCTCTTTAATCTGGGGGTGAGTAGTGTGACAGTGCACTACTCACGACCCAAGTCCTGAATGGGACACAGGAACTCCCCCCTCAAATACAGAAATGTTCCAAACCGCACTAAACCAAACCAAATAAAAATTACTTTATAAAAGATGTGTCAGCAACAACAAACTGAACTTGAAATAAAAATCCAAGTTATTATTATTATTATTAGTGGTGGGATAAAAAAATAATCCAATTAATTATAGGCATTGTTGTTAATTAATCTCAATTGATCACATATCAATATTTGACACAAGAAGAACATTTTTCAATTTAAATGTATTTTGGTGTATGACTGAATTGTGATGACCTTTTCCCCAGGTTTCTGCTTCTGCCAGTTTTTAGCTTAGTGCCATGGTGGTTGTCTTATCCATAATGCGTGCGCTCACACCAATGTAATTTGTATTGCTTACCACTGATCCCCAGTCACAGCAACACTTTGACTTTCTCAAATAAATCAACTTTCACTTGTTTTTCAGTGTCCTAAAGCTGATGAATTTAGTTGGAAATTGTAAAATTTCCACCCACTGAACTCTGCAACGACTTCCCTTCATCAGTTTCCATGGCTGTTCTTGTTCTTGTGTCCTGTGCATCAGTATTACGGATGTACCAGGAACTCGTTCAATGAGAAATGTTCTGTGCTGTCTGGAGTGCAAAAATAAATTGCGACTAAAAGCATTATTTTTTTATTTTGTTAGTTTTTCTGTAAATAATTGTAACTACCACAGTAAATTCCTAATTATTATTATTATTATTATTATTGTTGTTATTATTATTATTATTATTATTATTATTATTATTATTATTATTATTATTATTATACATTGCATAAACTTGATCATGACTTGATCACTGATACACATGAGTGAAATGTGAGACCTGTGCCTCGCATTTGAAATACTGGACACCAGAGAGCCAGACCAGAGCAGATGAAACCACTGTGAACTTGGTCTATGAGACACACTGTGGGAATTCATACCCCCATAACCACCAAATATAACATTTATGACACAAACTCTGCTGCAAATTCTTTCAATAGTGCTGAAACATCTGGGGCTCTGTCTTGCTTGCCTGACCAAAGATCCCCCCTCTGGTCATCCATGCCACTTCCACTCCTCTTTCTGCCTTCTTGCCTTCTATTTTTGACAGCAGGAGGAAATGTAGGCTATTTGACTGATCAAGCATCACGCTACTCTTTAAGTAGGAGAAGAAAGAAAAAGAAAGAAAATGGTTTCTTAAAGCAGCTTAGCTTAAAGCAGCTATGTAGCCAACAGTCACCTTGACTTAGCAACTGTGCACTGTGAAACTAACGATGACCATCCATAGAGTGAGTGTAATTCATGAATGTAATGAAATCATCAGAAAAATGTCTTTCTAAAATCATCTGCATTAGGAGATATGATGCATAAAGCATTAGTGTGAGCATAATTGATATTCATACTGAATTTAAAGGACATGTCATAATATTTGATTATTATGTCAGAAAGACCAATGATGTCTGATAGGCTCTGCAGTTTCAGCAAGTAGTTGAACAGATAGGAGAGGCAGGAGAGAGAAGAGGGACCTATAGTGACTATTTCCTGAGAACAGCAACAAGAGCAGCTAAATGAGAGAATAGTTTCCACTGACCTACATTATAAGTCTAACAATAGGTTACTAGCTTATCTGAATATTTTGTTTGATTAACCTGCATGTATTATCAAATTGGGGAAGTTTGGCAATTTCTGTAGGTGTTTGTTGCTGCCTAGTTTTAGGGTTACTTCTGCATGCTAAATTTACACACATGAGTCCAGCTAAACTGGTCCACCTATCAGTGTCAACAGGCCATGCTACTCTGTTGACGAGCCCTGAACCCTCAAACCCTTAACCGGCATTAATCAGCCAAACATGAAGTTGACTCATGCAAATTAATAACATACTAGTCATTTGTTAGTCATTACAAATTACTTATTAATAAGTTAATAGTTAATGCTTATTTTGCATTACCTTATTATACTCATTGTAGACCATTCAGTAGAATTTTGCCTATATAAACTCCTAATAGTAAGTAAGGTAGTTGTTGTGTATGAATTATGATCTCAATATGCTTTACTCAGAAAGGAGCTTATAAGGTCATAGTACAAGCGAAAAAATTATTCTCAGCAACAGTTACTCTCAATCAAAAAGATGTAATTAGGACCATTAAGTACTTGCAGTTTTTGGTTTTGTTCCTATGAATAGGCCATCTTTTTCAAATATTATTGAAGGAGAATAACTATTCCTGTTGTATTACTGCCTTATAAGCCCCATACTAACCAAAGCATATTAATATCAAAATTCATATACAACTAACTATGAATAAAGGGTAATTAGGAGTTTATATTGGAGAAATTCTTAATTAATGGATAGAATAAGGTCCTGTAGAAAAACATTGAGAACTGATAACTACTGTCAGACAATTTAGGTTCAAGATCATTGCTTTAAGACTTCAGTTGACCCAAAGCATTGAAGGAGATTATCAATGGACTGGGTGGGCCAAAAGCCTTTCCTTTATGCTGCTGCTGTAAAATATCTTCTGGCAGAGAATAAAAGAATCCTTCAGCAAAGAATCATTAGTTTGGTTAAAACATTGTGTAGACTCTGTCTGAGTAAACCTGGAGAGGAAAATTTTAGAAATCTGATGAAGATGTAAATGGCGTGTAATTTGTCTTAAAGTACAGCAGAGGCTTAATCTAACAGTCAAGCTGAAGCAGTGATACATACAACTGTACTGAACTGTAATGTGTCCATCTGCTTTTGAAAGGTCACCCACAACTCTCACATTTTGTAAAGGTTTGTTCTAAAACTACTGGCATGCTTTTAAAGATGTGAGAGATGTTTTTTTTCCTCTCTTCAATTTGTTGAGAAGAGTCTGAGGAGTACAGTGGAATGGAGTAATGCAGTAGGCTCACAACCTCCACCGCATTGCGGAATGGTGTCGCATCCACATTTGAGACTTACCGTCTCATCCACTTCCAACAAGGAGAAGAACTCAGAACCAATTTTGAATAAGCTGACTAAGCATGGAAAAAATAGTTTGAAGCAGATAAAAACAGAATACTGGCTCCCTGTGTCAAAGACATGGCAGAAAACATCACATTCTGAAAACAAGATCACCTTTCATATGCAACTTCTGACAGTATTTTTGTAGGATGTATTTGTATCCTGAAACTAACATGAATCCTTATATTATTGAGGCTACAAATTAGATCATAATAAGATCTGCTGAGAAAATGTAAACAAATACAGTGTTGTCTACCACTGCTTGCTAACTGCAGTTTCAGCTAGTCTATTGTGATATAGACTTAAAACCTTTACATTGTCATACATCACTTAATAGAATAATTATTAAGCTCTAGAAAAAATAGAGAGAGGGAACAGAGAAGTTTATAACTGTTATTAAGATGATAATACCATGTCAATATGTTAACTGAATTAACCCTTTAGGCGCCGGGATTTTTTTCAGAAAATACTGGATTTTGACATGAATATTTCAAAAGCTTGTGGCTTAAAAGGGGTTAAAGATAGATGCCTACTGTAATTTAGAAAAATGTTGGCCATGACCCAAAGTTTATGTGGGGTATAAATGTATTGATCTAATTTGCATATTATGATGTCATCAGGCGGCGGCCATCTTGAATCTCATATTCAGGAAATAGTGTGCATTGAATTGATGTTTGAACTTACTTTTATGCTTTTTTTGTCTTTTTATCCTCTTTCATAATGATCAGAAAAGAGGAAACCTACAATAAAACAGAAAAAAGTTGTAAAATATTACTGTATCATCATTACTATACTGTAGTAAAACACATGCGAAAAGAAGCCTAATTTTTCATCATTCTTGAGTTACATTCAGGAAATGTTAGATATTGAATGAATGTCTGAACTTATTAAGTGTTTTTTGTCTTTTTATCCTCATTTCAAATGATCAGAAAGAGATAAAGCAGATAAAGTAGGACTAGTAACTAAAAACAGTAAAAACATTTCATATATCATTACTACTATGCGTAAAAAGGCATGTGCCTATGTACAACCAACTATCAATCAGTTATCTATGTGACACTTTTTATAGTTCTTGACAGTATGGTACCTCTGAAAGCATGGCACAGCACACAGACCTACCCCACACTGACTGCACCTGTACGTTGTCTGCCGGCGACCCTTAGGGCGGGTGCGATCGGAGCAAACACCACAGTCTGGTCTATCATCAGCAGCACAGAGCCAGTGACGCTCAGTGAGCCTCTGTGGCATTTCTCCCCCCTCCACTGAAGGTCTTCCTGCTTTTTTGCCTTCCTTCTTTGAATAGCCCTCAAGCAAATCAGTAATTATGTCCTGGATGAAGGCCTTCAGTGACTTGTGTGGACCAGGAGTACACCTAGTGTAGATTACATGGGAGTTCACGACACTGATGCTCAGAATGTTATTGAAGATGCGGTTATACCATTAGTGGTTAGAAACAAACTAACAAGCTTACTAGCTAACTTCAGCTCTAGACTACCAAGTGGTTTATTTAAGTTCATTTAACAAATGTAATAGCCTACCTAATATTGACTTGGGAATATCAGTCAGAATATCATATGTGCTTGCTGAATGTATACTCTCAGGACATATAGGCTACTCTCAGCAGCCACAACTCTGTTTTGCTTTGGATTTAATTCCCTTCTTATTGCTTGTAGCCATTTCACCCCTCCTGACAGCCTCAGTATTTCAGTTTGGCAACTTATAAAATTGTTCTCTTTCTTGTTGGCAGCACATTTTGTCACTTGCAACTTTTCTGCATTTTCTCCTACTGTGGTAAAAACTGATAACTGCAGGGACACCCCATTTCAAAATGCAAGTGAAGGAAGCGCGAGTAATTAGTTTCCTCCCGGGGGCGTGGTTTTTCAAATTATGACGAGCTGCGCTGTCTCTACTTGCTGGCCTCTGCAACATTAGATTACAGTTTTTCTTGATTGCTAAGAAGCACTTAATGAAACCGGGATCCACTTTATCTTCATCCTCACCTTCTTAGCATGGCAGAACCCAGCACATCCAGTTGTGTTAACCCATTTCATTGGTTTTGTCATGGAAATTACCATGACATTCACAAATCCCCAAGATCGATGTCCTACCCACCAGATACACTTGGTTCAAACCCAAGAACTCAATATCTACAAGCTGGAGTAAAGCTGTTGACAAAGATTTTCATTCGCAATACCAGCAAAGTATACAAGAGGCAATTGCCCCTCAGCATTAGTGCGTAGTAGAGTGAAGAAAACCCACTTCAGAAAGGCTACCGTTTACCCTGAGAGTTAAAATTAACTATATTCTTACTTATTCTGGGTTTTTGTGTACTTTCCAACATTACCTATATCATTAAACCATGTACTTTCCCATATTACTTTTCCTGCATTTAATAACTTTTCAGTAAATGGTATTATTTCCACAGTGGATTTTCCTCACTGGATTTTCCACACACGTCACAGGGGGCTGCCCCCTCCCTTCTCTGCTTCCCTGCTGCTGCCTGCCTGTGGCCTGTGTTTCTTAGGCCACCATTAGAATAGTCTTACAACAATCTCCTTTCATAAAGGTAGTATAAGCATTACACTCTTGACTTTAATACCATGGTTAGATTAATGCATAATGAAACAAACTCAAAAAATGAAATCATTTCCACAGTTTCACACATTTTTCACAGTTTCACAGCTTTCTTAAAAAGTTCCCAAACTCCATTAAATTACTAGCTTGAACAACTGGAAATAATCTATTCACAGTCAACAAGATATTGTATGCATATTATTTTTTTTTCAATTGCTAACAAGTATTAACCTATAAATAAAAAAACTTTCTAAACTCTTAACATAGCAAATCAAATCACACAATTTGCCAAACAATTAGTTTTCTTAAAATCACATTTTGTTAACAGAACACAGACAGTCTGGCTGAAGAACAATTAATAATACAATAATTCTACTAAACACTAGGATGTGTGTTCTTTACACAGTGAACACGTAGTCAGAGTATTCTGACTTCTGTGGAAGATAGTCCCCCATTTAAATGCCGCTTGGTCAATCCCTTCATGTTAATTTGCACTGTCATTTGTACTCGATCTGAATGCACAGGTCACGAGAAGTAATTACAAAAAAATGTTAGCAAATTGATTCACTTTTGCCACATTATGCTAGTTGGCAACACTAGATTACAACAACTATGCTAAGCTAAGCTAAAGTCAGCGTTGCCAGATTCGGACAATGGCTGGGTCAGCTGGAAACTGACTAACTTATCCAACTGTAGGGACTGTGGGGATAGACTCAATTTCACCTGGGGGTGGCGTATTCCTTTAAGGTTTTGGACATTAAATTTCAATTTCTGGCACACTGTGTGTAAGCATTTGACATAAAAGATACATAATTTTGGTGTTGGGGTGATCCTGTATGTAAAGAAAATGTAAGCATTGTAGAAATGCATTCATTGACTGCATATAGTGTGAAAAGAGCAAGAAATGTGTCAACTGTATGGCCAGAACAGGCTGATTGGTGTGCAAATTGTATTTAGAGTTTTGAAAATGAGGCTGATGACCGGACAAAAGCTTGTTAGCAATTGAAAAAAACTGTAAATACTGAAGATGTAGTCAGTCATAGTACACCAGCTTTCAAAATGCTAATGTCATTTACATGCATTTCAAATCCATGATGTCATGGACTACCCTGACTTCAAAACCCTGCTTCCGTTTACTTTACAGTTTACTTTTCAGTTTACTTTGAGCTTTCCATTTACTTTACCAATTATATTTGTGAGTGTTTACAGTGAATTATGCCAAAATTGGTCTGTCATTTTATGTTTGATTATAAAAAGAATGTTACATAAAAATTCTCCAGGAATTGTTGCATGTGCATAGGCCTACAATTCTTTTCAGCTGCTGACATGCTTTTGTCCAGTCTGTAATCACTTTTTTAAAAACTCCAAGTACAACAAACCATCAGTCTGTTGTACTGAAAATTGGAAAGTTACTTCAGTATATGAAGTGACCTGTATTTTACAGTATATTTGCCTAGGTGCTTAGTATGGGTCTTGCATGTCAATGGAGAAAAGAATACAATTTATGCTGTGACATTCTGGTTATTTTTCACACATTCAATAACCAGGTAAATGGCACAGACGTAGCAAAACCTAAGGTAGAGCCTGCCGCTGAATGCTGTCCTCCTTTGTGTTATCATTGATTGAGAGTACTCAGAGATCTGACCACTGATTCTGCTGTTTGAAGGAAAAATGTACTTTTGCTGCGAGTTTTAAATGTTTTGTCACAGTTAGAGCCCTTTGCAAACAAAATGTGTGATTTGAGTTTTGAGTGTGTGTTGTGTAATGCAGAGTAATGTTTAGGCCTTTGCATTAACTGATTAACTGATTGAACTAAAAATGTGGATTCTGAAGTGATGGCTGCATCAAAGCAATCAAGAAAAACTGCAATCAATTCACAGATTTTTTTGCAGAACGTCTTTGTGACTCCTACTAAACATCTCACAGTCTCGTAACTGTAGCTACCTTCATAATACATAAAAACTAACCATTGTTGGGACAAATGTATAGGAGCAGCAAGAGAAAATGAGTAAAAGATGTCCCTAAAAGGCATAAATTAACACAGATATCTCTCCCATGGAATTGCCCATTGTCATAACTCATTCATTTTGGTCTGGGCACAGCTTGGCAGTAAGGTGCTTTCCATGGTTTAGTAATCTCCTATTGGAGATGAGTTGGAGGAGTTGGAGATGAGATGAGGAGATCAGTTATGGCTTGTTTTAAGAACTGCCGGTGCACCACATCTACGTTTTGACTCAGTGGAGGTTTGCATTCACCTTGTGGCAAAACCGCTGATATATTATTTATACCCTATGACCGTGTTCACTCTCATAGAGCCTCCTCCTGTCAGCTTGCTGAGTGTAAATGTGTGTGTATGTGTGTGTGTGTGAGAGAGAGAGAGAGAGACAGAGACAGAGAGAGAGTGAGGGATAGAAATAGTGTAAGGGTCTTGTGCCAATGGGAAACAGAGTAAGATAAAGAGAGAGGGAGAGTGTGTGTGTGTCTGTGTCTGTGTCTGTGTCTGTGTGTGTGTGTGCTTGCATGTAGGCGAGTATGAAAAGACTCTATGCCAAGTCCACAGTCTGATGATGGCATAGTGTGAGAACTGGAGGGAGTCTGTGTGTGGGGGTTTGTTTGTATTTGTCTGTGTGGTTAAATATGTTTCTAAGTGTCTGACAGGGTTGATAAGAATTGCTTTTTTGCAAAGGCAGTAGCAAATCTTCTAGTCATTTTTCACGGATTTGGAAATAATTTACACACATATTCATAGTGAAATGTTAAATTTTAATATATCCCAAGCCAAACATACTGTATGTTTCCACATTCACAAGGTTGCCCAAAAATGCAAGTTTCCCCATCACATTGTATCCAGTTACTGTATACATTAATTTCACCATTATGTATCTGTGTCCTATCTCAGAGAGCTGTGGGCAGTTCCTCTGCCGAGCCAGACGTCAAAGTGTGAGGTCGATGGGTACTTGTCAGTCTAACGAGGTGGTAATGATTATGGGCATTTAAATACCTCTTATGTTTTACAGAGGTGGTTAAAAATGCAACGCCTTTGACTGACGAGAAACGGCTAATTATGAATGAGTCACTTCATAGTTAAGAGAAAAAAGTGAAACTATTGAAAGTCTGCTGGAAAGATTTAACTTGGCCATGTTTAAGTGAAACGCCCCCTCTCACCTTGTAGTCCATGTGGGATGTTGGCATTGTCAGTCACAACTCATCTTCTGATTGCCATTCCACCACAGTCTCACGAAAAAAAAGAGGTTAATAAAAGGAGTCCCCCACTTCTAAATCTGAAAATGAACAGCTCCTCGTAAATCATCTGATATGCTTTGTATAAATTATTCAGAGGTCTTGTCATGCCTGGAGGGCAGGTTTATAGAAAACTGCAATTAAGAAACTGTTACTCTGGAATATAGGGTACCGTAGGCTGTGAAGGGAGGGGGGTGTAAATCTAATCTAAACACCAATGCAAATGTTCTATCAATGTGAGGACTCCTCAAACAAAAGAACATTATTTTCCTCATGACAAACCCACTTGACTGACATGATATCTCAGAGAGGAAGAAAAAGAAAAAAGACAGAGAGGGGGGGGGGGGGGGGGGAGTCTGAGTTTAGATTGCCGGGGGCAAAAAAAAAATGTAGAGGTGGCAGTGAATTTCTAAGAATGCAATAAACGGCAGCACCTGGAGTTCTACTCACATAAACGCGAGGCTGTCCAGGACTGCTAATGCATTGTTATGAGTTCCATAGAGTTGACCAAAAGAGTCTGAACTCTTTAATAAAGCTGCTATTGACTTATTAAACTTCACTGAACTAAACTTTCATATGCACTGACTGAATTATTAACTGCTAGAGAGAGGCCTTCATGAAGACTTGGGTTAATCCCCGAAATCATCTGACTGTATAACATACAAAATCCTTAAAGAAGGCCACAACTGAACCTCGTTTCATAAAGATATTGGTCACTCACAAATCACTAATCTAAAGTTCAGTTCAAGTAATTTCAGGGTATTTGGCAACTGATAACAGCTGATACGTTTGCAATATTTGAAAAATGGCTTCATCCGTTCTTCCATTCCATTGTTCCTCCTTTCAGTGCACAGAGAACAGTTGTCCTTGAGGGTGGATGATGTGACTGTCTGGTAATTTCCAGACTTGTTTTCCCTTTGCCTTGTTTAAGAATGGAACAAGTTGTCATGCGGGTGCGTGAATTATTGAAGTGCTTGGAGTGCCCACCATCTACCTGAAGCACAGTGTGTGCGTGCGTGTGTGTGTGTTTATGCTTCTGGGAAGTGAGGTTCTCTCAGTGCAGCTGTGCCGAGACCAGGGGAGTGTATAAGTGGTGCTGTACAAAAAAAAAAAAAAACAATAACACAAAAACACCAACTAAAAATAAACAATAATGCACTGTGTTCGAGGTATGAGAGAAAGCATCTAGAGGGAGGGGCAATGTAACAAGTCTTTGGAGTCCCCTCTAGCTGCTAATAGCCATATGTCATGGACAATGGGGAATGCTTCATATTGTTTGTCATAGCCATTGTTTGAGGTACCAGGTGGTTGTGTGTGTGGAGGTGTGTGCACAGACTGATTACAGCACCATCAGAAGTGCTTTAAACACTTTCAACAGGCAGCTGGTGTGATTTCTCACCAAAGAAACAATGGCTCTTGAAATGATTTTTGGCGTGGGGGGAGTTACCCTGTCTGCGAGTTCATCCTAAATCTTATCCTCACTGACACCACTTCTTGCTCACACTCTTTCATCGGATCATCAGCATTACCCAGATGCAGACTGCTATAACAGACGCTTTCCTGGGATTTTTCACATTGTTTTGCTCCACTCAGGAAGTGATAGATGACTGGCCCTCTGCAACTATACTCCACACTAACCCCCAATTGAAAGAGCTTGTTAGCAGACCTCTAAATTAGAAAAAAAGAATGAGTGAGCATAAAAGAGTATACACACACACAGGAATCCCACAGAGGCACAATACAAATCAGACTTCAGACACATGCACATTGCTATTCTCATCTGACTCCCCCTCCACATACTGTTTTGCTTTGCATACACATCATCAAAATGTCTTCTAATTAATTGGTGTATACCTGGAGGTGGTGCCACGGAGGATTGAAATAGAATGTTTGATGCTGCCTTCTGTGTACACCTGCAACTCCGGGAACCTGGTAGCTTTAGTCCAAACCCCAGTATAACACAGCTGAGTTATCACTACAGCATGAGTGAGGGGGGTGGTGGTGGTGGTGGGAAGGCTCCGGGTGTTCTGCATTGTTCAAGGCCTCTGTTGCATCAGGGTTGCATTTACACTTTATGTGTAAAGCTCACAGTGGCCCAGTCCCGAGTAAGCAGTCAATCATATTACAATGCAGGACCACAAACCTGGCATTATCCTGCCAATGTGTTTTTCCATTTATCAGAATTGGAGGTGTTTTACCAGTGTAACCTCTGGAGACAACATTGTTCCACAAATTATCACTGTTATTGGTTTTCATATTTAAAATGAATTAATATCTCTCTGGTCGTAATGGCATCAATGACTTGCTTCATCCCTTTAACAAAATTAATTCTATTCAAACTCAAAGGAGGACTTTATCTGTTGAATAATGTGTAGCTGCATTTGCTAGTTAGAGATGAGTCTCCTATAGGCTGAGCTAAGCATGATTACAGAGATGCCATCATTCCATCACAAATGCAGCTAAAGAAAAAGCATGTCTTACAGCTTAATCCAAATGTTCACCGTCATTGCCATCATAAATTCACTCACAGTGATAACGAATGTCACACAATGTCATTCCTTGAGGGTTAATTTTCATTATGAGTGTGCATTTGAATATTTGTCAATGGTTTATCCACACAACAACACATTAATGATCTGCTAAATCCCAATTATCTTTTGACCAGAGGTTACTTGGTGTATGTCCCGAAGTTCACATTTTGCTTCTTCTTCCCTACCTAGCCACCCCTCACTCACTGAAAAACATACTCCGACTCATTGTCTCTCACATTAGTATTTGTATTTATTTGGTATATAAAATTGTCACCTATAGAAAACTGGAAAACTGGAACCTGGCTAGTGTGCAAGTAGCCTGAAACGTTGTGGGTTCGTATCCCTGCTGTCACTGTTGTGCCCTTGAGCAAGGCACTTAACCCTAAGTTGCTCTAGGGGAGACTGGCCCTGAACAATTGATAGTTGACAAGTTGTAAGTCGCTTTGGATAAAAGCATCTGCTAAATGCATAAATGTAAAATACACACAAGGTCAAGAGGACACTGGAGTCATTCATCTTGAAAGGCTGGTTGAGTTCTTCTTTGTTTTGTCTTTTCTCTAGAGTGTGTTCCTCCTTCTCGAGAGCTGGTTTTAGCCGAGACTTGTGACTGTTCTAAAGGGTAGATCCCGGAGGACAGGGATGGCTGCTGGGACTGCCCTTGGAATGGTTTGCCTGTGCTAAAGCTGATGCCTCTGGAATCATCAGACTTCAAGGATGGAATCTCACTACAATGGAGTCTTGAATTGAGAAAGAATTGAGAGAGCCCAACAACAGCAAGTGGTTGTTGAAGTGAAAAAGTCTAAACAGGCCAACAGGTTCCTAACCAAATTGTCAGTGTACTACAAAAACGTGGTGATTCTCTGTATTACTGTGAGTCAGAAATGAATGCCAATCTCACTCATTTGACAATTACTGTGATGACATAAATCACATTCTGTTCTGCTTATGTCAATGTTAAAAGTGGTTAAGACAGGTATCCTATTTTCATTTGGTGAATTCTGGTGAATCATTACAGTAAAATGTATGTTGAGGAGTCTCTGTGACCAAAGCCAAACAGTTTGAGAGATCTTCCACAGAAGATCTTCCAACAGATCCTGATAATTCTGTGGTAAAACTTACATTATCCTTCTGACAAAATTAAGATGCATCGAGGCTCTTAAACATCTTGTGTGATGCATTTGAAATTAATTTTCATAGTTCTTGTGTATGCCAGTCTGGATCTTTGTTCAAGTCTACTATGAGTCAATCTTCATCCATCCTTTATCCATTTCTCGTGTGTCCTTTGGCACATGACTCATTGGCCCTGCACTCGCACAATACCTGAGGAAAGTGCGCAAAAATGACACCATCATTTGCAATCAGGCTTGGTCATTTCGGGAGCTGAGTGAGGTTCAGACTAATCAGACGTGGGCATTATTCCAGCCCCTCCCTTACAGGGTTGATTGTCCCTTTCATTCTTACTCCCTCATGCCTCCTCAGTCTTTTTCAATCTTTCTTTTCAGTTTCTTTTCCCTGATCCTTCTGGCAAAACTCCAAAGACTAAAAAAATAAAGAGTTTGGCCAGACATGGCCATATCTACCATTGAGGATACTGGCATCATGTCCTCTGTATTTTATTTCTAGAGCTGCTGAGACCTCTGTATCAAGTCTACCATCTTCCATATGCATCTAACTTAAACTGGAATGTTTGCTCAAAATAGCGGAGTGTATGCCCGCCTGCTTCTCAAAACAAGAGCATAGAATGTTGGCAAAAAATGTTGGGTGCTATTTATAGGCAGTGGTGGTACATAGAGAGGCCAGGGGGTGGCCAAGGCTATTTTAGGGGGTCCACAGAAATGACAAATAATTTGTAGCCTATGTTATCACCTTAGAGCATGTCTTCGAGAACTACTTATCTTGAATGGTAAGGATGCTATCTAGTTGCTTGCGGAGACATTCAGCCCTGCCGTAAGAGTGCAGCCACCCAGGTTATAAGAATGGGGTTAACTCACCTACACACACACCAGGACAAATATTCACACTGGCATGCATGCACACTCCCACCAGCATGCACAAGCACAGGCACACTCATCCCAACATGCAAATGCCCAACACTAGCAAACAGAACAACACCTGACATGAAATGGAGGTGCACTTGATGACTGCCCACTGCGTGCCCTGTGGACATTAGTCATTGGTCAACACACGATTGTTAGCAATACTTATTTACAACACTGAAACATTTAAATACTTGTATGTAACCACTACATACCAAGTGATGGTTTTCGTTACGGAAAACCAGCAACACAGCAAAGAACACGTAGCTTTGCTACATCTAATATCAAAAAGGATTGTTTGACAGCATTGCAGACCACTTTCGACAATTTTGTTTGTCTCCACACCGGTGGCGCATTGCAGGGGCTGGTGTGCGTGGTTGTATTGAAAACAATGGAACAGAATGTTGAAAGCGCAGTCCTCTGCACTTTGTTGGAGCCAGTGTGCAGAGGCCTTCACTGTATTTGACAATTCCATTTGCCTCTGCACACTGGCGGTGCACTGCAGGCAGCGAACATAGCATAGTAGTCTGTGGACTCACCAATGGATTTTAATGAATGGCTCTGACAAACAGGCGTTGGCTGCAGAGTTTGGTGCTGGTGTGGGGGGTTGTATTGAAAACAATAGATTAGAATGTTGGGAGCGCAGTGCTCTCACTTTGTCGGAGCCGGTGTGCGAAGGCCTTTACTCTTGTGCACAGGAAACGACTACAGTGCACAGGGGCGGTCTTAGCCTTTTAGCCTTTCTATACTAATTAATGTTGCGTCTGCATACTCCTTTTCCTTTCTCTTTTTCCTAAACTGAGGACCTGATGGCTGACCTGAATGAAATGTTCTTATATGGAAGCAATTACTGGTGTGATTTACTTAGTCAACTTATGGTATTAGTTGCACTATTAGATGCACGTCTAGCTGCTAGAGCAAAGGAGAAGGCCAGAATCCCCCAACCCCCTCCCCCTTCCCCCTTTCCCTTCTTCCACAGGTCCTGTGTAAGACTTCAGCAAAGAAGCAGCAGCAAGCAGACACCCCTTAATAGAGCGCGGGTGCTCACTTCCCGCAAATGGGTGATAGAAAACACATCGGTGTAAATTATAAATCTAAATAAGCCTCATAACACTTTTTGGTTTAGTTTTATTTTGCGGGCTCTCGGCTATTAGATGCCGCTTTATCCAGCCAACTAAGCAGAGTTTATAATACCAGATCAAGATATTTCCCTCGACTAAATGTGGGCGATCTTTGCAGTAGATCCTTACCCTCAAACAAGTATGTTACAAGTGTCACCAATGGATACGCCTGGTTGCCTAGTTTAATTCAGTACCTTCACCTTCATTAAAAGAGCAGATATACCCGTACCAAAGCTTCCGAAAGACAATGAAGGAAAATCGTGTCACCCGTGACTTTGAGCTATTAATTTTTAAAACATGAAAGATGTTTATTCTAACAGCCACACAGGAAAACGGGTATGAAAAAGATACATCTAATTTGCTGAAATCAATACATTGTGGATAATTTGCCTCATTCTTTGGTCTAGCCAATCCCCCTTCCCTAACTCCTCCACAACTTGTTTGTTAGATGCATCTCCAGCTGCTCACAACACCCCCCCACTCTCTGATTGTTGCTGTATCCTGCTAATTTATCCACATAAATGTTGATGGCCATGGTATCTTACATAGAATTGACTTCATTAAGTTATCCTTCCTAATGCACAGTTGCACGATTGGGAACTGACATCTTTTATCTGATAACTAGTGAGCTACTTCTTAAAACTTCAAGGCTACATCACAATAATATTTTCACTGTAGAACCTCTCCATTTGATGGCCACAAATGTTCCCACTTCCTTGCTCTTTCTCTTAAAAAAGCGCTTCTTACAAAGACGTGCAGGGAACTGTCAATCCACAGTATTAGTGAATAAGATTCAGAAGGGCACCTGGGGTGGCCAGTCAGATTGCAAGGGGGTTCAGTGCTACCCCGACCTCTGCTCTGGCTCCGCCTCTGTTTATAGAATGAGCGCCTTGCGTAATTAATGATATAGCGATATAGCACCGTTTGCATGAACTTCAATACACTCAAACCCAAAGTCATAAATAGGCCAAATAAGCTGTCTGGCATTTTGTCATAGTAAAACAGGGTAAATGTACAATAGGTCTGCAGCTAGAATGAGACAGTAAACTCTACAAATATAGCTGAAACACTTCCTAACTTCTTTGAACTGTCAAAATTGCAGATCATATCATCATATCTATGTAAATCATCGCCTTATTTATTTTGCAAATGGGAGAGTCAGATAGAACAAGTGGTAGAGGCAGCGTGTGAGAGAATGAGAAGGAGAGCAATTTTCAGGCTGTGTGGTATTGTAGACTTACCTTTACAGTTGTCCTCCATCTCTCTTTCACAGGCTATTAATCAGTCATAGCATTAAGTTTCTTGCAGTGCACAGTCTTTTAAAAAGGCCTACGCATTTCAACCTGTAGGCTATGCTCACTGCGAAGTGTAGCTATGTACCCTACATTCCCACTGGTTTACCAGTAATGACTTAGTTCAGCAGTTGTTGTTCTTTATGTTATTCAAAGCTAGTAAAATTTCTGCAGATTAAAACTGCAGTTTGGAGCTCATAATATAGGAAAGGCGGTATTTTGTACATTACGTACATATTTTATTGTAGACCTACTGCATTGTGCTTTGCCCCATAACTGCAGGTAGGTTACAGAATACTGGAATGAGATATTAATTTTTAATATAATATTGAAATAATATATTATTGAAATTCAGTGAAGAGCTTGAAGAGCATGATATTGGGCCTATGTTGTTAAGTTCTGTGATGATGGATTGAATATCTTTTTAATATGCATGACCCCAACATATCCTTTTTTGTCAAATAATAGCCCTACTACAAGGGATCCTCTTTGTCCATTAAAAATAACAATGAACAGGAGACAGAGAAGGAGATAACAGGGGTATCCTTTACTAGTGATGTCAAGAAGTGACCCCCTGCCTCACATACATCAAACACACAAATGGAAATTGGCACCAGCCAAGTAGATTTGGCACTCAAAATCATGCTCTTCTATTGGGTGAATTGTGAAAATGTTGCTGCCTGGCATGAGTCGATTGGCTGGCCAGTTTAGGTTATAGGTTTAATTTTAAAAAGTTCATACCCCACTTCTTGACCCCACTCAGCAAAACAAACTCTCTCATGGCACAGTTTAGGATTCATTATCATTGTCATTTTCCCAAACTTTTTTCCAATGGGGCGCCTTGTTGGCAGTTTTTGACCTTGGTATTTGAAAAATCCTATTGTCAATGTTACTAATTAATGACTGGATGTAATGATCAGACTGGATGAAACGGACCAGATAAATGTGCATCACAGGACCACCGGTCATTGCAGTATGTGCCATCCAAAGAAAATTAATTTTAAGGATTCATCTTAAAGGAGAAGTCCGGTGTGAAATGGACTTGGGATGTATTGAAACATAACAAGTACGAACTTACTGACAAACATGTCATATCATGTTTATGACAGGTTAATGCCACTCTTACTGCATGTTAAGAATGCCAAGTAAATTGTTACCATTGCTTTTACAGAGCAGACATATGAAAGATCTTCATGGTCATTTATGGTCATTTAACTCCCGTGCTGTTCTGTGTTGGGTTCTCCAGAATGAACAGGCTGCAACATAGACTGCAAAATGAATATCGAGGGCAGCCATACGTCAACCCTAACTTTGCTCTCACTAGTCCCCATTGTTTTGATTCGCCTCTGGTGGAGCGCATAGCCCAGTGTTTGTGGAAAGGCACTTGCTTCTCGTCGTCTTCAGTTTTGGAGATTTTGCATGATTATATGTAATTTGTCAACATGTGGTTTTTGTTTTATTCAGTAGCAACCATAAATATATAGTACGAAAAGGCCATTCTCCTGTTTTTGTGTGGCCAGTATTGTCTTAACTCAAAGGGCAAAGCCATGTGGAACAGCTGCAAATGAACCAACAATCCCACAGAACAGAAAAAGATGCATTAAAAACAGATTCAGTGAATAAGTACAAATAAACAGCGGAGTATGTCATATTCGTTTGTGCTTCAGCTCAAGTATAACCACCAGCTCTGAAGAAATAAATGCATGTTTTGTTTTCAAATCTTTCTGGTGCAGAAGGTCATGGGGTAAGCATCTCTTTGTGAGATCCCTTTTTTATGTTTGTGTGTGTGTATGTGTGTGTGTGTGTGTGTGTGTATGTGTGTGTGTGTGTGTGTGTGTGTGAGAGAGTGTGTGTGTGTGTGTGTGTGTGTGTGTGTGTGTGTGTGTGTGTGTGTGTGTGAGTGAAATGCCCATGGTTGTTCTTGGCACATTGCTTTCACAGAACAGATATATGAAAGTGCTTTATATTTTCACAGCCTGAATACCTAAAAAAACATATCCAGTTGTTTATGAGTTTAACTTTACTGATGAAGATTTTATATTTCATGCAGTCATTTGGGTGATGATGTAAATAAGTGTGCCTTAGGGTAAGTGCGTTAACTATTGGAGAATTTCCTTGACTTATAAAACCAAGCAACACATCATAATTACTTACATCTTTATAATGACTCAAGTGATCAAAATAGTTGCAAATGACATGCTTGTAAGGAAACATTATTCTCCATTATGTCAGCTTGGTCAATTCTGATCAGAAACACACGCAACTCAACATCAGGCTTACACAGCCTCTAGTAATACTGACATGACATGTGTCTGTGATGACAGACATCTGGCT